>CM017772.1:4961442-5561442 GCA_008009225.1 Acer yangbiense
ATGAACATAACAAAAAACACACGGTATGTACCAAAAGGTGCTCAAATACGACACCAACGTAGGAATTCACAAGCAGCGCTAAATGTGCAAACCATCATAGCGCGATCACTACCACAGCAGCCCAAGCTGCAGAAGCGTGAAAGACCAAATCAATGCCATATGCCATATTTCTGGGCACAACTGGCGTAATTGTCCAAAAAAAGAATCAAAGTTAGTCACTTTCATTAGTGTTTGGGGTCATGATGCATTGAATTTTTCATTGTTGTTGTTATGCATTGTGTTCATTGGGTTGTTTTTTAATGATCTTGAATGTTAGTTACTTTCATTATTGTTTGTTGTTTGATAATTCTCATAGGGGGTTTGTTATATGATTTCAATTGACATGTACTTTGTTTGATTTGTGGAGTTTGAACTGGACCACCTTGACACATAATTTTTTATAGACTAAAAAAGCTCAAATGTTATAAGATGACTTCCATTGAAATTTAAGTAGTTTGTTTGTATATTTTGTACTGGGCCACAGGGAACCAATATGTTTAAGATGTATTAATAAATGAAAAAGTTTGAGATTACGTTTAGAAAAGAACGATCAAATAAAAGATGAACGATTATATTATAAAAGAATTAATTACGTGTCTATAAGCCCAGCAAATGCTTCAAAGACAACCCAAAAGATTTTATTGATTACAAAAGGGCCAGTGTTGATTATAAAAGCCAATTTGTTTTTATTTGTTGAAAGTTGCCCTATACGTACTTAACCAAAATTATCTTCTAATTCAAAACCTGCACTTATCTTACCTCCGATGTCAACTATTAAGGTACAACATAGATAACCTAATATGAAGAAATTTAGACTTGAAACACATGGTTACAAAATAGATGTAATGCGATCACGTAAAAAAAAATGCAATTACAGGAACCATAGTAATGTAACGTTACGTAGGATATAACATTTGATATAATCGATTACACCACAGTACACATTGTTTTAGGAATTTAGATAGTAGCCAAAGAAAGGCAATCAAGACAGAAATATAAAAGCCCGAGTTTTCTGAATGGTTGCCCTCTTCCTAGCTAAATCAAACTCCAACACCCGAACATGATCTTTTAAGCTCATATTTTCTCTTTCGTAGAACTGACGAAGTCATTCCGACCTATGAAAGTCCCTCTGTAACCTCTGCATTTGTTCATTCAATGACATATCAGCTGTGATAATTGTAACCGGTACTTTAGGTCCCAACCATTTGAAGAAATTGCATCCACCAAATTCTTTCTGTAGTATAATATTGAAATGTAAGCTGTATTATTTCATAAATCAATCTATATGAATATAACTTAAAATAGTCACTTATAGTTCACTAACATTTCCTTGGAACACCCTTCGAATAGTCTCTATGGTTCCAAGGTGTTATGCATGGCAATATATTATCTCAATGGTAAACCACAATTGCATTTTCCCTCCCCATACCCATGTACGTTTGATGAAGAGGAAGATGACATTAACAAAAACTTTTATTGTGCAAATAAGCGAATATGAATACAACATTCCCCAACAAACAAACAATTTGCAACTACTACTTTTTTTCAAAAAAAAGAAATCTAAATATCTAGATTTATCAAAACAATTTAAAAGTCAGATTAAGTACATGCAAACACTTGATAAGTCTATAATTGCGAATATTATATAAAATTTAAAGAATTTCAAACTTAGCTACAGCTATAAACTTCAGACAATTTATTTTATTTATTTTTTAAAAAAATACACAGTTATGATGAACTTTAAACAAACTCAAAAATCATGAAAACTTAGCTACACCATCTCTGTACGAATGTGATAAACCATCTTGTACGAATGTGATAAACCATCACACCATTATCAGACCCAGTCAAGTATAATTTTCCATCTTTTCGACTTCTAACTACATATGACAACCAATAATCATCACAAAAAATTGAAATATGCTAAATCGAAATTATTAAATTGCAAAATCAGTAATCGAAAGTTATGAAATAAGAGAAAAAAAAAAATTAAGCAACCTAATGTGGTGTAGATTGTTCCAAGTTTGATGGATGTACACGCAGATCGTATCGTGAGGGAAAACAGAGAGAGAGAGAGAGAGAGAGAGAGAGAGTTTTAGGGTTTCTGAAAGTTATGTATGGTGTTTAGAGTGAGTATTAGGGTTTATTTATTTATTATAGATCATATTTATAAAATTACTCAAATAACCTTAACACACCATAAAATATTATTTCAAACGAGGCATTTATTGCACAGATTTCAACACATTTTTTTTATTCATTTTTCCTTATTTTTTAATATCCGAATCCTTTAGAATAAAGATTTTCTAGAAGCAATTAATGTTTCATCTTCCCTTTCCATATTACTATTTTTCATATACTTTTATTAAATTAGATTAATTACATTTAGGAAATAAAAAAGAAAGGTTTGTGTTTTTTTTATTACATATGTTTCAAAATATTTGTTTTTTCATTTTTTTTTTTAATATTCTGAATCCATTTTTTTAATATAGGTTTTCTAGCAGCAATTAATGTTTCATCTTTCCTTTATTAGTTATAACAATATTACAAAATTTTTTATAACTATACAATTCATATCTCCATATGCACATAAAGTGATTTAAGCATTCATAGTGTAATGTTGATATCAAAGGATATCAAAGTTATATATATCATATGAATACCGATTCATGAATGTTCCCATATACACATAATATGTTTCAAATAACTAAAATATAGTAGTTATAATGTTATTACTAAATGTGTACAATTGCTCAATTCATGCATCATCTCATATTAATTTTTAAAGTATGAGGTATAACAGTATAATATTTTTATTTGCAAAGTAATCAAAGTTTAATAAGATTGAATATGTTGATACCATTGAACATTTTACTTGACCGATGCCTGATTTATTTTCATAAGGACTTGTTTTCAAATAAATATATCAAAGCATGCAGCTACAGTGTTATAAATTGTTGTATAACTATAAAATTCATGTTCACATATGCACATAAAATGATTTAAGCATTCATAGTTAAATATTGATATATAGGATATCAATGTTATACCTATATCAAATGATTGCCCAATTCATGTCTCCATATACACATAATAGAATATCAAGGTTATACCTATATCATATGATTGCACAATTCATGTTCCCGTAATTATATGTTTATTAATTGAAATTTATTAGTTATAACAATATTACAAAATGTTTTGTTACTATATAATTCATGTCCTCATATGCACATAAAGTGATTTAAGCATTATCAAAGTTATACCAATATTATATGAATGCCCAATTCATGTATATTCTCATATGCACATAATATGTTTCGAATAATTAACATATAGTAGTTATAATGTTAATACTAAATGTGTACAATTGCTCAATTTTTTATTAATTAAAATTTATTAGTTATAACAATATTACAAAATGTTTTATAACTATACAATTCATGTCGCCATATGCACATAAAGTGATTTAAGCACTCATAGTTTAATGATGATATCAAATTTTGTTAATATAATAGTATAATTTACATTATTTATTTAAAGCATGAGGTATAACAGTATAATATTTTTATTTGCAAAGTAATCAAAGTTTAATAAGATTGAATTAGATGATACATCATTGAACTATACACAATAAGTTCTATGCAATTATGTAAGATGAAAATAACACAAAAAACGAAGCTGATTTGAATTATGTAAATACATTGGGACATGCATGTTGTGTAACTATTGTAATTTGAATCGGAAAATATACAAGCATATTGTTATTTTAATTTAAATATCGTTGAATTTAAAATTTAATGAGAGTATTAATGATATTTAAAATTTAATGAGACTGTATTAATATATGAAATCCATAGATTTTGAATTTATGTGTGTGCATACGAAAGATGTAGGACATTGATTTATGGCATAAAATATGTGAAGAGTTTAGGGCTTTCTAAAAATATAAAGATGTAGGGTTTCTGGTTTATTTTGTTATGCATTCATGAACATGTGGCTGATTATTATTTATATTTTAATAAGATTGACCAATTGGGATACAGGTTTATCCACATTTTTTACGTTCTTCAATGAAATTTTTATTTGCTGGTTGATATATATATATATATTTTAATAAGATAGATTGTAATCATTGATATAGATTACGGATCTCTTAACTTTAAACTCTTCATATTCAACTTTTAATATATTTCCTTTCTATGGTTGTTTTAGTTGACAATGGTTAGTCCGAATTTAATACAAAGCCATCTGTAATGTATGCACAACCTGAAATTTATTATTAAAACAATTTCCAATACAAAGCTGAAATATAATTTTATTTTATTTTTTAACTTAAAAAGACTTTTAGCCTCTCTCTCTCTCTCTCTCTCTTCGATTCACAAATTAAAACCCTAAATGAAACTTTTCATCACACTATGTTGTTCCTTTCACAAAAAAATGTCTATCACGCAGTTATTCTTCTGTTAACAAAAGGCTTATGTGATCAGATTTACAGACCTAAAAGGTTTGTGAAAATCGCACGATCTGCTCTTTGTAAATGTTTATATTTCCGCATCAATGTTTATATTTGTGTTTTTTTTTATAGGTTTTTGCAAGCTTTTGTACTCACATATTTGAAGGTGTTTTGATTGGTTTCGCAATCTCTGCATGTGTTTATTGAAGGGTTTATTGTGATAATTCGTGTTTGAAAAATATTTTTACACACACTGAACACATAACTGTAATGTCAAAATCCCAAACTCTTCAAAAAGCATTCATTTGCGTTGCTTCTTCTTTGATCTGCTATGTGTTTGATGAATGGTTTATAGTGATAGTACCTGCTTGTTCAATGGTCAATGTTAGATATGATTACAATGGTTCAATATGAACATGATTAACTTCGGCATGCAAGTTTTGAAATTAAAACCAGGTTTGCTTGAGTATGTTTCGATGGATAATTTTTGCTCCAAAGATTTATGTTTTATTAGCTATTATCTTGTATGATGATAATTTTTGTTTGGTCTTGGTTAAAATTCTTGTTTATTGGTTTTAATTTAACATATCAACATTGTACATGTATTGTGATTCAGTTAATAATTGTTGACATTTCAGTAAATATATGTTCTTTATAATGCATTAAACATAATTTCATAGTTAGTTACAGATTTGTTATGTATGTCTTATTCTTTGTAAAAATTTTAAAATTAGTGTTTTGTAGGGATTTGATACTTAATATCATGAAAAATGGTGGAAAGAAAACGCAGCCTTTGTTAATTCGGGATGTTAAGAAGAAACTTATCCATGTGAAAATATCAGTTAGAATCCGTATTATATATTTTATATGATCGAATAGTTGTTTGTATAATCAAAACGTAAAACATATAATAACATTTAAAAGAGTATTGGTATGTAAAGATTTGCATTGTCAAATGCATGAAAAACTTTGCTATAAAACTATCAATTAGAATCCATATGAACTAATTTATGTTATCGCATATTTGTTCAGTAATCACAACTTAATATGCACATAATATGTTTTAAAAGAGTATTGATATATGAAGATTTGCATTGGCAAAAGCATGAAAACCTTTTTGTAAAAATATTAGTTAGAATCCGTATTAAAAATAGTGTCTTGATAACCCTTTCCAGACATATATAATCCCATTTAAAAGGTATTCGATATATAATATTTACTTTAAGAAATGCATGACAACCATTTCTGTATCAATTACAATAAAATCCATATTATATATTCATTTTAAATGAACAACAATGCAAATTTAATTAATAATTTGCATGGAAAGTGTGCAATTGGCAAGGAAACACTAATTGATCATACATTACGAAACAATAATAGCCTATATGCATTTTCGAGAAAGTAATATCATCATTTTGTTTTTCTATTTAATAAAAATATTGTGTCATCATTGGACAATTAGTTTAAAGCTATAGGGTTATCAAACCTAATATTTTAATGAAAGTTTAAATAAAAACATCCATTGAATGTAAGCGGCAGAGCTTTATTCAATGAATAGCTACATCCCTTTTAGCAAGAAATTTATTAGGAATACTAATCCCTTAATATCCATATTAATGATTGCCAATTGCATAATATGGATATTTTCGAGAAAGTTAATTTAATAATTCGTATGAGAAGTGTGCAATTGGTAAGTAAGGAAACACTAATTAACCATACATTACGAAGCAATAATAACCTATATTGCATTTTCGAGAAAGTGATATTATCCTTTTGTTTTCTATTTAATAAAAAATTGATCATGCATTGGGCAATTAGTTAAAGCCTATTATCAAAACTAAATATTTTAATGAAGTTTAAATAAAACATTCATTGCATGTAAGCGGCAGAGCTTTATTCAATGAATTAACTGAATCCATTATCCAAGAAAATTTATTGATGCGTTTAAGACGCGATTGTGAATTTGGTTGGATGAATAATTTAATTACTTTATCCGCATGCCTTGATTGTTGTTTTATCCTTTCGTTATCCATTTAAGTATTTATTGAAAAATGCATGTACATTACTCAATTAATTTGATGTTTTCCAGATATATAATTATTATTTATGGATGACTATTTTCATACAAAATTTCAAACTATATACACCTACTAGAGTCTATTCCATCCTAAAAAACAAATAAAAAAAATAATAAAAAACCTGTAAAAAACAACAAGGTGTATAGTTCAATTATTAGGAATACTAATATCCATATTAATGATTGTCAATTGCATTAATATGATATTTTCGAGAAATTTAATTTAATAATTCACATAAGAAGTGTGCAATTGGCAAGTAAGAAAACACTAATTGACCATACATTACGAAGCAATAATAACCTATATTGCATTTTCGAGAAAGTAATATTATCCTTTTGTTTTTCTATTTAATAAAAATATTGATCATACATTGGGCAATTAGTTAAAGTCTATAGGGTTATCAAAACCTAAATATTTTAATGAAGTTTAAATAAAACATCCATATCATGTAAGCGATAGAGCTTTATTCAATGAATTAGCTTCATCCCTTTATCCAAGAAAATTTATTGATGCGTTTAAGCGCGATTGTGAATTTGGTTGGATGAATAACTAATTACTTTATTCGCGTGCCTAGTTGTTGTATTATCCTTTTATTATCCATATTATTATTGAAAAATGCATGAGATACAATAATGCATGTACATTACTAAATTAATTTGATGTTTTCCGAGATATATAATTATTATTTATGAATGACTTTTGTTCATACAAAATTCAAACTATATACATCTACAGGAGTTTATTCCCATCCTTTAAAAAAAAAAAAATTGTAAAAAAAATAAGGTGTAGAATTCAATTATTATGAATATAATCACTATTAATGATTGTCAATTGCATGTCCCCCACCCAAAAAAAAAAAGTTGGAATAACTCTTTTTTGTATTTTTTTAAGTCGAGTGGTGATCCCTGCATTTTTTTTTTATAGAGATTTATTAATTTTTTTTTTATATTTAGATACAACCTAGGATAGAAAAAAAAAATGACCAAAAAATATATGAAAGGACACTTTTAAATTACCTTATGTGATTTGGTGATCTATGATGTATTTTTATAGGGATTTGGTTTCTTTTCTATATTTCGATGCAAACAAGACAAAAAAAAAATATATGGAATGACTATTTTTCAAATTATCTTATGTGGTTTAGTGATCCATGATGTATTTTTTATAGGGATTTGGTTTCTTTTTACATGTTGATACAAACAAGACAAAAAAACAATGAACAAAAAATATGTGGAATGACTCTTCTCCAAATTCTTTAAGAGTTCATACACTTACGAAACGCACCATAGCAGGTGTTATCTGAAATACAAACAAACCCAAAAGATGTGATCGCGAAAATAATAACACCTTAAAGATGTGATTACATAAGATGAAATTAAAAATACACAAAAATAAATAAATAATAACAAGCACTGTTTCAGTCAAGTATTTATAGGTTTTTAAATTGTGAGACATCACCATTTGTATTCACATCTCCAAAAAAAAAAAAAAATAAGTACATTTTTTTCTATCGATCAATCACCAAAGAATAGCAATCAAGCGTTAGCAACTTGATTATTGTTGATTACTGGAGTTTGCTTCATCGGTGGTGGATTGAGTTTGCTTCACTGGTTGTGGTGGTGGCAGTAAAAGAAGAAATTGGTAGGGATCATTCTTCAAATATTTTTGCAAGGGCATGATGATTAGCTTTCTGTTTAGCACTTTTGTTGTACGACGGTTTACCCTCTCCTGAAGCATGTTGAAGTAAATGCTCCAACTTGTAATCATGTTTCTTCTTTCCAGGATAGAATGGGCAACTTAACCTATCATTCACATTCACCTTATAGTTGCTAGCCTTCGGATCTTCATACGGTTCTCAGTGTATTCATTGAACTCAAAAATACTAAAATATGTCTCTTCTTTGGAACTATACTCCATCTGAAAATAGGAGATTAATCATATTTTTATCATGTAACAAATATCATAATAGAGAAAAAAATAAAGGAAGAAACAAAAGGAGATTTACAATATAAAATTAAATAGAGAGATATAGACTTTACATTGTAGGCTATTGTCTTTGTCTGTAAATGGAGCAAAAGAATGATTTTAGAGAAGATATATTGAATTTATTTTATAGGAAAATGAATATTTTAAGGGAGGCTGAAGACACACCTTATGTATTAGGGGAGATGCTTAAGTACCTTAAGGGTTAGAGGTGAGTTGCAATTGGCACACCGGCCATTAAAATATCACCATGTCATTAATTTTACAAACCCAACACAAACATTGCCATGTGAAAAAAAACCTGCCAAGTCATGAATTCCAACCTATCTTACATTTATTATTTTTAACTACCATCTTCGTAGGTTCACTCAACATCTCCATCTCTGGAAAAAAAAAAATTCACAGCTCCATCTCTAGATTTAAAAACCCAATAACTAAAATTTTCATACATTTGATTATTAAAAATATATAAAGAAATTAAATTAAAAATAACTAAAACTTAAAAGATAAAACCTTTATAAATATGAATCTTAGGTCTCTTTCTCTTACCATCTCTCATTATCATCTTCGACCTATCATCTCAGTCTCAAAATTTAAAACCCATCAACTAAATTTTTTGTATACTGCATTAGGGTATAATTTTTTTTTCACCATAATAAATCAGAAACATAAATATATATATATATATATATATATATATATATATATGTGTGTGTGTGTGTGTGTGTGTGTGTGTGTGTGTGTGTGTGTGTGTGTGTGTTTGTTTCAAAAAAAAATGTTTTGATTTAGTGATTTAAACAAAAAAAGAAAGAAAAAAGAATGGAGGCTAATCAAATTATTTAAAGTTTAAAAAAAAAAAATAAAACAAATAGATTTGCATAGCCATCAAGAGAGAAGGAAAATAAATCGATTGAAAATAAGAGAGAAGAAGTTTCTTGGTCGAATGATGGAAAAGGAAAAAGGAGTAGATATGAAAAAACAAAATAAAATAAAAGGGAAAATATAAAGATTTGTAGAGACGTGAAGAGAGAGGAGTTTTTGATGTGGCAGTGTTGGTGTTGGGTTTATAAAATTAATGACATGGCGAAATTTGACTGGCCGAGCGTGCCAACTCATCTCTTGACCCAGAGGTACTGAAGCATCTCCCAGATTCTAATTAAGAGAGTGAGCTCTAACATATTTTAATTAAGAGAGTCATTAAGGATTTCTTTGAGCTGTATAAATTGCAGATCCTACATAAATTAATTCTAACTTGATAATAATAATTTATTAAAACCATTAATTGTAGCTGCATGCATGATATATTTATTTGAAACCAAGTCCCTATGAAAATATTCACACATTGATCAAGTAAACTGTTCAATGGTGTCTCAACATGTTCGATCTTATCAAACTTTGATTATTTTGCAAATAAAAAATTTTATACTGTTATACTTCATACTTTAAAAAATTAATATGATACCATGCAAGAATTAAGCAATTGTACAAATTTAATAATAACAGTATAACTGCTATATGTTAATTATTCGAAACATATTATGTGCATATGGGAACATGCATGAATGAGAAAAACCTGCAAAAAACAAATTGAAAACAACCCTAACGTTCCGTTGATTCGCGCACGAATACCGGAATATTAGGCTTCAAATACAATAATCAACTTCGCGCACGAAGGATGTTGTAAATGGATAGTTGAGAAACATTTTCTGTATTTTTTATTAATCAAAAGCTGTCTTTCAAAACCTAATACAATCTACTTAAATAGAATTTCAAAATTTGACTAACAAGAAAATCCTAAACAAACGGGAAAGAATCCTAAAACAAAAAGATATCAAATCTCCTAAAAATCAAAAGAATCCTAAAACATTAAAAACCTATCTAAAAAGGAAAGAGGATTGATTTAATAAAATCAAATCATAAAATAATTAATAACCTAATTATATATAAACTAAAAGGAAATAAAATAAACGTACGGAATCATGACAACAATTAAAAATCATAAAAATCGAAACAGCTGTCTTGGTGTGCATGAAACTTAATGGCCAAATTATGATATGCTGGAGCTCATTATAGAAGATGGAGTCTTTATAACATTTGTAGGGCTCGTCTTGGGCTTTCCGGAAAACATATTATAATAGACGATCTGATCTCATATGCCCTCTGTAGAAGTCCATGAAGTTCAGCCCGGATCATCTCATCTAGCTCACTGTGTCCAGCTCTCGTCCAGCTCAAGTCTTCGCGCAATAATCTAATCTGTTACGGAGGACGGAGTCTTTATAACATTTGTAGGAATCGTCTTGGACTTTCCAGAAAAATATTATAATGTTGATTTTGAGTTCGTTTGCCCTCTGAAAAGGCCCCTGAAATTTGCCTATTCTAACAGTTAAAACCATTCCGAGTCTTTGCTTCCTTCTTTCCGCACCCTTCGTCTTTGAGTCGATTCCTCCGCTCCATGAAATCCAAACCTTTGTTTACCGTATCGTCTTTGCTTGCTGCATCAATATGATATATGTATAACTCTTTTTTTAAAGAAAACTTCATTACTCAGCAAAAGCAGAAACTACACCATCTTTAATCAAAGCACGAAGCCAACTATGATATCCCTTAATATCAACATTACACTATGAATGCTTAAATCACTTTATGTGCATATAGGGATAAGCATTGTATAGTTATAAAACATTTTGTAATAGTGTTATAACTAATAAATTTCAATTAATAAATATAACTACGGGAACATGAATTGAACAATTGTACACATTTAGTAATAACATTATAAATACTATATGTTAATTATTTGAAACATAATATGTGCATATGGGAACATGCATGAATTGGACAATCATATGATATAGGTATAACCTTGATTTCCTATATTATTGTGCAAAAGGCATTGGTCAAAAAATGATGCAAGGTGTATAGTGGACAAAGATGTCGATGGCTGATGAACTCCCTGGAAATCTGACTTAAGGAGTTAAACCACAATTTCAGTGGGTTATTTCGACATGGTGTCGGAACAACAAACACAAAAAAATGTGAAGGGAAATCTTAGGATGGTTTGTTCGTAAGTGGTTATACCTTGTGGTGGGGTATGTTGATTCTCAGTATGGAGAATTGTGGATGTGGACAAAGGTCTTGAAAATTCAAGTCAAAAAGGAGAATTGTTAGGTTTTGACTTGTATTCCTAAGCGAACCAAATGTGAACCAAACAAGACTAAACTTATGTGTTACTTCCTGGAGACGTGGGATAACGTTTGGAAGTTGAAGGTGGTGTTTAAGGGAGGTTTGAAGATCGAAGAAGAGCTAAAGAAACGGAATCCGAAAGGAGGCGTGGCACGGATCGAGGTGCGGACAAGCGCATGGACTGTGGCACACAGAGCGGTCGATTCCCGAGATCTGGTGCAAACCATGGCGGAGGCGAGAGGCACAGACTGCGGTACTCGGAGCGGTCGGGACCAGAATGTTTTACAGTATAGGAAGCGGGGTGCACATCGCGGCCCATACCGTAGAGACGATGTATTTTGCTGAGATCAGGAATGTTGCATAAAATATGAAAGGTTCTCTTTCTAGAAGTTCTTGTGCTAAAGGAAAAGGATTTACTTTTTATAAGAAGATTTGTCAAAAAAGGAAATAGTATTTATGTAGAACAAGTCTTGTACGTTTAGAAGTAGAATTTCCTTTTATCTTAAACTCCCTATAACTAGTATAAATATACCTAATATCTATGTTATTAGATTTAAGGCTATGGAGTAAAAAGAACACCATGTAACATCAGAGAGGGTGTGGTGAGATTTGAGGAGACCCATGGGAATATCCGAGGAGAGATCCAAGGGAATACTGGTGGATCTAGTTAGAGATCTGTTGATGATATTCATGGGAGACCTAGGGGATATGTGGGGGGTGGGGGGGGGGGGGGGGGGGGGGGGGGGGGGGGGGGGGGGGGTGGTATGGTGAGGATCTTGTGAGCGTGGTTTGGGGTTAGGTGTGAGAGAGGATCCTGAAGTATATGGTTGTGTAACGTATTATCATATAGTGGAACTTTGTCTGTCCTCCTAACGGCCCGTGGTTTTTTTTTTCACCCGATTTGGGTTTTCCACGTATATCTTGTGTTGTCATTGTTTATTTTCTCTCATCTATTTCTTCTGCTATATTGACGTTATTAATTGCTATGAGTTATGGGCAAGTATTAGGCACGGCATTTCCGCATTCATCAGTTCAGAATCCCCAACAAGAAGCGGAAGAAGAAGAATCAAGTTAAATACCGAAAAAGCTTTGATTGGTATCACTTATCAAGCATGTATTATATTTTTTCCATAATTTTTTCTAAAGAACCAACTTAAAGACCGAAAACGCTTCGAAGAGGAAGAATATAACACTACAAAGAGCTGAAAGATCCGTATCCTAGTTTTTAGAGAATTACCGTATCCCCGTATCATACCGTATCCCCGTATCATACCATATCTGTATCCCGTACCCGTATCCGTATCCATGCTACATAGTAATGCTTAAATAACTTTATATGAATATGGAGACATGAATTGTGTTGTTATAAACATTTTGTAATAAAGTTATAAGTTCTTAAATTTTAAATATTAAAAACATGTTGGAACATGAATTATGTTGTTACATGTTTGGCATATTAATATATATTAACATCTCTTGACATTAACATTACACTATGAATGCCTAATTAATTTTATATACATCAATGAATGTGATAAAATGATCACTTTTACATGAAAAGGATCCTTAATCATATGTTAACAACATGCATCATAACTTTAAAAAAAAAAAAAAAAAAAAAACGTGCATCATAAAGCAACCCTACATAAATTTATTTTTATGTTAGAACAATAAAATATCATCATATGGTCAAATATCCTTAGTTGAATTGATTGTATAAAAAGAAAAAAAAATGAAATCGTATAACCAACTAATTTGAGCTGCCTAACAATATTCAAAAAGTTAATATGTTCAAATAAAAAAAAAAAAGTTAATATTTTAAAACCTTTCGTTTCTAAATAATAATAAAAATTCAAATCTTTCTTTTTATTTCCTAAATGTAATGGATCTAATTTAATAAAGGTATATGGAAAATAGTAATAAGGAAAGGGAAGAAGAAACACTAATTGCTTCCGGAAAACTTCTATTCTTAATGGATTCGGGATATTAAAAAAAGGAAAAATGATTGAATAAATATTTTGAAATCTGTGCAATAAATGCATCATTTAAAATAATATTTTATGGTGTGTTAAAGCTATTTGAGTAATTTTATAAATATGATCTATAAATTAAAAAAAAAACCCTAAAACACACTATAACATTCAGAAACCCTACCTCTCTCTCTCTCTCTCTCTCTCTCTCTCTCTCTCTCTCGCCGTATCTCTGTTTCTCTCACAATTTACTGTGTACATTCATCAAACTTGGAACAATCTACACCACGCCAGGTTACTTACTTTTTTTTTTCTCTATAATTTCATAACTTTCGATTACTGTTTTTGTAATTTAATAATTTCGATTCAATATATTTTAATTTGTTATGATGATTACTGGTTGTCATATGTAGTTAGAAGTCGAAAAGATGAATCGTTATACTTGACTGGGTCTGATAATGGTGTGATGGTTTATCGCATTCATACCCAGATGGTGTAGTCACGTTTTTATGATTTTTGAGTTTGTTTAAAGTTCATTATCACTATTGTATTTTTTTTATAATTTTATAGCTGTATCTTAAGTTTGAACTTGTTTAAATTTTATATATAATATTCTGCAATTACATATTTACTTAAGTGTTTACATATAATTATTTTAACTTTTAGATTGTTATTTTTCTAAATTTGATAAATCTGGCTATTTAGATTTCTTTTTTATTGAAAAATAGTAGTAGTTGCAAATTGTTTGTTTTATTGGGGAAGGTTGTATTCATATTCTCTTACATATGCACAACCTGAAATTAATTATTAAAAAAACTTCCAATGCAAAGCAGAAATATAATTTCATTTTTTACCCTTTTTTAACATCAAAAGACATTTAGCATCTCTCTGTCTTCGATTCATGATTTGAAACCCTAAATACAACTCTTTTCATCATGCTGTTGTTGTTCCTTTCACTAAACATTGTCATCACGCAACTATTCTTCTGTTAACGAGAGGCTTATGTGATAAGATTGATAGACCTTAAAGGTTTGTGAAAATCGCACGGTCTGATATTTGTAAATGTTTATATTTTTGTTGTTTTAGGTTTTTGCAAGCTTTTGTACTCAAAAGTTTGAAGATGTTTTGATTGATTTCGTAATCTCTGCATGTGTTTGTTGAAGGGTTTATTATGATAATTCGTGTTTGTAAAATGTTTTTGCACACACTGAACATGAAAAATATGTATGTTTTATTCTTTATAGAATCCATATTTGAAAAGCATTTATTATTGTTGCTTCTTCTTTGATCTACTACGTGTTTGATGAATGCTTTATAGTGATAGTATATGTTTGTTTAATGGCTAATGTTTGATATGATTGCAATAGTTCAATACGAATATGATTACCTTCGGCACACAAGTTTTGAAAATGAAACCAGATTTGCTTGAACATGTTTCGATGGATAATTTTTACTCTTCGAAGAGAATTTATCTGTTGCTTATTCTTTTATCCGCAATGTGCTTGATGAATAGCCAATGTTAGATTTGATTGCAACGGTTCAATATGAACATGATTACCTTCTGGATGCAAGTTTTGAAATGTACAAATATGTTTGCTTGAACATGTTTCGATGGATAATTTTTGCTCCCCATATTTTTGTTTTTTTGTCGTTTATTCTTGTATGATGATAATTGTTGTTTTGTCTTGGTTAGAATTCTCGTTTACTGTTTTCTAATTATAACATATCCACATTGTTTTATTCAAAAAAAAAAAAAAAACATATCGACATTGTACATGAATTGTGATTCAGTTACTAATTGTTGACATTTCAATAAATATATGTTCTTTATAAGGCATTAAACATAATTTCATAAACACTTAGAAAAATTATGTGTGTAAGTCTTACTTGTTGGTTAATGTGTATACCACCAACAATTTGTTACACACACTATTGAGCTACATAGCACACCGTTGGTGGGTTACGACCAACACGTTAGAGGGATAGGTTATATGCATAAGTTAGAATCCATATTAAATATGGTTTGTGGTCACGAGTTTATTCAATGTATCATGAATCGCCGGTTAATGTTTTTGTGGTATCCCACCAACAGTCTGTTACGCACACTATTGAGTTGCATAGCACACCGTTGGTGGGTTACGACCAACACGTCTGTGGGATAGGTTATATGCATCAGTTAGAATCCATATTAACTATGTTTTGTGGTCACGATTTTAATCAATGTATCAATTGTAGTAACAATCCATATTATATATATTTCGTGATCGAATGTCTGTTTTGGAATTACAGTTTAAGACATATAATCATATTTTTTAGAGTGTTGATATACGAAGATTTGTATTGATAAATGCATAATAACTTTTTCTGTAAAAATATCAATTAGAATACAAATTAGATATTTTTTGTGATTACTTATATTTCGTTACAAGCACAATTGAATATGTATAATTAACGTTAAAAGAGTCAATTTTATTTATATAATCACAATTTAATATGTGTAATCACATGTAAAACGTATTCCATATATAATATTTGCATTGATAAATGCATGACAACACTTTTTGTATCAATTACAATAAAAATCCATATTTTAAAGACTGTTGATATACAAATATTTGTATTGATAAAGGCATGACAACATATTCTAAAAATATAAATTAGAATACATTTTATATATATTGTGTGTTTGAAAATTTATTATTACAATCACAACTTAATAAGTATAATTACATCTAAAAGAGTCTATATAAATAGTTTCAATTAGAATACATATTACATATCTTATGTGATTGACTATTTATTTGTATAATCAGTAAGTAAAAAGTATAATCGTAAACAGTAACAATGGGTTTTGGGTCTTGGGGTTCTTGAGCTTGTCTCTTGACGAGCTAGAGCCCTATAAGGCTTGGGCTAGTCATTAGAATACAATTTACATAAATTCTGTGTTTGAATATATATTATTACTATTAAAACTTTAGAAGTATAATCACACATGAAAGAGTCGATATAAACAACTTCAATCAGAATCCATATTATATATCTTATGTGATTGATGTTTTATTTATATAATCAATAAGTAAAAAGCATAATCACAAATAGTAACGATGGGCTTTGGGTCTTGGAGTTCTTGGGTTTGTCTCTTGACAAGCTACAGTCATTTGATACTTAGGCTAGTCATTACAATACATTTTATATAAATTCTGTGTTTGAAAATATATTATTACAACTACAATGTAATAAGTATAATTACATCTGAAAGAGTCGATATAAACAGTTTCAATCAGAATCCATATTACATATCTTATGTGATTGACTTTTTATTTATATAATAACTAAATAATCAGTAACGATGAGTTTTGGGTCTTGGGGTTCTTGGGCTTGTCTCTTGACGAGCTAGAGCCCTTTGATGCCTGGGCTAGTCATTAGAAAACAATCTACATAAGTTCTGTGTTTGAATATATATTATTACAATTGCAACTTCAGAAGTATAATTACATCTGAAAGAGTCGATATAAACAGTTTCAATCAGAATTCATATTATATATAGGGGGAATTGCACAAACATCCCTCGAGATTTGATGAAATTGCACAGATATGGCAGTTTTGGCCATATACACACAAACTTCCCTCAACATTTGAAAATTGTTGCACAAACATCCCCTACCGTTAAATAAATCCGTTAGTCAATGGTCAACAGTGTAAAAAGTCTAAAATACCCTTTATTTTTATTTTAAATAAACTAAAAAAATTAAAAAATAAGATAAAAAATATATATATTTTTTTTAAATCGATAACATGAATGTATCTTAAATCTGAAACTTGGAAAAAAAAAATCATCTTTACAAATAAAAAAATAGTTTTTTAAACAATTTAATAATAAATAATTTTTAAATTTTAAATTTATTTAAAATCAAGGGGGAATTGCACAAACAATTTTTTTTTTTTTTTAAGATGAATTTTCTTTCCAACTTTCTGATTTAAGATACATTCATATTTTCTAAAAGATTTTTTAATATTTTTTTATCTTATTTTTGAATTTTTAATAATGTTTAAAATAAAAATATAGGGTATTTTGGACTTTTTACACATTTGACCATTAACTAACGGATCCATCTAACGGTAGGGGATGTTTGTGCAACAATTTTCAAATGTTGAGGGAAGTTTGTGCGTATATGGTCAAAACTGCCATATTCGTGCAATTTTATCAAATCTCAAGGGATGTTTGTGCAATTCCCCCTTATATATATTATGTGATTGAATATATATTTATATAATCACTGAATAAACAGCATAATCGTAAATAGTAACCATGGGATTTGGGTCTTGAGGTTCTTGGGTTTGTCTCTTGACGAGCTAGAGCCCTTTGAGGCTTTGGCTAGTCTGACTTCAATAAGATTTTTTAACTTAAAATAGTATTTGTGATCGTAAATATTTTAATACAATCACAACATGATTATGTAAATATCACTTGTTGTAGAGGGTGGAACAGTTTTATTGAAACATTATGTAATGTAAATCCCACATCGAAAAATAAAAAGGGATTAAAATGATTTATAAGTAGTAAAGTAATGCCTAGACATTGAACAATAGGCCTCCCAATTGGGCCTAGCATTTAAACATATTGAAGTAATGATGGGCTTTGGGTTTTGAGGTTCTTGGGCTTGTCTCTTGACAAGTTAAAGCCCTTTGAGGCATGGGCTATTCTGACTTTAATAAGGGTTTTTAACTTAAAATACTATTTGTGATCGTAAATATTTTAATACAATCACAACATGATTATGTAAATATCATTCGTTGTAGATGGTGGAACAGTTTTATTGAAACACTGTGTAATGTGAATCCCACATCGAAAAATAAAAAGGGATTTAAATGGTTTATAAGTAGTAAAGTAATGCCTAGACATTGAACAATAGGCCTCCTAACTGGGCCTAACATTTAAATATATTGAAGTAACGATGGGCTTTGGGTCTTGGGGTTCTTGGGCTTGTCTCTTGACGAGCTGGAGTCCTTTAAGGCCTGGGCTATTCTGACTTTAATAAGGGTTTTTAACTTAAAATACTATTTGTGATCGTAAATATTTTAATACAATCACAACATGATTATGTAAATATCACTCGTTGTAGATGGTGGAACAGTTTTATTGAAACACTGTGTAATGCGAATCCCACATCGAAAAATAAAAAGGGATTAAAATGGTTTATAAGTAGTAAAGTAATGCCTAGACATTGAACAATAGGCCTCCCAACTGGGCCTAACATTTAAACCTATTAAAGTAACGATGGGCTTTGAGTCTTGGGGTTCTTGGGCTTGTCTCTTAACGAGCTAGAGCCCTTTGAGGCCTGGGCTAGTCTGACTTTAATAAGGTTTTTAAAATTGTTTTTTTTTCTTTTTTTTAAGAGAGATGTATGTTGGATCTATAAAAGCACAACAAAAAATGAAGTTTATGGATTACTGAAAGTTCTTAAAATACTCGAGGCGTGTTTATCAATATAAAGCTAGAGGGGGGGGGGGGGGGGGGGGGGGGGTGTGTGAATAGATTTTAACTATTATTACCCAATTTTCGCATGCAAGTCAATTTTACGAAAATGCCCCTACTAGTCAAAAATACATACAAGTGTAATATAGTGCGGAATTTAAATAACACTTGATGTATACGTGGAAACCCAACCACTGGGAAAAAACCACGGGCTGTATAGTGCGCCACACTCGGAACTCGAAATCACTAATTGAAATGAAGTTTACAACCTATGTAGACCTCGTCTAACATTCCGGTCTGTAACCCCTCACTTCTACCCAGCGGGCCTTTATTAGCAACCCTATTCCAATTTGCTTGAGGCCTAAGCACTCTTAGCCTCAAGACTTACTTCTCTATGAAGAGAAACAACCCTATGTGAATATGTATGAATATTCAATTAATGCAATAAGAGCTAGGGTACTCTAAATGCTTATCTAGGATGATGATATATTCAATTTAAATCAACCCTAGATATCAATTGCTAAATGACATGTCAAATAGCATAGATGATCATAGATTATAAAAACCTAGATATCTATCAAAAACAACACTCAATTAATTCATCACAAATAATCTCTTTTCTTGTATTTAACATATGATCAAAAACATACAAGTAATTTAAAAGAGATGGCTTGGTATTTAAAATACTACAATAAGATGAAATTAATCAAAATCTTACCAAGCAAGTTGTGATGATGCAAACCCATACATGGATGCACTCTATATAGACATAGGAGATGCAATATGAAATTTGATGCAAAAGGGGTTTGATTTGAGTGGTTAAAGATGAGTTCTTGATTTGATTTTCTCTCAAAATCTATCTTTGAAGATTAGGGTTCTTAAGAGTCAAAGAACTGATTCAGATAATGAGAAAGTGTGATATTTATAGACATCAAGAACAGGGCAAGTGAAAAGACAATTTTGCCCCTGAAACGCACCGTTCGGCGGTTTCAATCGGCGGCCAGACCGCCGATTACAACCGCCGAATTGAGCTCGTGAAGAACAGAGCATTAACGGCGGTTTCATTCGGCGGTTACGTGACCGCCGATCCAACCGCCGAATCAAACCCGAGAGATTAAAATCGATCAGGTATGAACGGCGGTTTCGAACGGCGGTCGTGACTGCCGATCTTGACCGCATAATTGCTTCAGACCAATCTGGACTGAAACGGCGGTTTAATTCGGCGGCCAGGCCGCCGATCATAACCGCCGATCACCTACAATGGTGAAAACCAAGGAGAAGCCAAGGGCATTCTCCATAGGCGGTCTTCGCGCGAAACCAAGCACTCATTAGTGCAAGCGCGGACGTTTCCGAACAATGTCGGGAAACGAATTATAAGGCACATATACACACAACAAGATATATCAACCAAAGTGCTAGTGTGTAAAGTGACATGTGAAGAGATGCACATAAAAATAAGCAAGTATACAATCATAGCAAGAATGCTAAGTGAGTGTGTGCTACTAAATCTCTTCAAAGAAAAACAAGCACAAGAGATTATACCTTTGGCGTGCTTGAATCTTGAGGTCATGGAAGGGCCTATGATCTTCAACACTAAACACTTGGACTACCCTTACATTCAAAACCCCAACATGTGGTTTGACCACGAAATAAGCCAATCAACAAAACGGGAATCCTTACAATCTCCCCTTTGGCTATTTCGTGACAAAACCACCACTCACATTGATTCCTCACAACATAATAGAAACTACGGGTCTACAATGATTTTCTACTTTACAAAGAGATAAGATAAATGGTCTTGAAGTCTTCAATCTCAAGTAGAACAATCAATCCCTGAAAGCACAGTTTCTATACTTTCCAATACAAGAAAAGGTGAGATGAATCAAGTGAGATAAAACAAGCATTTGCATTTAAAAATTTAAGTACAACATCATGCAATGTATGAATGTGCAAATGCTCCCCCTCAAAGGGTTACTCCCCCTCAATTAGTATTCTCCCCAACATGCACAATTGCTACTACAATTTGCAACTCCCCTTACCACAACATACTCCCCCTTTTTGTCATGATATAGACAAGGAGTAGTCCCCAACCGGGTCACTCAAGGCAAAGAGAGATAGTAGCATTCTAGTATATGCATAATCAATATAAGTCACTTTATGCAATCTCAATTTATTGGAGAGAAACAAGGAGATTTATTTAAAGAAAATGTGTGAATCAAAAAATTGCTTTGCATACAAGACATGTAGCATTTAAGTCCAAAATATCATGGTATTTGGCAAAGCAAATGACAAAGGTTTTCAATATGAATTCAAACCAATTTCACCAATGTCAAGAGAGAAGCAAGGATATAGGTTTTTATTGATTTCAATTTAAGAACAACTATATCCAACTTTATAAGCTAAACATGTCATGAGCGACTTTGCACCCTACTTGATTTTTCCGGATAAGATATCCGTATGATAGTAGACATGTTCAACCAATAAAGAAAGAGAGACATTTGGATTGTAAAATCCTTGAATGGATACAAGATCCTTTTTCATTTGAGTCTCATAAGCTTTTTCACACATTATTTGCAGTTAAGAAATGCAATCATCAAAACATGCTTTTTAAGATTAGCATTTAGCATGTCATTTTAGCAATCATCATGTCATGGAGATCATTATAGGTCATTCAAATTAAATCCAATGTATATATCTCCTAGTCCAAAAATGCATGTTTGAACATAAATATGACATGGATTGCAATACAAGCATTGATCACACTTATTGAATAGAAAATATGTATACATAGTGTAACCAAGCTAACTCAAGCAACAAAAAGAGAAGCATAAGATATTTCAAATTTTTTGCAAGTGACTAGATGCAAAATAGCTCTCTTTGCTTAAGTTCCCCATATGGGGTCAAATTTCCATACCACTTCAAAGAAAGGTATGAGGTCCTATGGACCTACCAAGTCCTTTGGACTTGGATGAACCTATTTGAGACTTGTTAGTCTCGTAGCAAGCGGGTTCATTCTTATTACTCCACTTAGGTGACACTAAATCAATCCTAGTGGACAAAGGTTCTAGAGTACAAGATGAAAAAGGATCATGCACATGATTTTCTTCCTTTTTATGAAGCATCTTAGCTCTAGCCTTTTCTTGTCAATCATGCTTTTAGCTCTACACATTTCAATGTAATGCAAGCAACTTGGTCTAATGTGACCAACAATACCACAAAAATGACAAGTGGGAATAAAGTTAGGAATCATACCATTCCCTTTAGCATGGATAGGAGCTTTCCCTTGTCGTTGTGGTTGTCTTGGTTGTTGGATCGGATCTCTCCTCTTTTGTTGAAAACCAAGACGAGGTTGCTTGCTTGTCTGAGCTTGCATGATTGAACTCTTCCCATTGTGTTTTTGAGTTTGAGGGAAGATAGTGTGAGGAGCCCTTTGGGTGTGAGCTTGAGCTTGACCTTTTGGTGCCTCAACCACTTGGGCACTTCTTGAACACTCTCCTAGGTCACTCTTCTTCCTAGGTTGTTGAGGAGGAGGGGACATATTGAAGTCCATGTTCATGGCACAGGATGTCTTGCTTGTGGAGGAGGCATCCGTGTCATCAATGTAGCCAAGATCTCTCTTGTCACTTGGCTTTCTTCCAACTCCCAACATGTGGTCAAGCTTCTTGGTGCTTGAAGTCATCTTAGCCAATAAGACCTTAACTTCTTCAAGCTCTCTTTCTAGCTCTTCTTCTCTCCTCTTAGATAATGCTAAGTCTTCTTTTAGCTTATCTTCATCCGCCATGGATCTCACCACTTCTTCACACAAGTGGTTTACTAGTGTTGAAAGCTCTAGATTCTCTTCTTTTAATCTTCTAATTTCTTCCTTGTTCCTCATCATCGAGCTCTCAACTTTGACTTTGTAGTCATTAAGATCCATACACTCCACATTTCCATTTGTGGAGTTAGATGACAAATATTCAACACTTGTGTCATCTCCTCTAATCTCCATTTCACCAATGGAGTCATCTCCTTCATCAAGATCATCAAATTTTTCTCTTGATGAGGAAAGAGCCAAATCCCTATGAGTAGCTACACCAACTACTTCTATACCTTGTTCTTCTTGGGGATCACAAGGAAAAGCAACTTTGCCATCTTCTTCAACTTCTACACTCTTGGCTCCAAATTCCGTGTAGATGATGGCAAGTTCTTCATCACTTGAAGGATTTTCGTCATCTTCATATTTATCCCATAAGGTGGCCTTCGCCTTCCCTTTTCTTCTATCCTTCAAGTTTCCACACTCCGGGGAGAAATGCCCGAATCCTCCACATTCGTAGCACTGAATCCCCTCTCTTGAAGACACTCCTTGGTTTGGCTTGTTAATGAGTCCCATGTCTTCAATTGAGATACCCTCCTTCTTGTCATGCTTCGAAGTCTCCAAAGCAATTTTCTTCTTCTTCTTCTTAGGAGGTGCGGTGGTCAACTTCTTCTTAGGAGGTGAGGTGGTTAAATTCACAAATCTCCTAAATCTCTCTAGTAAGAGAGGCATCTCCTCAATGGAGTCAATTTCTTCTCTCACAAAATCACTCATAGTGTTTGCGTTGAATGAATGCAAATGAGAAGAATGCAAAATGTATGAAGAAATCAAACAAACATACAAAATGCAAAAACACACCAAAATGAGCTAGGATCACCTAAGTATATCTAGGAACCTGCTCTGATACCAATTGAAAGTTCTTAAAATACTCGAGGCGTGTTTATCAATATAAAGCTAGAGGGGGGGGGGGGGGGGGTGAATAGATTTTAACTATTATTACCCAATTTTCGCATGCAAGTCAATTTTACGAAAATGCCCCTACTAGTCAAAAATACATACAAGTGTAATATAGTGCGGAATTTAAATAACACTTGATGTATACGTGGAAACCCAACCACTGGGAAAAAACCACGGGCTGTATAGTGCGCCACACTCGGAACTCGAAATCACTAATTGAAATGAAGTTTACAACCTATGTAGACCTCGTCTAACATTCCGGTCTGTAACCCCTCACTTCTACCCAGCGGGCCTTTATTAGCAACCCTATTCCAATTTGCTTGAGGCCTAAGCACTCTTAGCCTCAAGACTTACTTCTCTATGAAGAGAAACAACCCTATGTGAATATGTATGAATATTCAATTAATGCAATAAGAGCTAGGGTACTCTAAATGCTTATCTAGGATGATGATATATTCAATTTAAATCAACCCTAGATATCAATTGCTAAATGACATGTCAAATAGCATAGATGATCATAGATTATAAAAACCTAGATATCTATCAAAAACAACACTCAATTAATTCATCACAAATAATCTCTTTTCTTGTATTTAACATATGATCAAAAACATACAAGTAATTTAAAAGAGATGGCTTGGTATTTAAAATACTACAATAAGATGAAATTAATCAAAATCTTACCAAGCAAGTTGTGATGATGCAAACCCATACATGGATGCACTCTATATAGACATAGGAGATGCAATATGAAATTTGATGCAAAAGGGGTTTGATTTGAGTGGTTAAAGATGAGTTCTTGATTTGATTTTCTCTCAAAATCTATCTTTGAAGATTAGGGTTCTTAAGAGTCAAAGAACTGATTCAGATAATGAGAAAGTGTGATATTTATAGACATCAAGAACAGGGCAAGTGAAAAGACAATTTTGCCCCTGAAACGCACCGTTCGGCGGTTTCAATCGGCGGCCAGACCGCCGATTACAACCGCCGAATTGAGCTCGTGAAGAACAGAGCATTAACGGCGGTTTCATTCGGCGGTTACGTGACCGCCGATCCAACCGCCGAATCAAACCCGAGAGATTAAAATCGATCAGGTATGAACGGCGGTTTCGAACGGCGGTCGTGACCGCCGATCTTGACCGCATAACTGCTTCAGACCAATCTGGACTGAAACGGCGGTTTAATTCGGCGGCCAGGCCGCCGATCATAACCGCCGATCACCTACAATGGTGAAAACCAAGGAGAAGCCAAGGGCATTCTCCATAGGCGGTCTTCGCGCGAAACCAAGCACTCATTAGTGCAAGCGCGGACGTTTCCGAACAATGTCGGGAAACGAATTATAAGGCACATATACACACAACAAGATATATCAACCAAAGTGCTAGTGTGTAAAGTGACATGTGAAGAGATGCACATAAAAATAAGCAAGTATGCAATCATAGCAAGAATGCTAAGTGAGTGTGTGCTACTAAATCTCTTCAAAGAAAAACAAGCACAAGAGATTATACCTTTGGCGTGCTTGAATCTTGAGGTCATGGAAGGGCCTATGATCTTCAACACTAAACACTTGGACTACCCTTACATTCAAAACCCCAACATGTGGTTTGACCACGAAATAAGCCAATCAACAAAACGGGAATCCTTACAATCTCCCCCTTTGGCTATTTCGTGACAAAACCACCACTCACATTGATTCCTCACAACATAATAGAAACTACGGGTCTACAATGATTTTCTACTTTACAAAGAGATAAGATAAATGGTCTTGAAGTCTTCAATCTCAAGTAGAACAATCAATCCCTGAAAGCACAGTTTCTATACTTTCCAATACAAGAAAAGGTGAGATGAATCAAGTGAGATAAAACAAGCATTTGCATTTAAAAATTTAAGTACAACATCATGCAATGTATGAATGTGCAAATGCTCCCCCTCAAAGGGTTACTCCCCCTCAATTAGTATTCTCCCCAACATGCACAATTGCTACTACAATTTGCAACTCCCCTTACCACAACAATTACAATTTTTTTTTTTCCATATATACTACTGTTGTTGATATGAATGATGTAAGTACAATGGGCATGTATGCCTACTGTGGGACTATTGTCAATTATTTCATTAAACCAAAAAAAAAAAAAAAAAACTTCTCTTACTAGACAAAAAAATTAAATATATCAAACTCGGACACTAGGACAAGGGGGTTGTAAGTCTGTACCCAAAGCTCTATCAATTCTCTTACTTTGTTGGACATTAGATTTACCAGCCCTATTAAATTTTTAACTATTCACATGTATCAACTGTTATCACACATTCCGAATTATGTTTACCTGTATCTAATGTAATCACACATTTCAAATGATGTTTACTCATATCGAGTGTTATCACACAGTACAAATGCAAATCGAATAACGGGAACATATTTAATTTTAAAAATAAATGATTGATGTTTAAATTTGAAACGCATTGATTGTTTTTGTCAGCTGCATTGTGTAAGGTTCCCATTTGTTGATTGGCTTATTTCGTGGACAAACCACATGTTGGGGTTCTTTGTAAGGGTAGCCTAAGTATCGGTCTTATTGTTCGAAGCCCTTTGAAGACCTCGTGTTGATAAGCACCGAAGGTAAATTTCTTTGTGCTTACTTTTCTTTGAAGCTTAACATTCATTGCATATGTGTGCATTCTCTTCACTTGTCACATTTCACACTTGCACTTATTTATTATATTTTGTTATGTGTAATTATGTCCTGTTGTCGTGTAATTCGTTTCCCGATAACTTTCGGAAACATCCGCGCATGCACTAGAATGTGCTTGGTTTAGCGCGAGGACCGCCTATGGAGAATGCCCTTGGCTTCTCCTTGGTTTTCACCTTTCTAGGTGATCGGCGGTTATGATCAGCGGCCTGGCCGCCGAATGAAATCGCCATTTCAGTCCAGATTGGTCTGAAGCATTTCTGCAGTTAAGATCGGCGGTCACCACCGCCGTTCGAAACCGCCGATTCAAGGCCTGATTGATTTATCTCTCGGTCTAATTCGGTGGTCACGAAACCGCCGTTCATACCTGATTGATTTTAATCTCTCGGGGTTTGATTCGGCGGTTGGGATTGGCGGTCACGAAACCGCTGAATTAACCGCCGTTTATGCTCTGTTCTTCACGAGCTCAATTCGACGGTCATGATCGGCGGCCTGGCCGCAGATTGAAACTGCCGATCGGCGCGTTTCTTTGAAACTTACTTAAACGACCACACTTTGATTTGGCCCCCTATATATATGCCATTTTGTCTTTAGGTCAATTAAGAGAGTTCATATTCAGAATTCATACTTAGGATATTTTTCAAAGAGAAGAAAAATTCCAAGAACTCATTTTTTATTACTCAAACACTTTTTCATGATCATCAATCATCATCTAGCATCATCCTTGATCTTCTAGATGTCATCTTGCATGGATTCTTCATCATACTTTGCTTGGTAAGCTTTTCACTAATATCTTACATATTTTGTGTTTCTCTTAGCTAGCAATCTCAATTAATTACTTGTATGTTATTTTATATACTTTGAATACAAGTTTGAGATTAGTATGATGTATGTTTGAGAAGTTGTTTTGTGATAGCTAATTAAGTTTTGTGCTTAATCTTGATTAGCTAAACTAATTGACATGTCATTTAGTTTTGATATCTAGGATTGTTCTAATTGCATATTAATCATCTTAGATAAGCATATAGGGTTTCCCTTGCTCTATGTTGCATTTGGATATTCATATATTCACTTAGGGTTGTATTCTCTTCATAGAGAAAGTAAGTCTTGTGTGTAGCATCCGGGATTAGGTTGCTTAGATCGCAAGCAAATTGGACTAGGTTCACTCATACCGGGATTAGGTAGGTGTGTGATTACTTCCGGGATTAGGTTGTAATCGTTTTACACATTTAGTGGATTCGAGGTTCGAGTGTGGGTTACTTACTAGCCCGTGGTTTTTCCCTTGAGGGTTTCCACGTAAAAATCAAGTGTTATTTAATTTCCGCATATTATTCTTGATTTATTGCTTTATCTAGTTTGGGGTAATTTCGTAATTTATCTTAATACGAAAAATTGGGTAATAAGCTTAAAATCTATTCACCCCCCTTCTAGATAGTTTTATACACACCGTGCGTTAATTTGTTTCAATTTGGTATCAGAGCGGGTTCCTAGACATACATAGGTGATCCTTGCTTTTTTGGTGTGTTTTGCATTTTGTGTGATTTTTGATCATTCATACATTTGCATTCATTTCATTCATTCATAAACACTATGAGTGGAAACGGTGGAAATGGTGGTGGCCACGAAGGTGCTTCTAGCACAAGGCCTCCGCTTCTTACCGGTTTAAATTATTCCCAATGGAAAGGGAAAATGGAATCCTACATATGCCAAATTCATGACCGTGCATGGATGGCGGTGGAAGACGGATATGATCTACCCATGATGACTCCCGGTGGTGGAGGAGAAGAAGTTTTGAAGCCTAAGGCGCAATGGAACGCGCAAGAGTTTGAGGCTTCCAAGTGGAATAGGAAGGCTATGCATGCCATCATGTGTGCAATGGATGAGAATCAATACAAGCTTATTCAGAATACTCAGATTGCAAAAGTGGCATGGGACATCCTTCAAGTTGCACATGAGGGAACCGAGGTGGTGAAGGAGTCCAAGCTTCAAGTCCTCCAAACTCAATTTGAGCTACTTAGGATGGGAGAGGATGAATGCTTCAATGACTTCGAAATCAAATTGATGGACATTGTAAATCAAAGCCATCAACTTGGAGACCCGTATTCGGATAGGAGAGTCAAGCAAAAAATTATGAGATCTCTCCCCGATAGGTTTGAATCAAAGGTGACGGCCATAGAAGAAAATAATGGCTACATGGATATGAAGCCAAGTGAGGTGATTGGACGTCTCCTTGCATATGAGTCTAGGAAGGCTCCTAGCACCACTACTCCTTCTAAAAAGTCTAAAGGAATAGCTTTGAAAGCATCTAAGGATGCAAAGGAGGCAAAGCATGACTCGGATGAAGACCTTGCCTTATTCGTGAAAAGGTTTAATAAGGTTACGGGGTTCAAGAAGAAGAAGGGATTTGGGTCAAGAGGACAAGACTTGAAGAAAAAAGGTTCCGTCAAGAAGTTTGAGCCTAGACAAGAGAGGATCGAAAGGAAAGGGGTCTGATGCTTTGAATGTGGTGGGATTGGTCACTTTGCCCCCGAATGTGCTAATCACAATGAAAAGAAGAAGAGCAAAGTGATGGCCGCCACTTGGAGTGGGAGTAGTGATGACTCAAATGAGGAAGATGAGTCTTCAAGTGAAGAAGAGCTCATGGCTAACTTCCTAGCTTTTGCCTCATCTCACAAGAGCAAAAGTGCTAGTGAGAGAGAGGAAATGAGTCAAGAGGAAATTGACTCTAGTGAAGTAGAAAGTGACTCATCTTCTAAGTCCATAAAGAAATTTGTGGAGCAAAAGATGCTTGCTAAATACCATGTCGAGTTCAATGATTTAGCAATTAAAAGCACAAGAAAGATTGAGAGGTTGAGAGAAGAGAACCTTGAACTTTCGGCTCACAATGACCACTTAAGTGAACAAGTGGAAAGATTGAAGAGGAGAGAGGATAAGTTAATTGAGGAGTTAGACTTATCCAAGAGAAGTGAAGAAGGCTTGAAGAGGGAACTTGTAGAAGTTAAAGGGTCCTTGACTAGGATAGATTCTAGCACCAAGAAGCTTGACCATATGCTTGGTGTTGGAAAGAGTCCATATGACAAGAGGGGTCTTGGGTATGAAGATGACAAGAAGATCTCTACCTCTAACAAGACCGAGTTTGTCAAGAGCTTGAAGAAAGAAGAAACTTCATTTGTGCAAATTCCTAGGAAGAAGTTAGAAATAGGACAAAGTTCAAATGCTCAAGTGAAGATGGGACCAAGAAGGCAACCTCAAGCTCAACCCCCTAGGGTCCCTCAAGCCAACTTTCCTCAACAATTGGCTCACAAAGGAAAGAGACCAATCATGCAACCTCAAGCTTGGAAGCAACCTAGACCGGTTCAACAACGAAGATGGATTGAACCCACTTATCCATAAAGACATGGACGAGCTCCCATACGTGCATAAAGACAAGGTATGATTCCTTTTTTCATCCCTATTTGTCACTTTTGTGGTTGTGATGGTCATATTAGACCAAATTGCTTTCAATATATTAAAATGTGTAGAACACGAAGCATGATTGAAAAGAGAAAGAATAGAGCCAAGATGCATGTTCCTAGGAATGATAATTTTACTTTGCATGATCCTAGGACATCTAGAGCCCATGTACCAAAGACCACTAAGAAAGCTAAAATTGTTGCTAAGTGGATTAGAAAGAATGAAAATGTTTGCCATATTGCACAAATAGCCTTGAAGGCAAATTCTTCTAATTTTTGGTATTTGGATAGTGGGTGCTCTAGGCACATGACGGGAAACAAGAGTTTCTTCGAGACTCTTGTTATGGAGGAAGGTGGAAATGTCACTTTTGGTGATGGATCCAAAAGAAATGTTGTAGGGAAAGGAACCATTTCCGTTCCCGGATTACCCTCCTTATCCAATGCTTTATTTGTTGATGGCTTGAAAGCCAATTTAATAAGCATTTCACATCTTAGTGATGAAGGATATTCCGTCTTGTTTTCTAAAGATTATTGCTCTATCCTAAAACCTGATGGACAAACCTTGTTGAAGGGCATGAGATCTAGCGATAATTGTTATTGTCTTAAAGCTAGTATTGTATCTAATCATGTGTCCATGGATGAGCAAATTGAGTTGTGGCATGAAAGACTTGGCCACATGAACTTTAGGGATCTACGGACCCTTGGAAAGTTCAATTGTGTGCGTGGCCTCCCTAAGCTTGGGAAGAAAGCCAATGGTGTTTGTGGACCTTGCCAACAAGGAAAGCAAACTAAAATCATGCACAAAAAGGGTAAGTATCTCACCACCAAGGAGCCTCTTGAGCTTCTCCACATGGACCTCATGGGTCCTATGCAAACCGAAAGTTTGGGTGGAAAGAGATACATTTTTGTATGTGTTGATGATTTCTCTAGGTTCACATGGACATTTTTTCTTAGAGAAAAATCCGAAACTTTTGATAAGTTTAAAATGCTTTGTAATAAAATACAAAATGAAATGAACTCTAATATTAAAAGCATAAAACGGATTAGAAGTGACCATGGGAGGGAATTTGAGAATGCTACTTTTGAAACCTTTTGTAATGGTTTAGGCATCTCCTATGAGTTTTCGGCTCCTAGGACACCTCAACAAAATGGAGTTGTTGAGAGGAAAAATAGGGTCCTTCAAGAGATGGCCCGTGTGATGTTGCTTAGCAACAATGTCCCCAGGAACCTATGGGCCGAAGCCATCAATACGGCTTGTTATATAGGAAATAGAGTTTTCCTAAGGCACGGTACTAGAAACACCTCCTATGAGTTATGGAAAGGCAAGAGGCCAAATGTTAGCTACTTTCACACTTTTGGAAGCAAATGCTACATTTTGAATGACCGTGATCAACTTGGCAAATTCGATGTTAAGAGTGATGAGGGTATTTTTATTGGCTATGCCTTGAATAGTAGAGCCTATAGAGTTTTCAATTTAAAGACTCTAAGTGTTATGGAATCATCCAATGTCGTTTTTGATGACACTAGGCTCAAGTCTAATGATCATGAGGAGGAGGTTATTTTTAGTGATGTTTCTCCTTTGGAGAAGGTTGTGGTGTCTCCTAATGTTGGGACATCTAATGTCAACAATGATGACACACCACCTATTGATAGAGTTCCTCTCTTGGACTCTAAAGAACCCGCTCCATGGGTTAGGAAACTCCATGGTAAAGAAGATATCATTGGAGAGGTTAATGAGGGTGTTAGGACTAGACGTCAACTTGCTAATCTTATTAGCTACACATGCTACACCTCTCAAATTGAACCCAAAAAGGTTGAAGAAGCCTTAAATGATGAATTTTGGGTTCTTGCCATGCAAGAAGAGCTAAACCAATTCGAAAGGAATGAGGTTTGGACTCTAGTTCCTAGGCCTAAGACCACTAATGTCATAGGCACTAAATGGATATTTAGGAACAAATCCGATGAGGATGGCAACATAGTGCGGAACAAGGCTAGACTTGTAGCACAAGGGTACTCTCAAATTGAAGGTATCGACTTTGAGGAGACATTTGCTCCTGTTGCCCGTTTAGAGTCTATTAGGCTTCTCTTGTCCATTTCTTGTGTGCACAAGTTCAAATTGCACCAAATGGATGTCAAGAGTGCCTTCCTCAATGGCTTCTTGCAAGAGGAAGTGTTTGTTGAACAACCCAAGGGGTTTGTGGATGCTCACCACCTCAACCATGTCTATCGCCTCAAGAAGGCTCTATATGGGTTGAAACAAGCACCGAGGGCTTGGTATGAGCGCCTCACTCAATTTCTTGTTGACAATGACTACACACGTGGTAGTGTTGACAAGACACTATTCATCAAAAGAAACAATGATGAGCTTTTCATAGCTCAAATATATGTTGATGATATAGTGTTTGGCTCCACCAACAACACAAAGGTCCAACAATTTGTTGATGTTATGTCTCATGAATTTGAGATGAGTCTTGTTGGTGAGCTTAGTTACTTCCTAGGTTTGCAAATTAGGCAACTAAATGATGGGATTTTCATAACCCAAGCCAAATATGCCAAAAACCTTATGAAGAAGTTTGGTCTTGAAAAAGCCAAACATTGTGACACTCCTATGAGCACCACTTTGAAGCTAAGCAAGGATGCTAGCGGTAAAAGTGTGGACCAAACCTTATATCGTGGCATGATAGGGAGCTTGCTCTATTTGACCGCAAGTAGGCCCGATATATCATTTAGTGTGGGTGTGTGTGCTAGGTACCAAGCGGATCCCAAGGAGTCCCATCTCTCTTCCGTAAAGAGAATCATTCGCTATATGAATGGGACTTCCAACTATGGGATTTGGTACTCTTTTGACACTAATGCTAGTCTTGTAGGCTTTAGTGATGCGGATTGGGCAGGAAATTGTGATGATAGAAAGAGCACATCGGGCGGTTGCTTCTTTCTAGGCAACAACTTGGTGTCTTGGTTTTGCAAGAAGCAAAACTCGATTTCCTTGTCCACGGCCGAGGCCGAGTACATAGCCGCGGGGAGTGGATGCACACAACTCCTATGGATGAAGCAAATGCTAGTAGACTACGGATTCAACCAAGGTACTCTCACTCTCTTTTGTGATAACATGAGTGCTATTAATATTTCCAAGAATCCGGTACAACATTCTAGAACTAAGCATATTGACATCCGCCATCACTTCATTAGAGAGCTTGTGGAAAATAAATGCATAGTACTTGAACATGTAGGTACTAATGATCAACTTGCGGACTTATTTACTAAACCCTTAGATGCTACTCGATTAAAAACTCTTAGTAGATCTATTGGGATATGTCTTGTGGAGTGATGTTCTATGATTGACCCCATATGGGGAACTCAAGCAAAGAGAGCTATTTTGCATTCTTGTCACTTGCAAAAAATTTGAAATAACTTATGCCTCTTCTTTTAATTGTTTGAGTAAGCTTGGTTGCACATATGTATATATGTTTTCAATTCAATAAGTGTGAACCTTGCTTGTTTACAATCCATGTCATATTTATGTTCAAACATGCATTTTTGGACTAGGAGATGTATGTAGGAAGTATGATTTGAATGACCTATGATTATCTCCATGACATGATGATTCTTTAATAACATGCTAATGTCAAATGAAAAAGCATGAAATTCATATACCATGCTCACATGAAAAGCATGAATTGATGATTGCATACTCTTAAAATGCAAAACCTTGTGTGAAAGCTTATGAGACTCAAAATGAATAAAGGATCTTGTATCCGTTCAAAGGAATTTACATTCCAAATGTCTCTCCTTCTTTATTGGTTGAACATGGCTACTATCATACGAATATCTTATCCGGAAAAATCAAATAGGGTGCAAAGTCGCTCATGCCATGTTTTGCTTATAAAATTGGATATAATTGTTCTTAAATTGAAATCAATATATTCTATATCCTTGCTTTACTCATGACATTGGTGAAATTGGTTTGAATTCTTATTAGAAACCTTTGTCATTTGCTTTGCCAAATACCATTGTATTTTGGGCTTGAATGCTACATGTCTTGTATGCAAAGCATGTTTGATTCACACACTTTCTTTCAAATAAATCTCCTTGTTTCTCTTCAATTAATTAAGGTGCATAAAGTGACTTATATATATATGCAAATATCTTGCATGCTTCTATCTCTCGTTGCTATGAGTGACCCGGTTGGGGACTACTCCTTTGCCTATATCATGACAAAAAGGGGGAGTAGGAAATGGTAAGGGGAGTTGAAAAATAGAGGCAATTGTGCATAATGGGGAGAACATTCGTTGAGGGGGAGTAACCCGTTGAGGGGGAGCATTGCATACACATACATTTCATAATGTTGTGCCTAATCTTTTAAAATGCAAATGCTTGTTTTTGTTCTCACTTGATTCATCTCACTTTTTACTTGTATTAGAAATATTAGAAACTTTCTTTTCAGGGCTTGATTATTCTACAAGAGATTGAAGACTTGAAGTTTTATTCTCTTATCTCTTTGTGTTGTAGAATATCATAGTTGTCCCGTAGTTTCTATTTCTTTGTGAGGAATCAATGTGAGTGGTGGTTTTGTCACGAAATAGCCAAAGGGGGAGATTGTAAGGTTCCCATTTGTTGATTGGCTCATTTCATGGACAAACCACATGTTGGGGTTCTTTGTAAGGGTAGCCTAAGTATCGGTCTTATTGTTCGAAGCCCTTTGAAGACCTCGTGTTGATAAGCACCGAAGGTAAATTTCTATGTGCTTACTTTTCTTTGAAGAGATTAGTTGCACACACACACTTAACATTCATTGCATATGTGTGCATTCTCTTCACTTGTCACATTTCACACTTGCACTTATTTATTATATTTTGTTGTGTGTAATTGTGTCCTGTTGTCGTGTAATTTGTTTCCCGATAACTTTCGGAAACATCCGCGCATGCACTAGAATGTGCTTGGTTTAGCACGAGGACCGCCTATGGAGAATGCCCTTAGCTTCTCCTTGGTTTTCACCTTTCTAGGTGATCGGCGGTTATGATCGGCGGCCTGGCCACCGAATGAAACCGCCATTTCAGTCCAGATTGGTCTGAAGCATTTCTGCGGTTCAGATCGGCGGTCACCACCGCCGTTCGAAACCGCCGATTCAAGACCTGATTGATTTATCTCTCGGTCTAATTCGGCGGTCACGAAACCGCCGTTCGAAACCGCCGTTCATACCTGATTGATTTTAATCTCTCGGGGTTTGATTCGGCGGTTGGGATCGGCGGTCACGAAACCGCTGAATTAACCGCCGTTTATGCTCTGTTCTTCACGAGCTCAATTCAGCGGTCATGATCGGCGGCCTGGCCGCCGATTGAAACCGCCGATCGGCGCGTTTCTTTGAAACTTACTTAAACGACCACACTTTGATTTGGCCCCCTATATATATGCCATTTTGTCTTTAGGTCAATTAAGAGAGTTCATATTCAGAATTCATACTTAGGATATTTTTCAAAGAGAAGAAAAATTCCAAGAACTCATTTTTTATTACTCAAACACTTTTTCATGATCATCAATCATCATCTAGCATCATCCTTGATCTTCTAGATGTCATCTTGCATGGATTCTTCATCATACTTTGCTTGGTAAGCTTTTCACTAATATCTTACATATTTTGTGTTTCTCTTAGCTAGTAATCTCAATTAATTACTTGTATGTTATTTTATATACTTTGAATACAAGTTTGAGATTAGTATGATGTATGTTTGAGAAGTTGTTTTATGATAGCTAATTAAGTTTTGTGCTTAATCTTGATTAGCTAAACTATTTGACATGTCATTTAGTTTTGATATCTAGGATTGTTCTAATTGCATATTAATCATCTTAGATAAGCATATAGGGTTTCCCTTGCTCTATGTTGCATTTGGATATTCATATATTCACTTAGGGTTGTATTCTCTTCATAGAGAAAGTAAGTCTTTTGTGTAGCATCCGGGATTAGGTTGCTTAGATCGCAAGCAAATTGGACTAGGTTCACTCATACCGGGATTAGGTAGGTGTGTGATTACTTCCGGGATTAGGTTGTAATCGTTTTACACATTTAGTGGATTCGAGGTTCGAGTGTGGGTTACTTACTAGCCCGTGGTTTTTCCCGTGAGGGTTTCCACGTAAAAATCAAGTGTTATTTAATTTCCGCATATTATACTTGATTTATTGCTTTATCTAGTTTGGGGTAATTTCTTAATTTATCTTAATACGAAAAATTGGGTAATAAGCTTAAAATCTATTCACCCCCCCTCTAGATAGTTTTATACACACCGTGCGTTAATTTGTTTCACATTGATTGTTTTTTAAATTTGAAAAAAAATGATTGTTTTATCTAGGGAACAGTTAATAAAGAAAAATTTTAAATTGCCTTGGATTAAATGGTAACCTGCTCAACAAGTTTACAGGTAAACAACAGGTAGCGGTGTTTAGTACACCGTTGTTCTATAGACAACCCCTATATATATATATATATTGGGCGAATTCATTCCTTAATATAAATTATATATCACGAATTCCCTTTTAATTATATAATCTATATAATATATAATCTCCATTCATTCAACTTGCATATCTATCATATATATATCTCTGCACGTCTTTTAACATGCAATATATAAAATATATAGCTGCATGAACTCTTGCCTAAACTAATTAGGGTGGCCGAAATTCCTTTACCAAATAGGTTTTATGCCTTTTGACCTAAAACCTAACTTTATGTAGATTTCCTTATAATTCCAAACCCTAATCCAACTCCTTAGTGTATTTGTGACTATATAAAAGACTTCCTTATTTGACTAGATAAATAAATCTCTTATTTATCTACTTACCAAATAAAGTCTTTTATATTTATTATACTACCACAATAGTATACTACTAAGAAACATATTTCCTAGTCAGAAAAAGATTTTGTTTCTTAATTAAATAATTAATCAATCAATTGATTAATTCCCATTAATCAAATAATAAAATAAAATAATATATTAAGCTATTTTTCAAGCCTTGCCGCCCATACACAAAGATAGGCCCAAATATTATTTTTCATTTTATTAAATCCATTGGACCTTTAATTAAAAAGGCCCACATGTGAACTAGGTCCATTCTTACTAAAAGAAACAAGCCCACATGCCTTAATACAATTCTAGATGGACCCATAATTAGTCCGGTAGAATATATCAAGTGATCCATGCAAGTACGTGTGGATTGGGGATCTTGGAGGGCTATCTAAATTTAAGCTCCAATAGACATAACCCAATCACAATCAACAAATGATTCACTTAGGTTCGATCTATTAATTTTAGTTCATTCCACTAAAGAACTAAAATTTCACTCTTAAATAAAGATAGAACAAGTAAATGATTCTCATTCATACCCTAGACAATCTTATTGGAGATAGTGAATCATCGTGAATAATATCAGTAATCGCCAAGAGCTCATAGACCGCTTATAGCTCTCCAAGTTACCATATTTACTCATATGACCACATTTTGAACTTTGGATATTTTGACTTGTCCAGAAGCCATGCTTTCAATAGTCACTATCGAAAACTCAACGTTGAGATTTTATATCCAATTACCTCAAAACATCCATATGATGATATTATACTCTCATTGTATAAATGGAGCCACGATGTCCATATCTATAAATGAAGTCCTCTATCGATTAACAAATGAATATCACCAAACTATCGAGGATAGACTATGCTGTATAATCGTACTCATTGATAACTCAAATGATACCACTTGCAACCATAAGTCCATCATTTATCTTAGGATTAAGATAGACTCTCCGATTGTCCTCATAATGAAAATTTTTTTATCTATTGATGGTTCTAGATAAAGTATTTCATTGTGATCCAGTTCAATGCACCTAGTGCACTAGATTCTTTTACTCAAAGCCACTTTGATGATTTAGACCCATCATAACACATTTTATCCCACTCAAATGCTAGATAAAAGTATAATATAATGAAAAAACGCTCTGCATGGCTGGGTGCTTAGGTTTTAGGGTTTTTAGGGTTTCGGCGCCGTTTTACGATTTCGAGCCTTTTCCGGTCCGATTATGGTCTTTGATTCTTCATCAAAGTTGTAGATTTTGAAATTTCATGCAATCTAGAATCACAAATCTCGTGATTTGAAGTTGATCTCTCAGAGTTACATCAGTTTCAAGTTTCTGCACTGGTTTGTGTTTTTTTTTTAGGGTTCCTCCGCCGTTTTGATTTTTTGGCCCTCTTCCGGTAAGATTCTGTTCTTTTGTCCTTCTTCAAGTTTGTAGATTGTATTTTTTTATGCAACCTAGAATCAAGAACTTTGTGTTTTGGGGTTCACGGCACTGAGTTCTGTCTGTTTCAAGTTTTCTGTTCTGGTTGGTTTTCTCTAGGGTTTCTCCGGTTCTATCATGGAGAATCCACTATGTTCTGGTTTCCCTTCTCTCTTGGAAGCTTGTGTTGTTAACAAGAGTAATTGTAGGGTTTCAAATAAGGCTCTCTCCCATGGGGTTGGATTGAGTCCTCAAACTGATGATATTTCAGATGGTAACGATACTATTGGTTATGGAGCTGGTTTGTCTCTTGAGAATGAAGGTTTATCAGCTAATGAGCAGCAAAAGAAAGGAACTTCAGACGCCTCCGACATTGTTCAACCTGAAAATAGGCCTGTTAGCTACAGTAATGTGCTTCAGAATGTTCTTACTTCTCAAAACGAAGGTGGTTCTAACCGAATGCCCATGAAGCTAAAATTCCATCAGCCTATTAACAATGGAAATAGGAGATGTGTCGCCCCACCTGTGGAAGTTGCTGATGATGGATGTAAGGCTTGGAGGAACTGCTTAGTGGGTTATTTTATTGAGAAGAAGCTTCCTTTCTCTCTTGTTAACAATATTGCTAAGAGGATTCGGGGTAATTGTGGTCTTCTAGAGGTGCTTGCTAATGAAAAAGGGTTCTATTTTTTCAAGTTCTCAGACGATGTATCTTGCTCTAAAATTCTTGAGGATGGTCCATGGCTTTTTGCTGGAAGAATGATAATTCTTAAGAAATGGCACTCTCGGCTTATTTTAACGAAGGAATCTTACTCTAAGGTTCCAGTATGGGTCAAGTTTTTTAATATTCCTCACGAATATTAGACAGAAGAAGGGCTAAGCTATATTGCTAGTGCCGTTGGGAAGCCTCTTTATGCTGATAGCCTTACTGAAACAATGAAAAGAATTTCGTACGCAAGAATTTGTGTTGAAATTGATGCTACTAGCAAGTTAGTTGATTCTTTTGATTTACTTATGGGCGATTGTGATGAGCACAATAATGGGGAGAGTGTTGAAATTCTGGTTGAATACCAATGGAAACCAAAGATTTGTCTTGATTGCAAATCGTTTGGTCATTCCGCTACTACTTGCCCACGACTAAAGCATGTGGATGGCAGATTTGATGAGAACCGTAGTTCCAAAATGAAGCAAGAATGAGTGAAGGTCAATCGTGGAGCCACAGCTCCTATATCCATCTCTTCAGAGGACCTTGCTCAGACTTCCTCTATTGGTAAGAAAGTTAATGAAGCTCCAGATATTGGTGGAGACCCCTTTTCTATTTGTATTTCTGAGGATGTGCCAGTTACGGGTATTACTTGTCTTCCTCTTTAGATTTTGGGAAGTGAGGTCCATAGCATTACTGCTAGTTCTAAGGAAGAAGTAGTTGATACCTCCAACAAGTTCTTGGCTCTTATTGAAGATGAAGAAGAGGCTTATAGCAATGAAGATTCTCCTGCCACAGCATCTCCAGATTTATCACTTTGGGGTTCCAAGATCAGGAATATTGATGGGATTCCTAGTGTAGGACTTTCTAGCGTCGCTGTTACCTCTAGTAGAAAGAAGAAGAAGCAAAATTTGAAAACCTCTAAGTCAAGCGATGTTCATAGCTCTAAAGCTAAGGTGGAGTCTCCCATCACCTCTAGATGATTAGTATGGCTTGCTGGAACATTAGGGGTCTTAATGCTGCCCCTAAACAACTGGAGGTAAGGAAGATGTTGATTGATTTAAAGCTTAGTTTGATTTGCTTGGTTGAAACTCGGGTGAGAATTATTAATAAACCCAATGTTATCAAATCTGTTTTTAGAGAATGGGACATGCTTGACAACTACTGTAGTCATAGCCTTGGAAGGATTTGGGTTAGTTGGGACCCTAGAATTCTTAAAGTGCGCAAAATTTGTGAAACCGATCAGATTATCCACTGTCATGCTTGTCTTCTTGATAATAATGAAACTTTTAGAATCTCTTTTGTTTATGGTTCTAATGATGATAGAGAAAGAAGAGCTCTTTGGGAGAATATGTGTGCTAATCTTTCAGCTGGTACCCCTTGGATTGTTCTTGGTGACTTTAACGTTGCTAGAGGGGTTCATGATACTAGTGGGGGTTCTTTAAGAAGATCAGCTACTATAGATGAGTTTGAAGATTGTTTACAAGTTGCTGAACTTGATGATCTACGTTTTTCGGGTTTTTTCCACACTTGGTGTAACAAACGGAGTAATGATGACTGTATCTCTAAGAAATTGGACAGGGTGCTCGTTAATGACGCTTGGCTTGGTAAGTTCACGAACTCTAAAGCCATTTTTCTTTCCCCTAGCATCTCAGATCATAGTCCTTCTTTGGTTAAGCTTGGGTTACAAGGAAAAAGGAAGAACTACCCGTTTAAGTTTTTTAATTTTCTAACGGAGAGGGAGGATTTTCTTCCTCTTGTTAAGAGCTGTTGGCAGGAACAGGTTCATGGTACTGTGTAATTTAAGCTTTGCTCTAAGCTTCGTATTCTCAAGAAGGCTTTAAAATCTCTTAATAAGAACCAGGTTGGTGATGTGACGGTCAAGTTAAATGAGGCTAAAGAAGCGCTTGAAGAGTGTCAACATCTTCTTGATGCCAATCCCACTGATAATACTCTTAGATTGAAAGAAAAGGATATTATTAAATCTTATACTAGGGCTCTTCAAGCTGAGGAAGATTTTCTTAAGCAAAAGTCAAGAATCCAATGGTTACATGCCGGGGATCAGAATTCGTCCTACATTTTCAAGGCCATCAAAGGTAGACAAAATCGAAACAAAATTCTTTCTATTTTGGGGGAAGACGGTGCTTTGGTTGATGGTGATGTTCCTGTTCAAAATGAGGCTATCCGCCACTTTCGAAATATTCTTGGCTGCTCGGTTCCCTCTTTGAATAGAGCTGGTAGGCTTCGAACTTTAATTTAAAATCATATTTCAACTGATCAAGCTGATTTGATGAGTAGGGGAGTCACTAATGAAGAGATTCGTGAGGTTTGCTTCTCGCTTCACCCTAATAAAGCTCTAGGGCCTGATGGTTTTAATGCCCATTTCTTTAAAAAGACGTGGGATATAGTTGGTGGAGATGTGATCAATGCTGTTCAAGAATTTTTTCAAACCGGTCATCTTCTCAAAGAACTCAATACAACGATCTTAGCTTTGGTTCCTAAAGTTCCAAATCCTTCTATAATGACGGACTTTAGACCGATCTCTTGTTGCAATACTCTTTATAAGATCATTGCGAAGATCATTGGAAATAGGATTAAGATCATCCTTCCTGACATTATAAGCTCTCCGCAATCAGCTTTTGTGGCTGGAAAACGGATTGGTGATAATATCCTTCTTGTCCAAGAGCTTATGAGGAATTACCATAAAGATGATGGCTCTCCCAAGTGTTCTCTGAAGGTGGATTTAATGAAGGCCTTTGATACGGTGGAATGGGACTTCTTGTTAGAGACCCTTACTGTTTTTCATGTTCCTTCGAAGGTTATTAACTGGGTTAAGGCGTGCATCACAACTCCTAAGTTTTCTATTTCTATAAATGGTAAGCTTGCTGGTTTCTTTCATAGTAAGAGGGGGCTACGTCAAGGTGATCCTATGTCTCCCTATCTCTTTGTTATTGCGATGGAGGTTCTCACTAAGTTATTAGCCAAGCACATTCAAGATTCCCCTCACTTTAAATTTCACTGGAAGTGTGACAAGATTAAGCTATCTCACCTTTGTTTTGCAGACGATCTTATTATGCTTTGTCATGGTTCTACTCCTTCTGCTACCATTCTCAAGAAGTCTCTTGATGATTTCTCTTCTCTTTCGGGCCTCAAAGCTAATCCAACCAAGAGTAATATTTTTCTTTCTGGGGTGCATAATGACAGTAGGCAGCAGCTCATCAATATTTTTGGCTATACTGTTGGATCGCTCCCTATCAGGTATTTGGGGATTCCAATCATTTCTTCAAAGTTAAGTCATCTTGATTGCTCTCCTCTTTTGGTTAAAGTTTTGACCAGAATTTCTTCTTGGATGAATCGTTTTCTTTCATATGCGGGTCGGTTGCAACTTATTATCTCGGTTTTGTCCAGTATTCAAGTCTTTTGGGTTAGTCACCTTTGTCTTCCTTCAAAGGTTCTGAGGAATATTGAGCAGAAGCTTTGCTCATTTTTGTGGAAAGGTGTTGATGGAAATTGTAAAGGGGCGAAAGTTGCTTAGGCTGATATATGTCTTCCTAAAAATGAGGGTGGTCTCGGCATCAAGGATCTCATTTCTTGGAATAAAGCTCTAATGATTCGACATTTGTGGAATCTAGTGCATGGTTCTAATAACCTCTGGTCTACTTGGATTAAGACCCATCATCTTAAAGATAGGAGTATTTGGGAGGTGAAAGCTCCTCAAACGTGTTCTTGGAATTAGAGAAAGCTCCTTAAGCTTCGTCCCATTGCTCGTCCCTTGATTCGGCATATCATTGGTAATGGTCACGGCACTTCCTTGTGGTTTGATAATTGGCATCCCGATGGCCCTATTCTTTTGAATTGGAACTCTAGGGCAATTTACGACTCAGGTCTTGGGAATAAGGCTAAAGCCAGTTCTATTATTCTTGGTGATCAGTGGGTTTGGCCTTGCTCTATGTCGATTGACCTCCTTGAAATCAAGAACCACATGCCTTCTTACAACCCTAATTCTAGTTTAGAGGATTGTATTAAGTGGCTTCATACACTTGATGGTATTTACACCACAGCCTCTACCATGGCTAGTCTTAAGGCTCCTCATCCTTTGGTTCCTTGGTTTGAGCTTGTGTGGTATTCGCATAACATTCCAAGGATGAGCTTCATTCTTTGGTTAGCTATTATAGGGAGACTTTCAATGTTGGACCGTGTTCATCCTTATACTCCTCATGTTGGTACTCTTTGTGTTCTTTGCTCCGCTTTCCCTGAGACTCATGCCTACCTTTTCTTTGAGTGTGCTTATAGCAAAGTCATATGGTCTCATTTGAAGGATATGTATGGTCGGCCTTGGAATGGTCAGAGATGGCCTAGTTTTATTGCTTGGGCTTCTCAACATTTAAGGGGGAAATCTCCTTCCATTGTTGTTAAGAAGCTTTGTCTTGCTGTGGCGGTTTACTCTATTTGGAGAGAAAGAAACAATAGAATATTTGGGAGCCCTCATAAGACCAGCATAGTCGTTACCCGTTCCATTATTGATACTATTCGTAGTAGGCTCTTATCTATCAACTTGAAGGATTGGCCTCATGTTGCTTTAAAGTGGAATATTTCTATTAGTTGATTCGTTTGCCTTGTGTTTTTTGTTTGTTTGAGCCCTTGTTTAGCTCTTGCTTCTTGCTTTTGCTCGTATGTTTGAGCTGGTTTGAGCTTTTGTTTTTGCTCTTGTTTTTCCTGGGGTATGCCCCTTGTATTTTGTACATTCTTTCTCTCTTTCTATGATACTATTTACTTACCCAAATTAAAAAAAAAATCTACAACTTTAACAAGATAAAGGTGCCCAACCTTTAACTTAAGTTGTGAACATTATTCAAGACAAACTAAATAATTGTGTCTACCTCATACATATCCAGATGTACGAACAATTCTTCTTTTCTCATAGTCTTTTGACCTTATGATTATTTACCTTGACAATTATAATTATAAATGCTATAAGATTTTGTTAAATAAACAGAAATCACTTTATTAATATGATAAGATTGTCAATTACAATATTACACTCTTACTATTAAGCATAATCCTAACATTTCCTATATAACAAGTCATATTAACGGATTCAGCCTAAAGGTTCCTAGGGACATTGTTGCTAAGCAAAATCACATGAGCCAACTCTTGAATGACCATATTTTTCCTCTCAACAACTCCATTTTGTTGAGGTGTCCTAGGGGCCAAAAAATCACAGGATATGCCTAAGCTATTGCAATAGTTTTCAAAGTAGGCATTCTCAAATTCTCTCACATGATCACTTCTAATCTGTTTAATGCTTTGAATGTTATAGTCTTTTTCTTTTTGAATTTTAGTGTGAAGCATTTAAAACTTATCAAAAATTTTGGATTTTTCTTTAAGGAAGTATGTCCATGTGATCCTAAAGAAATCATCTACACAAACAAAAATGTATCTTTTTCCACCTAAGCTCTCGGTTTGCATAAGACCCATACGATCCATGTGGAGAAGCTCTAGGGGCTCCTTGGTGGTGAGATACTTACCCTTCTTGTGCATGCTCTTGGTTTGTTTCCCTTGTTGGCAAACTCCACAAACACGATCAACTTTCTTCCCAAGCTTGGGAAGGCCATGCACAACATTGAACTTATCTAAAATCCTTAAATCTCGATAGTTCATGTGGGCAAGTCTTTCATGCCACAACTCAATTTGCTCATTCTTGGACATCTTACAAGAGATGACACTAGCTTCAAGACAATATCATTTGTCACTAGATCTCTTTCCTTTCAACAAGGTTTGTCCATTGGGCTTTATAATTGAGCAATCATTCTTGCAAAATGATGGATAAAATCATGTTATAAAAACCTAACTCGCAAGTGCACGAATCGTGAGATAAGTACAACGACAAGTAGGGATCGTTCATGTAAGTGCCTCAAGTTTGATTGGCTTATTTTGGTGACAAACCACATGTGGGGTTTGATGTAAGGGTAGCTTAGGCTTTTGATGGTTAGTGTTTTGCACAACCAAGGCCCTCACAACTCATGCATATCTTAATACTTGTAGGTTGTGTGTTACTTGTATATGCATTCTTGTGTCTAACTCTTCATGCATTTGTTTATTGCCATGCCTTTAAGTAGCTTAAGATTGCATTTTTATCACTTAAGCCTGTAGCTTAAGATTGCATTTTTATCACTTAAGCCTTGCATGGTTCAGGAGACCGCTGCTAGAATCCGTAACGGTAGCCATAGAGGTGAGTGCTCTATTTCATAGCTCTCCTGACCGCTGTGGTTTTCTCCAGCGGTAGGCACCACGGTTTTGCACGCAGCGCTTACCGCTATCATAACCGTTGTGGCTTCCACAGCGGTAAGCACATCGTTTTGACCTAATGCTTTTTAATTGACACAGCTGTGATTACCGCTGTGGCTTTGACAGTGGTACTCATAGCGGTCAACCCCTGTTTTTTTTCAAAACGGTGTTGCATCAATTAGGACACCTACATAAACATTGCTTTAACTTTATGTCGTCCTCAATGACTCAAAAATCATATTTTTAATTGAGAGCTTTTTCATCAAGAACTCATCTTTGATCACTCAAACCAAATTTTATATGCATAAATCATCATCTAAGCATCTTCCATGATATCTAGGATGTGCTAGTGCATAGGTCTTCATCAACACACATGCTATGGTAAGTTGAACACTAATTTCATCTAATCTTAGTGTTTTTACTTAGCTATTTATCTTGTAAGGTTCCCATTTGTTGATTGGCTTATTTCGTGGACAAACCACATGTTGGGGTTTATTGTGCAAGGGTAGTTTAGGTGAGTGAGGTTCAAGCTCAGTTTAGGTGAGTGAGGTTCAAGCTCAAAGGCCCTTTCAAGACCTCAAGGGACAAGCACGTCAAATTATCTCTAGTGCTTAGTTTTTCTTTGAAGAGATTTAGTTAGCACACACACACACACTTAGCATACTTGTACTTATGTGTATTCTCTTCACATGACACATTTCACTCTTGCACTTTGTTTGATGTATCTTGTTGTGTTTGTGTGTTGTGTAATCTGTTTCCCGAATATGTTTGGAAATGTCCGCGCTTGCACGAATGTGTGCTTGGTTTTACGCGAAGACCGCTTAAGGGGAATGCTCTTGGCTTCTCCTTTAGATTCACCATTACTGGTGAATCGACGGTTTGATCGGTGGCCTGGCTGCCGAATTGAAACTGCCGTTTCAGTCCAGAAAGGTCTGGAGTGATTCTACGGTTATGATCGGTGGCCCCCGACCGCCGTTCGAAACCGTTGATCATACCTGATTGATTTTATTTCTCGAGTTTGATTCTGCGGTTAGTTCGGTGGTTTTGAAACCGCCGATTGAAACCGCCGTTGTTCCCCTACCTTTCTCGGGAGCCATTCGGCGGTTGTAAACGGCGGCCTAGCCGCCGAATGAAACCGTCGATCGTGCGTTTTCAGGGGCAAACTTGTCTTTTCACATGCTCTGTTTTTCATGCCTATAAATACATCACTTTCTCTTGTTCTGAATGTGACTCTTTAATCATCAAGAACCCTACTTTTAAAAGAGAGATTTTTAAGAGAGAAAGCAACCAAGTTTGCTCATTTAAACACTTAAACCAAAATTCATTTGAATCAAAGTTCATCTAGCATTCTCTAGCATATCTAGGATGCTTGCTTGCATGGGTCTTTCATCATCACACTTGCCTTGGTAAGTTTTTCACTATTATCATATATAATTAGTGTTTTATTTATTATGGCATCTCTTTTGTTACTTGATTGTTCTTAGATTGAATTCTAATATTCAAGATAGAGATTGTTGTGTTGGTTTGATTGAGTGTTGTTTTGTGATAGCTAATTAGGCTTTTACTTAATCTTAATTAGCTAAGCTATTTGACATGTTATTTAGTTTTAATATCTAGGATTGTTCTAATTGCAAATTCATCATCTTAGATAAGCATATAGGGTTTCCCTTGCTCTATGTTGCATTTGGATATTCATATATTCACTTAGGGTGTTAATCTCTTCTTAGAGAATTAAGTCTTGTGTTGTGACCGGGATTAGGTTGCTTAATTCGCAAGCAATCGAACTAGGTTCACTTATACCGGGATTAGGTAGGTGTGTGATTACTTCCGGGATTAGGTTGTAATTTTCATCACTTAGTGGATTCGAGGTTCGGGTGTGGCTCACTTATTAGCCCGTGGTTTTTCCCGTGAGGGTTTCCACGTAAAAAATCAAGTGTTATTTAATTTTCGCATTTTATACTTGATTTATTGTTTTATCTAGTTAGGGGTATTTTCGTAATATTGACTTCACACGAAAAATTGGGTAATACGTTTAAAATCTTTTCCCCCCCCCCCCCCCCCCTAGATAGTACTTTACACACCGTGCAATATTTGTTTCATATCTCATTGATAACTTATATGCTCTTAGATTAATTTCTAATTACAAGATTGAGATTATATGTTGAATGTTTGAGTGTTGTATTGTGATAGCTATATCTAGGATTTCCATATCATATATAGCTACGCTTTATGCCATGACATATAGCCAGTGATATCTTGGATTGATTTAATTGTCATCTTTTAATCCTAGATAAGCAATTAGTGTAACCTAGCATTAAATTGCATTTTGAATATCATGCATATTCACTTAGGTTGATTTATCTCTTCGTTGAGAAGTAAGACTTGTGGCTAAGGTTGCTTAGGCCACAAGCAAATTGGACTAGGTTCACTTTTATAGGCCTGTGGGTAGTAGTGGTGGGTTATAGGCCGTAGGGCTTGACGTGATCAACCTAGGTTGTAAACACCATTACAATTAATGGATTCGAGGTTCGTGTGTGGCGCACATAATAGCCCGTGGTTTTTCCTTGTTGAAGGTTTCCACGTAAAAATCAAGTGTCATTTATATTCCGTATTTTTACACTTGATTTTAGTTTCTGACTAGTTTGGGGTATTTTCGTAAAATTGACTAATCACGAAAATTGGGTAATATGAATGGTATATTAATGTGAAGCTTCTTGAAAGTCTCAAAAAACCTAGCAAAGCCTAGAGCAATTTGGTGTTTTTTTAACTCTTTTGGGGTAAAGGATGGGTGGCACATAAGCCTTGACTTAGGGTGGAGTAGGAAAATCATTTGATATGGTAGGCAATTTACCTTCACTAGAACTTTTCTTCTCTTCTATAACCTCTTCTTCAATAATACCCTCCTCTTTTTCAACAACAACAACTTCTTCATCCTTCCCAAAACCTTCTGGCAATTCAACCTCTCTTCCACTTCTTAATGAAATAGCATTGCATTGCTCTTTGGGGTTAACCACTGTGTTGCTTGGTTATGCCTTTTGTTGCATCCCTTGGATCGCCCTCGTCAATTGCCCGACTTATGTTTCCAAGTTTTGGATTGAGACTTGTGAATGTTGAGCAACTTAGTCAATCTTCGTGTCAAGCTTCCTCAAGGACAAGTCTTGGGTTTCCATTTTAGTGTCCAACTTGCTCATATATTTGGAGAAGAGGTCCTCTAGGTTACACTTTCTCTCCCCTTAACTGTTTGGTAGTTGGTTAGGGTAGTTTTGTTGTTGTTAGGGTTGTTGGAATCTAGGGGGTTGCCTTTGATTGAGGTTTTGTTGGTTGATGGGATTTTGGTAGTTCCAGTTGTAGTTTACAAAGGAGACTTGTTCTGTTGAACTCGAAGCAAACGGGTTTCCAACTTGACAGTCCATGCTAGAGTTGTAGGGAAAAATACCGTAGTACACGCAGCGGAAGCGAGACTAAAAATAGATTTAGTAACTTTTAAAATTTTTCCTTTTTATGAACCTTAAACCCTTTAATCAATTAAACATATATATTATCTAACAAAAGAAGAATACCTTTTGTCGCGTGATCCGATTGAATTACGTCGATGGTAATCCGTAAGATCTTCAATCCTAGCACGAACGTGGATCACCTAGGAGCGTGGTCTCCCTTTTCTTTGAATTGCAAACCTGAGAATGGACAAACAAACTTTTCTTTTTCTTTGTTAGTCACAAAAACAATCAAAAGAAGACTAAGATTATTCCGGTCACTTTTGAGTTCTCAATCTTATGATCGAAACTCGCGTGAACCTCAATCGATGTTGTACACACAAGCTTATTGATGAACAAGCAATTAGTGTACCATCAAAGAATAATCTATTCACTCTTTTATGTTTTAGTAGAATAAAAACCTTTCTATGAATTGAGAAGAAGAAGAAAATTGTATCAATGAACAACTATGTGGCCGAATTCTATAAGTGTGAATATATAGGTGGCCGAAATTTGCTTCATCTTTTCTTTTAGGGTTGCCGAAAATCCTTCTCTAAAAGGGACTAGGGTTGCCGCAAATCACAAGCCAAAAAGGGTTTGTGTTGCACCCTAATTTCCATCTAGTTTAAGACTTCAAACCCTAATCCAACTCATAGATATTTTATTCTATTATTTGACTAAATAAAAAGACTTCTTATTTGATTAAATAAATAAAATTAATTATTTATTTTCTTATCAAACAAGTCTTTCAATTTTAGTATACTACTTCCAATAGTATAACTCTAGGAATCATATTTCCTAATCAGAAAAGATTTGTTTCTTAATTAAACAATTAATTAATAAATTAATTAATTCTTATTTAATTAAACAATGAAACAAAATAATATATTAGGTTAATTTATTCACCTTTGCCGCCCCACTTAAAATAAATGGGCCATATATTATTTTCTTATTTCATTTAATCCATTGGACTTTAAATAAAAAGCCCACATGTGAACCAGACCCATTCTTACTAAAAGAAACAAACTCACATGTCTTTCATTAATATATTAATACAATTGTGCAGCCCATTAAATAAATAATGTGCAAATTATATTCTTAATATATTAAATGCAATTCTAAATGGACCCATAAATTGGTCCGGTAGAATATATCAAGTGATCCATGCAAGTCCGTGTGGATTGGGGATCTTGGCGGGCTATCTAAATTTAAGCTTCAATAGACATAACCTAATCACAATCAACAAATGATTCACTTAGGTCCGATCCATTAATTTTAACTCATTCCACTAAAGAGCTAAAATTGAACTCTTAAATAAAGATAAAAAAGGAAGATGTTCCTCATTCATACCCTAGACAATCAAGTTGGAGATAGTGTATCCTCGTGATTAATATCAGTAATCGCCAAGAGTTTATAGACCGCATATAACTCTCCAAGTTACCATATTTACTCATATGACCACGTTTTGAACTTGGATATTTTGACTTGTCCAGAAGCCATGTTTTCAATAGACACTATCGAAAACTCAACGTTGAGATTTAATATCCAATTACCTCAAAACATCCATATGATGATATTATACTCTCATTTAATAAATGGAGCCACGATGTCCATATCTATCAATGAAGTCCTCTATCGATTAACAAATGAATATCACCAAACTATCGAGGATAGACTATGCGATATAATCGTACTCATTGATAACTCAAATGATATCACTTGCAACCATAAGTCCATCATTTATCTCAGGATTAAGATAGACTCTCCGATTGTCCTGATAATGAAAAGACTTTTATCTACTGACGGTTCTAGATAAAGTATTTCATTGTGATCCAGTTCAATGCACCCAGTGCACTAGATTCTTTTGCACGAAGACACTCCGATGATTTTAGACTCATCATATCTCATTTGATGCCACTCAAATGCTAGCAAAAGAATTTTACAACTTTAACAAGATAAAAGTGCCCAACCTTTAACTTAAGTTGTGAACAATATTCAAGACTAACTAAAGAATTGTGTCTATCACATACATATCCAGATGTACGAACAATTCTTCTTTTCTCATAGTCTTTAGACCTTATGATTATTTACTTTGACAATTATAATATTAAACTATAAATGCTATAAGATTTGTTAAACCAGAAATCACTCTATTAATATGAAAAAGATTGTTAATTACAACATTACACTCTTGCTATTGAGCATAATCCTAACAATCTCCCACTTGCACTATAGCAAATGTGTCATATCTCTTAAGCCCATATTCTCTAGATGCCCATCGAAACTCTTCTGAGGTAGAGCCTTTGTGAAGGGATCCGCTAGATTTTCTGCTGACGCGATTTTGGTAATCGTCACGTCACCTCTTTGAACAATCTCCCTTAAAAGATGATACTTTCTTTCAATGTGTTTACCTCTCTTGTGACTTCTTGGTTCTTTCGAATTAGCCACTGCTCCACTGTTGTCACAGTAGATAGTGATCTGCTTATTCGCACTAGGAACCACTTCCAAGTCAATCAAGAATTGGCGGAGCCAAACAACCTCTTTGGCAGCCTCGCATGCAGCAACATACTCAGCTTCCATGGTGGAATCAGCAATACAAGATTGCTTGATACTCCTCCATATGACTGCTCCTCCTCCAATAGTAAACACAGCCCCTGATGTGGATTTTCTGGAGTCAGAATCTGATTGGAAATCAGAATCTGTATACCCAACGGGAATCAAATCCCCTCCAGAGTATACAAGCATATTATCTCTCGTTCTCTTGAGATACTTGAAAATATGCTTGACTGCCGTCCAGTGATCAGGACCATGTTTCGATTGAAACCTACTAACTATGCCAACAGCAAAACAAATATCTGGTCTAGTACAGAGCATTGCATACATGAGACTTCCAACCACCGAGGCATATGGAACTCTACTCATGAATTGCTCTTCATGCTCATTCTTAGGAACTTGTTCCTTAGAAAGCTTGATACCATGTCTGAAAGGTAACATACCTTTCTTGGAATCCTGCATGGAAAACCTAGACAAGATCTTGTCTATGTATGAAGCTTGGGATAATGCAATCGTTTTATTCTTTCTATCCCTTATTACTTGGATACCTAGAATAAAACTTGCTTCTCCTAAGTCCTTCATATCAAATTGTTTTGCTAACCATTCTTTTACTGATGTCAATACACCTACATCGTTTCCAATGAGTAGTATATCATCAACATAAAGAATCAGGAAAACCAACTTGTCGCCTTTAATCCTTTTGTATACACAAGGTTCGTCAGGATTCTGAATAAATCCAAAACCTTTTACAGCTTGATCGAACCTTATGTTCCAGGATCTGGATGCTTGCTTTAATCCATATATGGATTTTTGCAACTTGCATACCTTTTCCATTTGGCCCTTTTCAATGAATCCCTCTGGTTGCATCATGTAGATGCTTTCGTCAAGACTTCCATTAAGGAAAGCTGTCTTGACGTCCATTTGCCAAATCTCTAGATCTAAAGATGCTGCAATGGATAAGAGTATCCTAATGGATTTAAGCATGGCCACAGGAGAGAAGGTTTCCTCGTAATCGATACCTTCTTTCTGTGTATACCCTTTAGCTACCAATCTAGCTTTAAAGGTTTCCACCTTTCCATCCATACCTCTTTTCCTCTTGTATACCCACTTGCACCCAATGGGTTTTATCCCTTTAGGCAAGTCTACAAGGGACCAAACTTTGTCATCAAACATAGATTCAATCTCAGATTGCATTGCCTTTTGCCAATGGCGACTATCAACATCCTCCATAGCTTCCTTGTATGTGTAGGGATCATCGTCGTCCGGGAGATTCTCCCAGACCGATGTATCTTTCGGGTTGTGTTCTAACCCTCCCACTATGACGAGGAATGGTAGGTTGTTGATCTTGTGTTGGATCGGAACTTACAATTGGGTTAGGTTGTGTAACCTCTCATGGAATTGTATCTCCTGACATCTCATTCAGGACAATTCTACTTCTAGGTACAAAATCATTCATATAGTCCTTTTCCAGAAATTTAGCATTTGTCGAAACAAATACTTTAAGATCTGAAGGACTATAGAAATAATATCCTTTAGTTTCTTTTGGATACCCTACAAATATACATGTTTCTGAACGGGGACTCCATCTTTTCTGTCTTTCCTTTTGACACATGCGCAGGATAACCAAATATCCTTAAGTGTTGTAAACTAGGCTTGCGCCCAATCCACAACTCATGCGGTGTTTGAGGAACTGACTTAGATGGTACATCGTTTAGAATGTATATAGCAGTTTGTAAAGCATATCCCCAAAAAGAAATAGGAAGTGTTGAATAACTCAACATAGACCTAACCATATCCAAAAGAGTTCTATTTCTCCTTTCTGCCACCCTATTCTGTTGAGGTGTTCCTGGTGCAGAAAACTGAGAAACTATCCCATTATCAATAAGATATTGCTGAAACTCACCAGATAGATATTCTCCACCACGATCAGATCTCAAGATTTTTATGTGTTTCTCAAGCTGATTTTCTACTTCAGCTTTGAATGCTTTGAACATGTCAAAAGCATCCGACTTATGTCGCATGAGATACACATAGCCAAATCTCGAGTAATCATCTGTGAAGGTGATGAAGTACTCATATCCACCTCTAGCTTGAATGCTCATAGGTCCACATACATCAGTGTGTATCAATCCTAAACATTCAGTGGCTCTTGCACCTTTGGCAGAGAACGACCTTTTGGTCATTTTACCTTCCAAACAAGATTCACAAGTTGGTAGATCATCAACCTTTAAGTCACTTAAAGGTCCGTCACATACCAATCTTTTAATCCTATTAAGGTTAATATGACCTAGGCGTAAATGCCATAGGTAGGTTTCATCTATTGATAATTTTACTCTTTTATGATTAGGTTCCGTTAATTCTGTGTCTAACGAGTGAGATATATTTCTATGCAAAAAGTATAGACCGTTTTCCAATGTACCTTGGCAAATAATTTTGTCGTTCTTACTAATAATAAAGACTTTATTAAAAGTAACCGAATATCCAAATTTTTTCAAACAAGAAACTGAAATTAAATTCCTCTTGCATTGAGGTACATAATAAACGTCTATTAAATCTAAATGCCTTCTAGAATCCAAATAAACTCTAATATCTCCCACTGCACTTGCAGACACTAACGTTCCGTTGCCCAAGCGCAAATTGATTTCATTCTTACTCAGCCTTCTCCTTTCTTGGAACCCCTGCAAGGAATAACAAACATGATTAGTGGCTCCAGAGTCTATGATCCAAGAATCAGTAGAATCTGCCAGAAAACATGTTTCAAGATAATTAACATTACCTTCTTCCTTCTTTTTCTGGGACTTTGGGCAATTACTTTTCCAATGTCCCTTTTCACCACAAAGGAAGCATTTCCCTTTGATCTTGGTTACTTTCTTGGTCTCCTTCTTCGTAGGCCCAAATTGCTTTTTCTTCTATTGTTTCTTGACCTTTTGACGGGCCTTAACAGTAGCAACTTTACCAACCATATGAATCTCCTGACCCTTGCCTTTCACAAGGATCTTTTCAGCACTTTGAACATCTTGCATCAGGCCTTGTAAGGTGTATTCCTTTTTCTTCAAAGTGTAGTCCAATTTGAACTGATCAAAGGAATCTGACAATGAATTGACAACCATATCAATTTTTGTCTCACCATCTATCTCAGCGCCATGCAGTTTAGCAATGTTGAGATGTGTTATGACTTTCATCATGTGATCTTTCACAGCCTGTCCAGGTTTCATTCTAAGATTCATAAAAGCAGTCACTGCCTCTCTCTTAGTCGTCATGGACTTCATAGCAAACATCTCCTCTAGAGACATCATTATATCAGCAGCGGACTCCATTCCTTCATGCTGCTGTTGCAACACGTCGGAGATAGTGGCCATAATATAACATTTGGCCATATCATCTGAAGTCTTCCACTACTCATACTCATCTCTATACATTATGCTAGATTCATTATTAGGAGCAGGTGGTTTAGGAGTAGTTAGAACAAACTTATGTTTTTTACTTTGCAGCAACAACCCAATTTTCCTTTTCCATGTGACATAATTATCTCCAGTTAAAGTGTTATCTTTCAGGATATTCATAAGTGATGGGGTCATGATTTCTGAATAAAACAAAACATATATAAGTAAATAATCATGATAAAACACTTTTAAATATTTATCTTGAATTAAAAAATAACTCAATCATAAAAATTCAACGGTGATCCAACACCCATAAATGTTACGCCTCCTTTGGGAGTTCGCACCATTTACTATTTAGACTAGGTCCCACCTAATTGTTAACATAACAACCAGCGTTTTCAATTTTAGCCTTGCAATTTTATTGACAAGAACTCTTGGGAGGATATCAATAAAATTACATCGACCCTCAATTTTCTCTCACGAAAATCCCTCCTTGGGGAGTAGATCTCGTTTGAGTCCATTGTCTAGTCTATCCTTATAAGGATGTTTATTGCTAAATTCCATTCATGGACGCCCCTTGGGGGGATTACCAATAAATAATAAAGCTCAACTAACCTTGGAGGCCATAGGTGTTACAAAAACACCTTCTCCCACTCAATTATTTAAGGAGTGTGATTAAATCCCATAGAATGATTTACCAAGTTATCTAGATGCCAATTTAGATACCTAAATCATTCAATGCATGTTCATACCAAAAGAGATATATGAGTGGCACTCCTATTCTATATGTCATGTTATCATACAATAACTAATATTGTAATATTTAAGCATAAATTAAATAGCAACAATTTTGGCCCATTCTAGAAAAACAAGTAAATTACAATTTGTTTTAGGAATACAAGATCTTCAAGTGGCCCATCAACCATACGCTCATCCTTCAGCCTCCACCAATGGGCGACACACACCACAACCCCACAAAGGGGCTGCTGTGCGCAGCCCATGAAACCTCCTAGGGCTGCCGTGCGCAGCCCACAACGTTTGGGCCAGCCATGCGCAGCCCAATCCACTCCTAGGGTGCGCACGGTGCTTGTACTTGGTTCCGGTTGCTTCGTTTTTCTTCGTGTCTTCGAATCTTCAATACCCGAATACTTTACAGCAATATAAATAATAAAATACTGCAGTATTATTATTATTATTTTTTTAATCACTGCAGTATATTTACAAACAAAAAACTGCACATAATAAATAATAAAAAAACTGCAGTAAAAACTGCACTTAAAATAATAAAAAAATAAAACCTAGCAACTACCAAGAAGGAATTATGGCGATGATAGACCACCCTTCTTGTTACAACTCCGAATCAATAATTACATTGAAAATCTATGACCAAAATCGAGCAACAACAATCCACATAAAACATATATAAATCCATACATCACATGTAATTATATATGCGAATACCTAGAGTGCCATCTCTTTCTAAACATGCATAATCACAATAAAAAGAAATAGATCCACGTATATATACGTTAATTAATTAAGAGGGTTCAACCTAGGCTCTGATACCAATTGTAGGGAAAAATACCGTAGTACACGCAGCGGAAGCGAGACTAAAAATAGATTTAGTAACTTTTAAAATTTTTCCTTTTTATGAACCTTAAACCCTTTAATCAATTAAACATATATATTATCTAACAAAAGAAGAATACCTTTTGTCGCGTGATCCGATTGACTTACGTCGATGGTAATCTGCAAGATCTTCAATCCTAGCACGAACGTGGATCACCTAGGAGCGTGGTCTCCCTTTTCTTTGAATTGCAAACCTGAGAATGGACAAACCAACTTTTCTTTTTCTTTGTTAGTCACAAAAACAATCAAAAGAAGACTAAGATTATTCCAGTCACTTTTGAGTTCTCAATCTTATGATCGAAACTCGCGTGAACCTCAATCGATGTTGTACACACAAGCTTATTGATGAACAAGCAATTAGTGTACCATCAAAGAATAATCTATTCACTCTTTTATGTTTTAGTAGAATAAAAACCTTTCTATGAATTGAGAAGAAGAAGAAAATTGTATCAATGAACAACTATGTGGCCGAATTCTATAAGTGTGAATATATAGGTGGCCGAAATTTGCTTCATCTTTTCTTTTAGGGTTGCCGAAAATCCTTCTCTAAAAGGGACTAGGGTTGCCGCAAATCACAAGCCAAAAAGGGTTTGTGTTGCACCCTAATTTCCATCTAGTTTAAGACTTCAAACCCTAATCCAACTCATAGATATTTTATTCTATTATTTGACTAAATAAAAAGACTTCTTATTTGATTAAATAAATAAAATTAATTATTTATTTTCTTATCAAACAAGTCTTTCAATTTTAGTATACTACTTCCAATAGTATAACTCTAGGAATCATATTTCCTAATCAGAAAAGATTTGTTTCTTAATTAAACAATTAATTAATAAATTAATTAATTCTTATTTAATTAAACAATGAAACAAAATAATATATTAGGTTAATTTATTCACCTTTGCCGCCCCACTTAAAATAAATGGGCCATATATTATTTTCTTATTTCATTTAATCCATTGAACTTTAAATAAAAAGCCCACATGTGAACCAGACTCATTCTTACTAAAAGAAACAAGCCCACATGTCTTTCATTAATATATTAATACAATTGTGCAGCCCATTAAATAAATAATGTGCAAATTATATTCTTAATATATTAAATGCAATTCTAAATGGACCCATAAATTGGTCCGGTAGAATATATCAAGTGATCCATGCAAGTCCGTGTGGATTGGGGATCTTGGCGGGCTATCTAAATTTAAGCTTCAATAGACATAACCTAATCACAATCAACAAATGATTCACTTAGGTCCGATCCATTAATTTTAACTCATTCCACTAAAGAGCTAAAATTGAACTTTTAAATAAAGATAGAAAAGGAAGATGTTCCTCATTCATACCCTAGACAATCAAGTTGGAGATAGTGTATCCTCGTGATTAATATCAGTAATCACCAAGAGTTCATAAACCGCCTATAACTCTCCAAGTTACCATATTTACTCATATGACCACGTTTTGAACTTGGATAATTTGACTTGTCCAGAAGCCATGTTTTCAATAGACACTATCGAAAACTCAACGTTGAGATTTAATATCCAAATACCTCAAAACATCCATATGATGATATTATACTCTCATTTAATAAATGGAGCCACGATGTCCATATCTATAAATGAAGTCCTCTATCGATTAACAAATGAATATCACCAAACTATCGAGGATAGATTATGCGATATAATCGTACTCATTGATAACTCAAATGATATCACTTACAACCATAAGTCCATCATTTATCTCAAGATTAAGATAGACTCTCCGATTGTCCTGATAATGAAAAGACTTTTATCTACTGACGGTTATAGATAAAGTATTTCATTGTGATCCAGTTCAATGCACCCAGTGCACTAGATTCTTTTGCTCGAAGACACTCCAATGATTTTAGACTCATCATATCTCATTTGATCCCACTCAAATGCTAGCAAAAGAATTCTACAACTTTAACAAGATAAAAGTGCCCAACCTTTAACTTAAGTTGTGAACAATAATCAAGACTAACTAAAGAATTGTGTCTACCACATACATATCCAGATGTACGAACAATTCTTCTTTTCTCATAGTCTTTAGACCTTATGATTATTTACTTTGACAATTATAATATTAAACTATAAATGCTATAAGATTTATTAAACCAGAAATCACTCTATTAATATGAAAAAAATTGTTAATTACAACATTACACTCTTGCTATTGAGCATAATCCTAACAAGAGTGTGGCCCCAAACACCACTCACATGAGGCTACTTGCACATTACTAGGCCCTGTACTCATCTTGTTCATTTATTTTGTAAGTGCCGCCCGTTGAGCCTTCACACTTGTTAACTCATCCACTTCTAGCAAACCCGGAACCTTTTTCAGCAATTGCCTCTGATTACCCTAGCAGCTATTTTTTAGTGTCATTTCTTCTAAGAGATCATTGGCTGCATCCATTGATTTGTTCATTAGAGAGCCTCCAGCGGCCTCGTCTACCAAATTCCTCGTTGACAATGTGATTGTAAGTTCCTCAAGACTGATTGGCTTATTTCGGTGACAAACCACAATAGGGGTTTGACATGTAAGGGTAGCTTAGGCATTGATGATCAAGCTTAAAGGTCCTCTCAAGACCTTAAGATGATAAGCACTTCAAAGGTAGATCTCTTGTGCTTAATTTTCATTGAAGAGACTTAGTTGCACACACACATTTCTCATGCTTGCACATGTATTCATTGCTCTTGTGTGCATTCTATTCACTATTCACACTTGCACATATTGCATTTTAGACTAAGTGTGAAATGTCTTTGAAAAGAGAAAACTTCTCTTTATCGCTGTCTGTACTACCCCTGGTACATGTGCATGGGCAACGGTCCAAGCCAGGTTCAAAACCTAATGCTTTTGCGCCATGCATACCGCGGTGGAGACACATGCCTCTGGGGCGGTCTCCATAGCGGCTGACTCCAGAGCATACACGCTCTACATACCGCGGCACAAGCACTTGCCTGAGCAGCGGTATGTGCAGCGGTTGTAACGGGTTTGGTTTTTTAAAAATGACCAAAACAGCGTGGCTTTAAAAGGATCACTTATATAAGTGCCTGATGAGGTCGTTTTGGTACTCAACAAAATACAATATTTATGTATAAATGTGATCTTTAGAAAACCATGTTTTCACCACTAGAAAATCCTTTTAGGTTGTAAAGATTAGTATAATGGTAGGTAAGGATTCGTTCCACAAGGAATCGGAGTAATGAGTTGAATAACTTAACTATTCCTAAATGCAATTAAGCAAATCATAGTAGGTGGATAGTGTGTGGTTTGATAAACCACCAAAAATGCATAAAAAAGTAAATGTAAATAAAATGTGATAGGGAAAACAATTAATATAGATGTTAGGGAATAGATGGATTAGCAAGTGGGTATGGGTAGTGCTTTTTAAGCCACTTTAACCGGCCAATCTCTACATGTTAACCATTTGAGGTTTAGATTAGTGTGATTGATATACCCTCCACTAATCTATCCTATTTATTGGTGAAACAAATTATAGCACGGTGTGTATAAAACTATCTAGAGGGGGGGTGAATAGATTTTAAGCTTTTTACCCAATTTTTCGTGATAGTCAAAATTATGAAATTACCCCTAAATAGATAAAGCAATAAATCAAGTAAAATATGCGGAAATTAAATAACACTTGATTTTTACGTGGAAACCCTCACGGGAAAAACCACGGGCTAGTAAGTAAGCCACACTCGAACCTCGAATCCACTAAATGTGTAAAACGATTACAACCTAATCCCGGAAGTAATCACACACCTACCTAATCCCGGTATGAGTGAACCTAGTCCAATTTGCTTGCGTTCTAAGCAACCTAATCCCGGATGCTACACACAAGACTTACTTTCTCTATGAAGAGAATACAACCCTAAGTAAATATATGAATATCCAAATGCAACATAGAGCAAGGGAAACCCTATATGCTTATCTAAGATGATTAATATGCAATTAGAACAATCCTAGATATCAAAACTAAATGACATGTCAAATAGTTTAGCTAATCAAGATTAAGCACAAAACTTAATTAGCTGTCACAAAACAACTTCTCAAACATACATCATACTAATCTCAAACTTGTATTCAAAGTATATAAAATAACATACAAGTAATTAATTGAGATTGCTAGCTAAGAGAAACACAAAATATGTAAGATATTAGTGAAAAGCTTACCAAGAAAAGTATGATGAAGAATTCATGCAAGATGACATCTAGAAGATCAAGGATAATGCTAGATGATGATTGATGATCATGAAAAAGTGTTTGAGTAATAAAAAATGAGTTCTTGGAATTTTTCTTCTCTTTGAAAAATATCCTAAGTATGAATTCTGAATATGAACTCTCTTAATTGACCTAAAGACAAAATGGCATATATATAGGGGGCCAAATCAAAGTGTGGTCGTTTAAGTAAGTTTCAAAGAAACGCGCCGATCGGCGGTTTCAATCGGCGGCCAGGCCGCCGATCATAACCAAAGAATTGAGCTCGTGAAGAACAGAGCGTAAACGGCGGTTCTTTCGGCGGTTTCGTGACCGCCGATCCCAACCGCCGAATCAAAACAGAGAGATTAAAATCAATCAGGTATGAACGGCGGTTTCATGACCGCCGATTCAACCGCCGAATTAGACTGAGAGATAAATCAATCAGGTCTTGAATCGGCGGTTTCGAACGGCGGTCGTGACCGCCAATCTTAACCGCATAAATGCTTCAGACCAATCTGGACTGAAACTGCGGTTTCAATCGGCGGCCAGGCCGCCGATCATAACTGCCGATCACCTAGAAAGGTGAAAACCAAGGAGAAGCCAAGGGCATTCTCCATAGGCGGTCCTCGCGCTAAACCAAGCACATTCTAGTGCATGCGCGGACGTTTCCGAAAGTTATCGGGAAACGACTTATACGACAACATGACACAATTACACACAACAAAATATGATAAATAAGTGCAAGTGTGAAATGTGACAAGTGAAGAGAATGCACACATATGCAATGAATGTTAAGTGTGTGTGTGCAACTAATCTCTTCAAAGAAAAGTAAGCACAAAGAAATTTACCTTCGGTGTTTATCAACACGAGGTCTTCAAAGGGCTTCGAACAATAAGACCGATACTTAGGCTACCTTTACAAAGAACCCCAACATGTGGTTTGTCCACGAAATGAGCCAATCAACAAATGGGAACCTTACAATCTCCCCCTTTGGCTATTTCGTGACAAAACCACCACTCACATTGATTCCTCACAAAGAAATAGAAACTACGGGACAACTATGATATTCTACAACACAAAGAGATAAGAAAATAAAACTTCAAGTCTTCAATCTCTTGTAGAATAATCAAGCCCTGTAAATAAGATTTCTATGTTTTCCAATACAAGTGAAATGTGAGATTAATCAAGTGATATCAAAACAAGCATTTGCATTTTTAGAATTTAGGCACAACATTACAAAATATATGCAATGTATGATAAATGCAATGCTCCCCCTCAAAGGGTTACTCCCCCTCAATGTGTTATCTCCCCAATGTGCACAATTGCAACACCAATTTGCATCTCCCCTTACCATATACTACTCCCCCTTTTTGTCATGATATAGGCAAAGGAGTAGTCCCCAACCGGGTCACTCATAGTAACGAGAGATAGTAGCATGCAAGATTTGCATAATTAATATAAGTCACTTTATGCATCTCAATTTAATCGGAGAGAAACAAGGAGATTTATTTGAGAGAAAATGTGTGAATCAAACATGCTTTGCATACAAGACATGTAGCATTCAAGTCCAAAATACAATGGTATTTGGCAAAGCAAATGACAAAGGTTTCTAATAGGAATTCAAACCAATTTCACCAATGTCATGAGTAAAGCAAGGATATAGAATACATTTATTTCAATATAAGAGCAACTATATCCAACTTTATAAGTGAAACATGGCATGAGCAACTTTGCACCCTTTTTGATTTTTCCGGATAAGATATCCGTATGATAGTAGCCATGTTCAACTAATAAAGAAAGAGAGACATTTGGAATATAAATTCCTTTGAACGGATACAAGATCCTTTATTCATTTTGAGTCTCATAAGCTTTCACACAAGTTTTGCATTTTTAAGAATATGCAATCATCAATTCATGCTTTTCATGTGAGCATGTTATATGAATTTCATGCTTTTTCATTTGACATTTGCATGTTATTAAAGAATCATCATGTCATGGAGATAATCATAGGTCATTCAAATCATACTTCCTATATACATCTCCTAGTCCAAAAATGCATGTTTGAACATAAATATGACATGGATTGTAAACAAGCAAGGTTCACACTTATTGAATTGAAAACATATATACATATGTGCAACCAAGCTTACTCAAGCAATTAAAAGAAGAGGCATAAGATATTTCAAATTTTTTGCAAGTGACAAGAATGCAAACTAGCTCTCTTTGCTTGAGTTCCCCATATGGGGTCAATCATAGAACATCACTCCACAAGACATATCCCAATAGATCTACTAAGAGTTTTAAATCGAGTAGCATCTAAGGGTTTAGTAAATAGGTCCGCAAGTTGATCATTAGTACCTACATGTTCAAGTACTATGCATTTATTTTCAACAAGCTCTCTAATGAAGTGATGGCGGATGTCAATATGCTTAGTTCTAGAATGTTGCACCGAATTCTTGGAAATATTAATGGCACTCATGTTATCACAAAAGAGAGTGAGAGTACCTTGGTTGAATCCGTAATCAACTAGCATTTGCTTCATCCATATAAGTTGAGTACATCCACTCCCCGCGGCTATGTACTCGGCTTCCGCCATGGACAAGGAAATCGAGTTTTGCTTCTTGCAAAACCAAGACACCAAGTTGTTGCCTAGAAAGAAGCAACCGCCCGATGTGCTCTTCCTATCATCACAATTTCCTGCCCAATCTGCATCACTATATCCTACAAGACTAGGATTAGTGTCAAATGAGTACCAAATCCCATAGTTGGAAGTCCCATTCACAAAGCGAATGACTCTCTTAACCGAAGAGAGATGGGACTCCTTGGGATCGGATTGGTACCTAGCACAAACTCCTACACTAAATGATATATCGGGCCTACTTGCGGTCAAATAGAGCAAGCTCCCTATCATGCCACGATATAAGGTTTGGTCCACACTTTTACCGCTAGTATCCTTGCTTAGCTTCAAAGTGGTGCTCATAGGAGTGTCACAATGTTTGGCTTTTTCAAGACCAAACTTCTTCACAAGGTTTTTGGCATATTTGGCTTGGGTTATGAAAATCCCATTATCTAGTTGCCTAATTTGCAAACCTAGGAAGTAATTAAGCTCACCAATAAGACTCATCTCAAATTCATGAGACATAACATCAACAAATTGTTGGACCTTGGTGTTGTTGCTGGAGCCAAACACTATGTCATCGACATATATTTGAGCTATGAAAAGCTCATCATTGTCTCTCTTGATGAATAGTGTCTTGTCAACACTACCTCTTGTGTAGTTATTGTCAACAAGAAATTGAGTGAGGCGCTCATACCAAGCCCTCGGTGCTTGTTTCAACCCATATAGTGCCTTCTTGAGGCGATAGACATGGTTGGGGTGGTGAGCATCCACAAACCCCTTGGGTTGTTCAACAAACACTTCCTCTTGCAAGAAGCCATTGAGGAAGGCACTCTTGACATCCATTTGGTGCAATTTGAACTTGTGCACATAAGAAATGGACAAGAGAAGCCTAATAGACTCTAAACGGGCAACGGGAGCAAATGTCTCCTCAAAGTCGACACCCTCAATTTGAGAGTACCCTTGTGCTACAAGTCTAGCCTTGTTCCGCACTGTGTTGCCATCCTCATCGGATTTGTTCCTAAATATCCATTTAGTGCCTATGACATTAGTGGTCTTAGGCCTAGGAACTAGAGTCCAAACCTCATTCCTTTCGAATTGGTTTAGCTCTTCTTGCATGGCAAGAACCCAAAATTCATCATTTAAGGCTTCTTCAACCTTTTTGGGTTCAATTTGAGAGGTGTAGCATGTGTAGCTAATAAGATTAGCAAGTTGACGTCTAGTCCTAACACCCTCATTAACATCTCCAATAACATCCTCTTTGTTATGGAGTCTTCTAACCCATGGAGCGGGTTCATTAGAGTCTAAGAGAGGGATTGTAGTAGTGGGTTGTGTGACTTCATCATTTTCATTAGATGTCCCAACATTGGGAGTCACCACAACCCTCTCCAAAGGAGAGTCATCACTAAAAATAACCTCCTTCTCATGATCATTTGACTTGAGCCTAGTATCATCAAATACGACATTGGATGATTCCATAACACTTAGAGTCTTTAAATTGAAAACTCTATAGGCTCTACTATTCAAGGCATAGCCAATAAAAATACCCTCATCACTCTTAGCATCGAATTTGCCAAGTTGATCACGGTAATTCAAAATGTAGCATTTGCTTCCAAAAGTGTGGAAGTAGCTAACATTTGGCCTCTTGCCTTTCCATAACTCATAGGAGGTGTTTCTAGTACCAGGCCTTAGGAAAACTCTATTTCCTATATAGCAAGCCGTATTGATGGCTTCGGCCCATAGGTTCCTAGGGACATTGTTGCTAAGCAACATCACACGGGCCATCTCTTGAAGGACCCTATTTTTCCTCTCAACAACTCCATTTTGTTGAGGTGTCCTAGGAGCCGAAAACTCATGGGAGATGCCTAAGCTATTGCAATAGCTTTCAAATGAGGCATTCTCAAATTCCCTCCCATGGTCACTTCTAATCCGTTTTATGCTTTTAATATTAGAATTCATTTCATTTTGTATTTTATTACAAAGCATTTTTAACTTATCAAAAGTTTTGGATTTTTTTCTAAGAAAATATGTCCATGTGAACCTAGAGAAATCATCAACACATACAAAAATGTATCTCTTTCCACCCAAACTTTCGGTTTGCATAGGACCCATAAGGTCCATGTGGAGAAGCTCAAGAGGCTCCTTGGTGGTGAGATACTTACCCTTTTTGTGCATGCTTTTAGTTTGCTTTCCTTGTTGGCAAGGTCCACAAACACAATTGGTTTTCTTCCCAAGCTTAGGGAGGCCACGCACACAATTGAACTTTCCAAGGGTCCGTAGATCCCTAAAGTTCATGTGGCCAAGTCTTTCATGCCACAACTCAATTTGCTCATCCATGGACACATGATTAGATACAATACTAGCTTCAAGACAATAACAATTGTCGCTAGATCTCATGCCCTTCAACAAGGTTTGTCCATCGGGTTTTAGGATAGAGCAATAATCTTTAGAAAACAAGACGGAATAACCTTCATCACTAAGATGTGAAATGCTTATTAAATTGGCTTTCAAGCCATCAACAAATAAAGCATTGGATAAAGAGGGTAATCCGGGAACGGAAATGGTTCCTTTCCCTACAACATTTCTTTTGGATCCATCACCAAAAGTGACATTTCCACCTTCCTCCATAACAAGAGTCTCGAAGTAACTCTTGTTTCCCGTCATGTGCCTAGAGCACCCACTATCCAAATACCAAAAATTAGAAGAATTTGCCTTCAAGGCTATTTGTGCAACATGGCAAACATTTTCATTCTTTCTAATCCACTTAGCAACAATTTTAGCTTTCTTAGTGGTCTTTGGTACATGGGCTCTAGATGTCCTAGGATCATGCAAAGTAAAATTATCATTCCTAGGAACATGCATCTTGGCTCTATTATTTCTCTTTTCAATCATGCTTCGTGTTCTACACATTTTAATATATTGAAAGCAATTTGGTCTAATATGACCATCACAACCACAAAAGTGACAAATAGGGATGAAAAAAGGAATCATACCTTGTTTTTGTGCACATATGGGAGCTCGTCCATGTCTTTGTGGATAAGTGGGTTCAATCCATCTTCGTTGTTGAACCGGTCTAGGTTGCTTCCAAGCTTGAGGTTGCATGATTGGTCTCTTTCCTTTGTGAACCAATTGTTGAGGAATGTTGGCTTGAGGGACCCTAGGGGGTTGAGCTTGAGGTTGCCTTCTTGGCCCCATCTTCACTTGTGCATTAGAGCATTGTCCTACTTCTAATTTCTTCCTAGGAGCTTGCACAAATGAAGTTTCTTCTTTCTTCAAGCTCTTGACAAACACGGTCATGTTAGAGGTAGAGATCTTCTTGTCATCTTCATACCCAAGACCCCTCTTGTCACATGGACTCTTTCCAACACCAAGCATATGGTCAAGCTTCTTGGTGCTAGAATCTATCCTAGCCAATGACCCTTTAACTTCTACAAGTTCCCTCTTCAAGCCTTCTTCACTTCTCTTGGATAAGTCTAACTCCTCAATTAACTTATCCTCTCTCCTCTTCAATCTTTCCACTTGTTCACTTAAGTGGTCATTGTGAGCCGAAAGTTCAAGGTTCTCTTCTCTCAACCTCTCAATCTTTCTTGTGCTTTTAATTGCTAAATCATTGAACTCGGCATGGTATTTAGCAAGCACCTTTTGCTCCACAAATTTCTTTATGGACTTAGAAGAGGAGTCACTTTCTACTTCACTAGAGTCAATTTCCTCTTGACTCATTTCCTCTCTCTCACTAGCACTTTTGCTCTTGTGAGATGAGGCAAAAGCTAGGAAGTTAGCCATGAGCTCTTCTTCACTTGAAGACTCATCTTCCTCATTGGAGTCATCACTACTCCCACTCCAAGTGGCGGCCATCACTTTGCTCTTCTTCTTTTCATTATGATTAGCACATTCGGGGGCAAAGTGACCAATCCTACCACATTCAAAGCATCGGACCCCTTTCCTTTCGGTCCTCTCTTATCTAGGCTCAAACTTCTTGAAGGAACCTTTTTTCTTCAAGTCTTGTCCTCTTGACCCAAATCCCTTCTTCTTCTTGAACCCCATAACCTTATTAAACCTTTTCACGAATAAGGCAAGGTCTTCATCCGAGTCATGCTTTGCCTCCTTTGCATCCTTAGATGCCTTCAAAGCTATTCCTTTAGACTTCTTAGGAGGAGTAGTGGTGCTAGGAGCCTTCCTAGACTCATATGCAAGGAGACGTCCAATCACCTCACTTGGCTTCATATCCATGTAGCCACTATTTTCTTCTATGGCCGTCACCTTTGATTCAAACCTATCGGGGAGAGATCTCATAATTTTTTGCTTGACTCTCCTATCCGAATACGGGTCTCCGAGTTGATGGCTTTGATTTACGATGTCCATCAATTTGATTTCGAAGTCATTGAAGCATTCATCCTCTCCCATCCTAAGTAGCTCAAATTGAGTTTGGAGGACTTGAAGCTTGGACTCCTTCACCACCTCGGTTCCCTCATGTGCAACTTGAAGGATGTCCCATGCCACTTTTCCAATCTGAGTATTCTGAATAAGCTTGTATTGATTCTCATCCATTGCACACATGATGGCATGCATAGCCTTCCTATTCCACTTGGAAGCCTCAAACTCTTGCGCGTTCCATTGCGCCTTAGGCTTCAAAACTTCTTCTCCTCCACCACCGGGAGTCATCATGGGTAGATCATATCCGTCTTCCACCGCCATCCATGCACGGTCATGAATTTGGCATATGTAGGATTCCATCTTCCCTTTCCATTGGGAATAATTTAAACCGGTAAGAAGTGGAGGCCTTGTGCTAGAAGCACCTTCGTGGCCACCACCATTTCCACCGTTTCCACTCATAGTGTTTATGAATGAATGAAATGAATGCAAATGTATGAATGATCAAAAATCACACAAAATGCAAAACACACCAAAAAAGCAAGGATCACCTATGTATGTCTAGGAACCCGCTCTGATACCAATTGAAACAAATTATAGCACGGTGTGTATAAAACTATCTAGAGGGGGGTGAATAGATTTTAAGCTTTTTACCCAATTTTTCGTGATAGTCAAAATTACGAAATTACCCCTAAATAGATAAAGCAATAAATCAAGTAAAATATGCGGAAATTAAATAACACTTGATTTTTACGTGGAAACCCTCACGGGAAAAACCACGGGCTAGTAAGTAAGCCACACTCGAACCTCGAATCCACTAAATGTGTAAAACGATTACAACCTAATCCCGGAAGTAATCACACACCTACCTAATCCCGGTATGAGTGAACCTAGTCCAATTTGCTTGCGTTCTAAGCAACCTAATCCCGGATGCTACACACAAGACTTACTTTCTCTATGAAGAGAATACAACCCTAAGTGAATAAATGAATATCCAAATGCAACATAGAGCAAGGGAAACCCTATATGCTTATCTAAGATGATTAATATGCAATTAGAACAATCCTAGATATCAAAACTAAATGACATGTCAAATAGTTTAGCTAATCAAGATTAAGCACAAAACTTAATTAGCTATCACAAAACAACTTCTCAAACATACATCATACTAATCTCAAACTTGTATTCAAAGTATATAAAATAACATACAAGTAATTAATTGAGATTGCTAGCTAAGAGAAACACAAAATATGTAAGATATTAGTGAAAAGCTTACCAAGCAAAGTATGATGAAGAATCCATGCAAGATGACATCTAGAAGATCAAGGATGATGCTAGATGATGATTGATGATCATGAAAAAGTGTTTGAGTAATAAAAAATGAGTTCTTGGAATTTTTCTTCTCTTTGAAAAATATCCTAAATATGAATTTTGAATATGAACTCTCTTAATTGACCTAAAGACAAAATGGCATATATATAGGGGGCCAAATCAAAGTGTGGTCGTTTAAGTAAGTTTCAAAGAAACGCGCCGATCGGCGGTTTCAATCGGCGGCCAGGCCGCCGATCATGACCAAAGAATTGAGCTCGTGAAGAACAGAGCATAAACGGCGGTTCTTTCGACGGTTTCATGACCGCCGATCCCAACCGCCGAATCAAAACAGAGAGATTAAAATCAATCAGGTATGAACGGCGGTTTCGAACGGTGGTTTCATGACCGCCGATTCAACCGCCGAATTAGACTGAGAGATAAATCAATCAGGTCTTGAATCGACGGTTTCGAACGGCGGTCGTGACCGCCGATCTTAACTGCAGAAATGCTTCAGACCAATCTGGACTGAAACGGCGGTTTCATTCGGCGGCCAGGCCACCGATCATAACCGCCGATCACCTAGAAAGGTGAAAACCAAGGAGAAGCCAAGGGCATTCTCCATAGGCGGTCCTCGCGCTAAACCAAGCACATTCTAGTGCATGCCGAACGTTTCCGAAAGTTATCAGGAAACGAATTACACGACAACATGACACAATTACACACAACAAAATATGATAAATAAGTGCAAGTGTGAAATGTGACAAGTGAAGAGAATGCACACATATGCAATGAATGTTAAGTGTGTGTGTGCAACTAATCTCTTCAAAGAAAAGTAAGCACAAAGAAATTTACCTTCGGTGCTTATCAACACGAGGTCTTCAAAGGGCTTCGAACAATAAGACCGATACTTAGGCTACCCTTACAAAGAACCCCAACATGTGGTTTGTCCACGAAATAAGCCAATCAACAAATGGGAACCTTACAATTGGGTTCTTAATCACACAAGGGTGTCAATCCAAAGATGATTGCATAACATGTTATTCAACCAAGATTGTAATTGGCAAGTGGATATACAAGTCAATCACATAGTGATTAGAATATAATGAATAAATAAATAGAACACATATAGAGATTCATTACAAAGCTGAAGCAAATACCCACAACCAAATGTTTCTCAAATCTATCCCCTAAATTAGGGGTTTAGTTACACATAGTTACACTCAAATAGAAAGCAAGTATTATATGAGGAAATTACCCTTAGGTCTCCTTCTTTAGTGCTTGCTCCTTCCTTTCCAAGAGTGCTCCTAGTGCAAAGAGTGGTAAAAGAGGATGTGTCTAGATAGGTGGATGGCTAATGGTGAGTGACATAGGTATTGGGATGTAGAGAATGGTAAGGGAGGAATGATTTAGGGAAGTAACCAAGATTTGGTGTGAGTTTTTGGATGGAAAGATTAGTTCAAGTATATAAATGGAGTTTGAGAGATGATTGAAGGTGATCCTAGGTTGAAGAAGAGATAGGTAGGAGAGAATAGGATAGATTTCAAATTGAAAATAGGGATGAATTTATACTGTTTTTGAATTAGGTCATGAATGGCTAATTACCAAAAGACCCCTTGTACTTGTCAAATTTCCATTTTGGTCCCTCAAAGGGGTGCATTGTGTAATTTTCATGCCAAAACCCACCAATCAGAGATGACACAGTTGTTGTTGCAGTTTGGCTTTGCAGCGACAAGCAAGGGCGACATGGTGCCGACACTTTTAGGTCTAGAAACAACCCCCTGTCGCTGTGGCGACAACGAACGAGCAAACCGCGACAATCGTTTGGATCGATTTCACGGACGTATCATGGTTTTTGCAAAGGGCGATAGTGGAAGCGTGATTGGAAGATCATGGCTGTAGCATGGTGGAGTTTGGTGAGCTGAAACAATGCCGAATGGACCGGCGGTGTGCTCGCCGTTCAATTGGGATAGAAATCGGTCGGAGATAAGCCTCATTCCGACGACTTTAGGGTAGCTGAAAATACCTACAAGGTTATACTCAACAACCTAGAAGGGTGAATAGGTTGACACACTAGTTTCAAAAACACTTTCGTGACTTATGTCAAAACATTGGTGAGCATACAAATTAACCTTAAACATGATTGTTATGAGAAAACAATTAACACATGTATGCTCAATTCAACACCCTTAGTCTACAAAACATATACCAACAAACAATGTATCTTATATACAAGATATTCAATTAAGATCAAATTCCACAAGTTGTACTTTGAATATTACAATGTAAGTACATTAAATAGAACTACTACAACTTGCTAATTAAGGAAATATATTAAAACCAAAACAAAGAATACATGTATTCATAATAATGTCCAATATGTACAAGTATTAAACTAAATACAACTATACAAAAGAATCAAAGAATAAGAGAATAGTATTTACACAAATGAATTGTATATACAAATATGATCAAAATGAATATTGATTACAAATCACACTTTACACAATCTTGCTTCCAAATATATCACAAGTGAATATTGTACCACAAGATTAAAACATACACATAAACATATATAAAAGAGAGATAGAAAGAATTGACACATGAGATTTTTTAACGTGGTAAAACCTCCAAGGATGAAACATCCACGGGGTTGAACTACAACCATTGGGTACTATATATATTGGATGGTAAATTAGAAATTCCACAAAGTGACCAATCCTAGATCAACTTCCTATAGGAGTCTATGTTTACCAACCCTATTAGAAAGTACGAAATCCCTCAATGATGCGAAGCCACCATATATTGGACAACATACAAAACCAACATCGATGGTAGATTAGAAATTCCTCAAGAATGCATACACATCCCATGTACCCCGCTCTTTTGGAGTCTATGTCTATCCATACGCCTAGGCCTACCAATATACAAGCCAACTCCCTATCCAAGGCAGTCATGCCTCTAGGGAGCCTCCCATGCATGATTATCCGGACCTTCCCGATCCTAGCCATGACTTCTTGCTTGCCTATCCGAGTCCTCCCCGACTCTAGACAAGACTTCTTGCTTGGCTATTCGAGTCCTTCTGACTCTAACCAAGACTTCATGCCTTTTACAAGGATTTCCTAGTGTGATCATGTGAATGCAAATAATACAAACAATCAATTCAACATAGAACATGTGATCAATACATTCCATAGAACAACTAGACCTAAACATGTGAGAACACAAGTAATGTAATCTAGATGCCAAAAACATGAATTAAACCTAGAGCATGTGAAAAACACCTAACACAAAAGCTCGTAGTTTCATTTACACAAATAACACTTGAATAAATCATATACATGAAGCACATATTCAAGATGTCATAAACATACACAAAAATGCTAGAATCATAAAATGTATTCAATAAATATTCTAGCCAAAGATTTAGCGCAAAGATATAATGATAAATCAATTAAATCCTAGATAGCTCTAAAAACACATACAAATGTATTAATCCTAAATTTTATCATTCAAAGGATCAAAACACATTTCAAGGATTATTAATCATAAAATGATTCAATCAAGTCTCAAATAATCATAGATATAAAGCTAATCACAATACAACTCACAATCATGTGAAAACATAGGTTTAGAAAACCTAACTCACATTTGAGAATCTAATCATGATAAAATTAGCTTTCAATTTGAAGTCCACAAACCTAATAACACTTGATCAAGAACATACACATATATAGGAAGAAAGCCCAAGGTAATTGAAAATCAATTAAGCTTAAGAACACAAAAGTTTGAACAATTACCTAGAACAAGTAGGTGCAGTACCAAATGAAAGCTTGATCAAATGACCTCAGGGTTGCCTAGGGTTTGTAGAGGACTCCAATACGAAGATTCTCCAACTTGAATCACTCAAATCGGATGAAAGATGAGAGAGATATGGTGTTTTCAAGTTGGGAGAACAATAAAAAAAAATACTGCACATTATTTTTTCATTACACCAAGCACACTTTGAATTTTCGGTGGAGGGAGAAATTTAAAGAGATAAAGTGTTATCAAGTGTGGTGAGCTCACACAAAAAAACACTTAAATGACCAATAGGAAAAAAGGCCACAACACATGCATTTAATTGAGCATGCACACCAAAGACTATGTGCAAGCAATGCACACAATACAATCTCTTTCAAATTGTGAATAAAATTCAAACAAGCAGCTCGTGAAGAATGAATTGAAGATTTTCAGCGTGAGTATGGCGTGACGTACACGGGGACAGAGAACAGTGTTTGGCGTGTGCCTCTTGTGCTCTCCATGGCCAAGGGAGCAAATGGCAATTTGCCATCTTTTACCCTTTAGCACCCTTTCGCGCACCTCTCACGTTCTTTAACCGTTCTCCGATCTCCGAACTCCGAATTAGAATCTGTTTTTGAATTACGAACCGTAACTCCCTCACGGACATGGAAATCAACAAAACATTCATAAAAAAAATATGGAAATCAAAAAGACGAAAACCATGTACGATAAATGTACAGAAAGTTTCATAACCTCCTACTCGGAACTCGAAAACTAATGAGTGAGTACTCGAAACAACCGGAACTTAACAAGGAATCTTTTGAGAACATATTCAAGTCCAAGTCACTTACATACAAACAAATAAACACAAAATCACACAAATATGCAATTTCCTAGAGATAGTCCTAGAACATACAATTTCACAATGTTTATCAAATTAAATCTAATGCATGTGCATACTTCAACAAGTGTGTGAATGTGTTATACCAATGATGTACAACTATGCAAGAACACAAATGAATGTCATGTGTGTGTGTGCCTAGCCTTGTAAGAGAAATGAGGTCTTATATACCTTTGTAGACCGATGAAGCACATTTCTCTTTGAAGCCGACGTCTTGCATGAGTTGTGGCCAAGTCTTTCTTTGATGCATTGAATCTTCAATACTTAGACCACTAAACATTACAAGAGAACATCGTTTTGATATGGAATACATGCCAAGACAAACAAAAAACCTAACAATCTTCCCCTTTGGCAAATTCCATGTCAAAACCCCTATATATATACTAAAACATACAACATTGAAAGTTCTCACGGTGTGTAAACTATTAATCTAGAGGGGGGTGAATAGATTTTAACTAATTTTACCCAATTTTCATTTAAGGACAAGATTACGAAAATACCCCTAATAGTCAATAAAATATAGCAAGTGTAATATTATGTGGAAATTAAAACAACACTTGATATTTATGTGGAAACCCTCACGGGAAAAACCACGGGCTGTTAAGTGAGCCACACCCGAACCTCGAATCCACTAAATGTGATGAAATTACAACCTAATCCCGGAAGTAATCACACACCTACCTAATCCCGGTATGAGTGAACCTAGTTCGAATGCTTGCGATCTAAGCAACCTAATCCCGGATGCTACACACAAGACTTTGATTCTCAATGAAGAGATTAAATCAATAAGTAAATATGTGAATATCCAAAATGCAACATAGAGCAAGGGAAACCCTATATGCTTATCTAAGATAATGAATTTGCAATTAGAACAATCATAGATATTAAAACTAAATGACATGTCAAATAGCTTAGATAATCATAGATTATAAAAACCTAGATGTCTATCACAATACAACACTCAATCAAAATATCACAAATAATCTCTATCTTGTATTTAGTATATTATCTAAAAACATACAAGTAATCTAAGAGATGTCTTAATATGAAAAACACAAAAATTAGATGAGATTAGTGAAGAACATACCAAGGAAGATGTGATGATCCAAAAACATACATGGATGCATTCTATGAAGGCATAGTTGATGCAATATGAAATTTGATGAAAAAGGGATTTGATTTGAGTGGTCAAATGTGAGTTCTTGATTTGATTTTCTCTCAAAATTCTCTTTTTTAAGTTTAGGGTTCTTGGGAGTCAAAGAACTAATTCAGAGAATGAGAAAGTAAGATATTTATAGACATCAAAAGCAGAGCATGTGAAAAGACAAGTTTGCCCCAGAAACGCACCGATCGGCGGTTTCAATCGGTGGCCAAGCAGCCAATTATAACCGCTGAATTCAACCCGAGAAGAACAGGGGAACAACGGCGGTTTCATTCGGCGGTTTCGTAACCGCCGATCTAACCGCCGAATCAAACCAAGAGATTAAATCAATCAGGTATGAACGGCGGTTTCATTCGACGGTTTCGTAACCGCCGATTAAACCGCCGAATTAAATCGAGAGATAAAATCAATCAGGTATGAATGACTGTTTCGAACGGCGATCGTGACCGCCGATCGTAACCGCAGAATTGCTCCAGACAATTCTGGAAGCAAACAGCGGTTTCATTCAACGGCCAGGCCGCCGGTCATAACCGCCTGAAACAAATTATAGCACGGTGTGTATAAAACTATCTAGAGGGGGGGTGAATAGATTTTAAGCTTATTACCCAATTTTTCGTGATTAGTCAAAATTACGAAATTACCCCTAAATAGATAAAGCAATAAATCAAGTATAAAATGCGGAAATTAAATAACACTTGATTTTTACGTGGAAACCCTCACGGGAAAAACCACGGACTAGTAAGTAAGCCACACTCGAACCTTGAATCCACTAAATGTGTAAAACGATTACAACCTAATCCCGGAAGTAATCACACACCTACCTAATCCCGGTATGAGTGAACCTAGTCCAATTTGCTTGCGTTCTAAGCAACCTAATCCCGGATGCTACACACAAGACTTACTTTCTCTATGAAGAGAATACAACCCTAAGTGAATAAATGAATATCCAAATGCAACATAGAGCAAGGGAAACCCTATATGCTTATCTAAGATGATGAATTTGCAATTAAAAACAATCATAGATATTAAAGCTAAATGACATGTCAATTAGCTTAGATAATCATAGATTATAGAAACCTAGATATCTATCATAAAAACAACACTCAATCAAATCAACACAACAATCTCTATCTTGAATATAAGAATATAATCTAAGATCAATAAAGTAATAAAAGAGATGCCATAATAAATTAAACACTAATTATGTATGATAATAGTGAAAAACTTACCAAAGCAAGTGTGATGATGAAAGACCCATGCAAGCAAGCATCCTAGATATGCTAGAGAATGCTAGATGAACTTTGATGCAAATGGATTTTGGTTTGAGTGTTTAATGAGCAAACTTGATTGCATTCTCTCTTAAAAATCTCTCTTTTGAAAGTAGGGTTCTTGATGATTAAAGAGTCACATTCTAAACAAGAGAAAGTGATGTATTTATAGGCATGAAAAACAGAGCATGTGAAAAGACAAGTTTGCCCCTGAAACGCACCGATCGGCGGTTTCAATCGGCAGCCAGGCCGTCGATCATAACCGCCGAATTGGCCCGAGAGGAACAGGGAACCAACGGCGGTTTAATTCGGCAGTTTCGTGACCGTCGATCTAACCGCCAAATGAAACCTCCGAATTAGGCCGAGAGATAAAATCAATCAGGTCTTGAACGGCAGTTTCGAACGGCGGTCGTGACCGCCGATCATAACCGTAGAATTGCTCCATACACTACTGGAAGCAAATGGCGGTTTCATTCGGCGGCCAGGCCGCCGATCATAACCGCCGATCACAAACAAAGGTGAAAACCAAGGAGAAGCCAAGGGCATTCTCCGTAGGCGGTCCTCGCGCTAAACCAAGCACATCCTAGTGCATGCGCGGACGTTTCCGAAAACTATCGGGAAACGAATTACAAGACAACAAGACACATTACACACAACAAAATATAACAAATAAGTGCAAGTGTGAAATGTGACAAGTGAAGAGAATGCACACATATGCAATGTATGTTAAGTGTGTGTGTGCAACTGATCTCTTTAAAGAAAAGTAAGCACATAGAAATATACCTTCGGTGCTTATCAAGACGAAGTCTTCAAAGGGCTTAAGCAATAACACCGATACCTAGGCTACCCTTACAAAGAACCCCCAACATGTGGTTTGTCCACGAAATGAGCCAATCAACAAATGGGAACCTTAGAATCTCCCCCTTTGGCTATTTCATGACAAAACCACCACTCACATTGATTCCTCACAAAGAAATAGAAACTACGGGACAACTATGATTTTCTATAGTACAAAGAGATAAGAAAATAAAACTTCAAGTCTTCAATCTCTTGTAGAATAATCAAGCCCTGAAAAGAAAGTTTCTAACATTTCCAATACAAGTAAAAAGTGAGATGAATCAAGTGAGAACAAAAACAAGCATTTGCATTTGTAAAAGATTAGGCACAACATTATGAAATGTATGTGTATGCAATGCTCCCCCTCAACGGGTTACTCCCCATCAATGAATGTTCTCCCCAATATGCACAATTGCTTCTATGCTTCTATATTATACTACTCCCTCTTTTTGTCATGATATAGGCAAATGAGTAGTCCCCAACCGGGTCACTCATAGCAACGAGAGATAGTAGCATGCAAGATATGCATAATTAATATAAGTCACTTTATGCATCTCAATTAATTGGAGAGAAACAAGGAGATTTATTTGAAAGAAAATGTGTGAATCAAACATGCTTTGCATACAAGACACGTAGCATTCAAGTCCAAAAAACAATGGTATTTGGCAAAGCAAATGACAAAGGTTTCTAATAAGAATTCAAACCAATTTCACCAATGTCATGAGTAAAGCAAGGATATAGAATATATTGATTTCAATTTAAGAACAACTATATCCAACTTTATAAGCGAAACATGGCATGAGCGACTTTGCACCCTATTTGATTTTTCCGGATAAGATATCCGTATGATAGTAGCCATGTTCAACCAATAAAGAAGGAGAGACATTTGGAATGTAAATTCATTTGAACGGATACAAGATCCTTTATTCATTTTGAGTCTCATAAGCTTTCACATAAGGTTTTGCATTTTAAGAATATGCAATCATCAGTTCATGCTTTTCATATGAGCATGTTATATGAATTTCATGCCTTTTCATTTGACATTAGCATGTTATTTAAGAATCATCATGTCATGGAGATAATCATAGGTCATTCAAATCATACTTCCTATATACATCTCCTAGTCCAAAAATGCATGTTTGAACATAAATATGACATGGATTGTAAACAAGCAAGGTTCACACTTATTGAATTGAAAACATATAAACATATGTGCAACTAAGCTTACTCAAACAATTAAGAGAAGAGGCATAAGATATTTCAAATTTTTTGCAAGTGATAAGAATGCAAAATAGCTCTCTTTGCTTGAGTTCCCCATATGGGGTCAAATATTAAACTCATCACTCCATAAGACATATCCCAATAGATCTACTTAGCGTTTTAAATCGAGTAGAATCTAAGGGTTTAGTAAATAGGTCCGCAAGTTGATCATTAGTACCTACATGTTCAAGTACTATGCATTTATTTTCAACAAGCTCTCTAATGAAATGATGTCGGATGTCAATATGCATAGTTCTAGAATGTTGCATCGGATTCTTGGAAATATTAATGGCACTCATGTTATCACAAAAGAGAGTGAGAGTACCTTGGTTGAATCCATAGTCTACTAGCATTTGCTTCATCCATAGGAGTTGTGTGCATCCACTCCCCGCGGCTATGTACTCGGCCTCGGCCGTGGACAAGGAAATCGAGTTTTGCTTCTTGCAAAACCAAGACACTAAGTTGTTGCCCAGAAAGAAGCAACCGCCAGATGTGCTTTTCCTATCATCACAATTTCCTGCCCAATTCGCATCACTAAAGCCTACAAGACTAGCATTAGTGTCAAAAGAGTACCAAATCCCATAGTTGGAAGTCCCATTCACATAGCGAATGATTCTCTTTATGGAAGAGAGATAAGACTCCTTGGGATCCGCTTGGTACCTAGCACACACACCCACACTAAAAGATATATCGGGCCTATTTGCGGTCAAATAAAGCAAGCTACCTATCATGCCCCGATATAGAGTTTGTTCCACACTTTTGCCACTAGCATGCTTGCTTAGCTTCAAAGTGGTACTCATGGGTGAATCACAATGTTTGGCATTCTCTAAACCAAACTTCTTCACTAGGTTTTTGGCATATATGGCTTGGGTTATGAAAATCACATCATCTAATTGCCTAATTTGCAAACCTAGGAAGTAACTAAGCTCACCAACAAGACTCATCTCAAATTCATGAGACATGACATCAACAAATTGTTGGACCTTGGTGTTGTTGGTGGAGCTAAAAACTATATCATCAACATATATTTGAGTTATGAAAAGCTCATCATTGTCTCTCTTGATAAATAGTGTCTTGTCAACACTACCCCTTGAGTAGTTATTGTCAACAAGAAATTGAGTGAGGCGCACATACCAAGCCCTTGGTGCTTGTTTCAACCCATATAGAGCCTTCTTGAGGCGATAGACATGGTTGGGGTGGTGTGCATCCACAAACCCCTTAGGTTGTTCAACAAACACTTCCTCTTGCAAGAAGCCATTGAGGAAGGCACTCTTGACATCCATTTGGTGCAATTTGAACTTGTGCACACAAGAAATGGACAAGAGAAGCCTAATGGACTCTAACCGGGCAACGGGAGCAAATGTCTCCTCAAAGTCGATACCCTCAATTTGAGAGTACCCTTGTGCTACAAGTCTAGCCTTGTTCCGCACTACATTGCCATCCTCATCGGATTTGTTCCTATAAATCCACTTGGTGCCTATCACATTAGTGCTTATAGGCCTAGGAACTAGAGTCCAAACCTCATTCCTTTCGAATTGGTTTAGCTCTTCTTGCATGGCAAGAACCCAAAATTCATCATTTAAGGCTTCATCAACCTTTTTGGGATCAATTTTAGAGGTGTAGCATGTAAAGCTAATGAGATTAGCTATTTGACGCCTTGTCCTCACACCCTCATTCACATCTCCAATAACATCCTCTTTGTTATGGAGTCTTCTAACCCATGGAGCGGGTTCATTAGAGTCCAAGAGAGGGACTCTAGTAATAGGTTGTGTGACTTCATTATTATCGTTGGACGTCCCAACATTGAGAGTCACCACAACCCTCTCTAAATGAGAGTCATCCTCTAAAACTTAATCCTCCTCATGGTCATTAGACTTGAGCCTTAGATCATCAATAACAACATTCGATGATTCCATGACGGTTCTAGTCTTCAAGTTGAAAACTCTATAGGCTCTACTATTCAAGGCATAGCCAATAAAGATACCATCATCACTCTTAGCATCAAACTTGCCAAGTTGATCACGGTCATTTAAAATGTAGCAGTTGCTTTCAAATGTGTGGAAGTAGCTAACATTTGGCTTCCTACCCTTCCATAACTCATAGGAGGTGTTTCTAGATCCGGGCCTTAGGAAAACACGATTCCCTATATAGCAAGCTGTATTGACGGCTTCGGCCCATAGGTTCCTAGGGACATTGTTGCTAAGCAACATCACTCGGGCCATCTCTTGAAGGACCCTATTCTTCCTCTCAACAACTCCATTTTGTTGAGGTGTCCTAGGAGCCGAGAACTCATGGGAGATGCCTAAGCTATTGCAATAGCTTTCAAAAAAGGCATTCTCAAATTCCCTCCCATGGTCACTTCTAATCCGTTTTATGCTTTTAATGTTAGAATTCATTTCATTTTGTATTTTAGTACAAAGTATTTTAAACTTATCAAAAGTTTCGGATTTTTCTCTAAGAAAATATGTCCATGTAAATCTAGAGAAATCATCAACACAAACAAAAATGTATCTCTTTCCACCTAAACTCTCGGTTTGCATAGGACCCATGAGATCCATGTGGAGAAGCTCTAAAGGCTCCTTGGTGGAGAGATACTTGCCCTTTTTGTGCATGCTCTTGGTTTGTTTTCCTTGTTGACAAGGTCCACAAATTCCATTGGCTTTCTTCCCAAGCTTAGGGAGGCCACGCACACAATCGAACTTTCCAAGGGTTCTTAAATCCCTAAAGTTCATGTGGCCAAGTCTTTCATGCCACAACTCTATTTGCTCATCCATGGACACATTGTTTGAGACAATTCTAGCTTCAAGACAATAGCAATTGTCGCTAGATCTCATACCTTTCAATAAGGTTTGTCCATCGGGCTTTAAGATCGAGCAATTATCTTTACAAAATAAGACGGAATATCCTTCATCACTTAGATGTGAAATGCTTATTAAATTGGATTTCAAGCCATCAACAAATAAAGCATCGGATAAGGAGGGTAATCCGGGAACGGAAATGGTTCCTTCCCCTACAACTTTCTTTTTGGATCCATCACCAAAAGTGACATATCCTCGTTCCTCCATAACAAGAGTCTCGAAGAAACTCTTGTTTCCGGTCATGTACCTAGAGCACCCACTATCTAAATACCAAAAATTAGAAGAATTTGCCTTCAAAGCTATTTGAGCAACATGGCAAACATTTTCATTCTTTCTAATCCACCTAGAAACAATATTTGCTTTCTTAGTGGTCTTTGGTAATTGGGCTCTAGATGTCCTAGGATCATGCATAATAATATTATCATTCCTAGGAACATGCATCATGGCTCTTTTATTTTTCTTCTCAATCATGCTTCTAGTCTTGCACATTTTAATATATCGAAAGCAATGTGGTCTAATATGACCATCAAATCCACAAAAATGACATATAGGAGTAAAATAAGGAATTATACCTTGTCTTTGTCTTTGTGGATGAATGGGTTCAATCCATCTTCGTTGTTGAATCGGTCTAGATTGCTTCCTAGCTTGAGGTTGCATGATTGGCCTTTTTCCTTTGTGAGCCAATTGTGGAGGAATGTTGGCTTGAGAGACCCTAGGGGGTTGAGCTTGAGGTTGCCTTCTTGGCCCCATCTTCACTTGTGCATTTGAACATTGTCCTATTTCTAACTTCTTCCTAGGAATTTGCACAAATGAAGTTTCTTCATTCCTCAAACTCTTGACAAACACGGTCTTGTTAGAGGTTGAGATCTTCTTGCCATCTTCATACCCAAGACTCCTCTTGTCACATGGACTCTTTCCAACACCAAGCATATGGTCAAGCTTCTTGGTGCTAGAATCCATCCTAGTCATAGATTCTCTTACTTCTTCAAGCTCCCTCTTTAGGCTTTCTTCATTCCTCCTAGATAAGACTAACTCCTCACTTAGCTTATCTTCCATCTTCTTGAATTTTTCCACTTGTTCACTTAAGTGGTCATTTTGAGATGAAAGCTCAAGATTTTCTTCTCTTAACATCTTGATCTTTCTTGTGCTCTTGATTGCTAAATCATTAAACTCGGCATGGTATTTAGCAAGCACCTTTTTCTCCACAAAACTACTTATGGAGTTAGAAGAGGAATCACTTTCTTCTCCACTTGAGTCATTTTCCTCTTGACTCATTTCCTCTCTCTCACTAGCACTTTTGCTTTTATGGGAGGAGGCAAAAGCTAGGAGGTTAGCCATGAGCTCTTCATCACTTGAAGACTCATCTCCCTCAATGGAGTCATCACTACTACTACTCCATGTGGCGGCCATCACTTTACCTTTCTTCTTGACATTGTGATTAGCACATTCGGGGGCAAAGTGACCTATGCCACCACACTCGAAGCATCAGACCCCTTTCCTTTCGGTCTTCTCTTTCCTAGGCTCAAACTTGTTGTAGGAACCCTTTTTCTTGTAGTTTTGACCTTTGGAACCAAAGTCCTTTTTCCCGAACTTCATGACCCTCTTGAATCTCTTCACAAATAATGCAAGGTCTTCGTCCGAGTCATTCTTCTTTGCCTCATTTTCATCCTTGGAGGTCTTCAAAGCAATTCTTTTTTGCTTTTTAGGAGGTGTGGAGATAGGACCCTTCCTAGACTCATAAGCTAGAAGTCTCCCAATCACCTCACTCGGCTTCATATCCTTATATCCACTATTTTCTTCTAAAGCCGTTACTTTTGATTCAAACCTATCCGGAAGAGATCTCATAATCTTTTGCTTGATTCTCCTATCCGAATATGGATCACCAAGTTGATGACTTTGGTTGACTATGTCCATCAACTTGATCTCAAAGTCGTTGAAGCACTCATTCTCCTCCATCTTAAGCTTCTCGAATTGAGTTTGGAGGACTTAAAGCTTAGAGTCCTTCACCACTTCGGTTCCCTCATGTGCAATTTCTAGGATGTCCCAAGCCTCCTTAGCTATCCTAGTATTTTGAATCAATTTGTATTGATTTTCGTCCATAGCACATAAGATGGCATGCATCGCCTTCCTATTCCACTTTGAAGCCTCAAACTCTTGCACGTTCCATGGCGCCTTTGGCTTCAATACTTCTTCTCCTCCACCATCGGGAGTCATCTTGGTTAGATCATATCCGTCTTCCACCACCATCCATGCACGGTCATGAATTTGGCATATGTAGGATTCCATCTTCCCTTTCCATTGGGAATAGTTCAATCCGGTAAGAAGTGGAGGCCTTGTGCTTGAAGCACCTTCGTTGCCACCACCATTTCCACCGTTTCCACTCATAGTGTTTATGAATGAATGAAATGAATGCAAATGTATGAATAATCAAAAATCACACCGAAATAAGCAAGGATCACCTATGTATGTCTAGGAACCCGCTCTGATACCAATTGAAACAAATTATAGCACGGTGTGTATAAAACTATCTAGAGGGGGGGGTGAATAGATTTTAAGCTTATTACCCAATTTTTCGTGATTAGTCAAAATTACGAAATTACCCCTAAATAGATAAAGCAATAAATCAAGTATAAAATGCGGAAATTAAATAACACTTGATTTTTACGTGGAAACACTCACGGGAAAAACCACGGGCTAGTAAGTAAGCCACACTCGAACCTCGAATCCACTAAATGTGTAAAACGATTACAACCTAATCCCGGAAGTAATCACACACCTACCTAATCCCGGTATGAGTGAACCTAGTCCGATTGCTTGCGAATTAAGCAACCTAATCCCGGTCACAACACAAGACTTATTTCTCTAAAAAGAGATTAACACCCTAAGTGAATATATGAATATTTAAATGCAATATAGAGCAAGGGAAACCCTATATGCTTATCTAAGATGATGAATTTCCAATTAAAAACAATCCTAGATATTAAAGCTAAATGACATGTCAATTAGCTTAGATAATCATAGATTATAGAAACCTAGATATCTATCATAAAAACAACACTCAATCAAATCAACACAACAATCTCTATCTTGAATATTAGAATTTAATCTAAGAACAATCAAGTAATAAAAAGAGATGCCATAATAAATTAAACACTAATTATGTATGATAATAGTGAAAAACTTACCAAAGCAAGTGTGATGATGAAAGACCCATGCAAGCAAGCATCCTAGATATGCTAGAGAATGCTAGATGAACTTTGATGCAAATGGATTTTGGTTTGAGTGTTTGATGAGCAAACTTGATTGCTTTCTCTCTTAAAAATCTCTCTTTTTAAAGTAGGGTTCTTGATGATTAAAGAATCACATTCAGAACAAGAGAAAGTGATGTATTTATAGGCATGAAAAACAGAGCATGTGAAAAGATAAGTTTGCCCCTGAAACGCACCGATCGGCGGTTTCAATCGGCGGCCAGGTCGCAGATCATAGCCGCCGAATTGGCCCGAGAGGAACAGGGGACCAACGGCGGTTTTATTCGGCGGTTTCGTGACCGTAGATCTAACCACCGAAACAAACCTGAGATTAAAAAATCAATCAGGTATGAAACGACGGTTTCATTCGGCGGTTTTGTGACCGCCGATTCAACCGCCGGATTAGGCCGAGAGATAAAATCAATCAGGTTTTGAACGGCGGTCGTGACCGCCGATCGTAACTGCAGAATTGCTCCATACACTACCGGAAGCAAACGGCGGTTTCATTCGGCGGCCAGGCCGCCGATCATAACCGCCGATCACCAACAAAGGTGAAAACCAAGGAGAAGCCAAAGGCATTCTCCGTAGGCGGTCCTCGCGCTAAACCAAGCACATTCTAGTGCATGCACGAACGTTTCCGAAAACTATTGGGAAACGAATTACAAGACAACAAGACACAATTACACACAACAAAATATAACAAATAAGTGCAAGTGTGAAATTTGACAAGTGAAGAGAATCACACATATGCAATGTATGTTAAGTGTGTGTGTGCAACTAATCTCTTTAAAGAAAAGTAAGCACATAGAAATTTACCTTCGGTGCTTATCAAGACAAGGTCTTCAAAGGGCTTGAGCAATAACACCGATACCTAGGCTACCCTTACAAAGAACCCGTAACATGTGGTTTGTCCACGAAATAAGCCAATCAACAAATGGGAACCTTATAGTATGTGAAAAACACCTAACACAAAAGCTCATAGTTTCATTCACACAAATAACACTTGAATAAATCATATACATGAAGCACATATTCAAGATGTCATAAACATACACAAAAATGCTAGAATCATAAAATGTATTCAATGAATATTCTAGCCAAAGATTTAGCGCAAAGATATAATAATAAATTAATTAAATCCTAGATAGCTCTAAAAACACATACAAATGTATTAATCCTAGATTTTATCAATCAAAGGATCAAAACACATTTCAAGGATTATTAATCATAAAGTGATTCAATCAAGTCACAAATAATCCTAGATATAAACCTAATCACAATACAACTCACAATCATGTGAAAAACCTAGAATCTAAGAATCAACATGAACACCAGGTTCATGGTCCGAATTAGCGTGAGCATCAGGCTCATGACCATGATGGCAGTGTACACGAGGATGAGCAGTTGGGTCTCACCATGGGTGAGTAGACACTCCCCTTTGTAGGAAATGTGCCTACAGCCATAGTACTGGATGATGTGGCAAGGCATTATGAATTGAAGAATATGCATATTGGCCTCCTTCCAACTTTCAGTGGGAGACCTACTGAAGATTACCTTCAATTTATGAAGCAATATGGTGCCACCTTAGAGACATTTCCAGTGATGGCTCGCCAAGCAGTGTTAATGAGACAGCAGCTTCACCTCAGATGTTTCCAGTACTGTTTGAAGGACGGGGCAATGACTTGGTACATGAACTTGAGGCTAGGATCATTGGTCACATGGAACCAAGTGTACAAGGTTTTTTTTAACAAGTTTTTCCCATCATAGAAGGCAAAGGACCTTCAGTTGAAGATAGCATCTTTTTATAAGGAGGACGGTGAACCCTTCCACGAGGCATGGGAAAGGTTTAACTTGTTGCTCGCTCAAATGCCACCGCATACATACCCTCAAGAGTTGAAGGTGAATTCTTTCTACAGTGGACTTTCTTCTATCACGCAGATGCTAGTGGATAATGCATGTGGGGGTACAATCGCAGACAAGAGAGCAGTCAAAGCCTATGATATCTTGGAAAAGATCGCCCAGAACTCATAACAGAGGTCATCAAATGTGAGAAAGGGCGAAAGGATAGAAGTTGGGGTGGACACCCAAGTGCAAATTCAGATGTCGAGGAAGACTAAGGAACTTCAATCCATTAAGGAGCTTATAACAGGAAAGGCAGGGTCTTCCCATGGAGTGAGTTAAGTCATGGGAGAGATAGATGGAAGAGAAGGGCAGTTTGGGCAAAAAGAGGAAGCCCAAGCCCAAGCCCAAGCCCAAGCCCTAGGGGAATTCTAGAGACCAAGGAATGACCCTTACTCGAATACGTATAATCCAGGGTTAAGGAACCACCATAATTTGTCTTGGTCAAACAACAACCACCTAGGTACAAGTAACTACCAAGGTGCGAACAACTATCAAAGTGGAAACAACTACCAAGGTGGGAACAACAATCAAGGGTACCAAAATCATGGATACAATAGGTACAACCAAGGAGGTCTTACCAACACCAACAACCAGTGGGGAAGTTTGAGTAACAATCCACCAACCAATTACAACTCCCAAGCACCCTCTAATCAACCCAAGGAAAAATCATTGGAGGAGATAGTCAGTACGGTGATAAAGACAGTTGGCATCGGTTCTGAAGCCCTCAAGAACACTTTGCACGCATCTTAGCAGAGAATGACAACTTACATGCAATCTAATGATCAGAGAGCCAATAGTCATAGAGCATCACTAAAGAAGATGGAGACCCAATTAGCCCAACTCTTGGAGGCAGTGGTTAAGCGGAATAAGGGAAAGTCACCGAGTACCGATGAGCACATTAATGTGCTAGAAGTGGTCGAGGAGGAGGTTGAGAAAGCGGTAGGACTAGAGATTGTACCTAACCAAGTGAGAGTTCTAGATCACTCCATTAAGGTGGATGTGGATAATGTGATGAAGGTTGCACAGAATGATAAACGGGAAAAGGGTGAAGGTTTCCCCACTAAACTTACGGATCCCAGAAGTTTTGTGATAGACGTTACTATTGGGAACTCACAAAAATTGGGAGCAGTGCTTGATATGGGAGCTAGCATCAATATGATGCCACTTGAGTTGTACAAATAGTTGAAGATCCAGTCAATTAAGCCGACTACTATGACTCTCATTGATATGAACCTCACCAAGAGTAGTGAGACCCGGAACCAATATATGGTAGCAAGGATCATTTTATAAATTCAAGTTTGTAAACAAGACAATATATGACCGTGACCCGTTATCTATAATGAGATAAGAACCAATGGTATCAAGAAATTGGAAGACGCCACACTCAAGAAAAGAAGAAGGTGAGTGATAAGTCTGATTTCGGAACCAAAGAGATAATGCTCTCAATTTTCATTCAATTCAAAACTACCGAAATATTACATCATAAGGATCCTTATAAACTAAAACCCTAAAAGACAAGAAAGGCTACACACCAATCTCTAAAAGGAAATAAGATATTCGGCCATTAAGGCCTTACAAACAAAAAACTAAAATGGGCAAAAATTGCCTTACAAATGAAAAAAACTAAAACAAGCAACTATTGACTTGATCCCTATTTGGAAGGCTGAAATTGAAGCAAAAACAACCCATTAATTCGGGAAACAAATCAATCCATTATTCATTGAAAACCAAAAAGGAAACAACTTAAATTGAATCTCCTCCACACGCCTTAGCTTGTGCCACACACCCAAGCTCTTTGCCACATGCCCAAGTCCACTCTTATTCGGCCCAATCAATTGCATTGATGATGTTAATTAAGCCTTGGTCTTCATGTGGGCTCATCTTGGACTTTAATAATTCAAAATCAGCCCAAGTGTCTTGAATCAGGCCATTTAGTGCTTCCTTGAATCTCTTAGCCCTTACCCTTGTTATTGGCCCAACCGGAACATGCAACGGATCCCTTGGTGTAGCTCCCTTATTCTCATCACTCATTATGGTAGACAACTCTCCCAAAACTCCAGTAGGTGTAATGGAGGAAGTTTTCATGAATGTGCATGGTTTGATAGTCCCAGTGGAGTTCGTTGTGTTAGACATCAAAAGGAGTGGATCCTATGATAGGGATTGGAAGTTGCTTTTTGGGAGATCGTTTATGGCCATAGCTGGGATGGTGGTTGATATCCTTTCTAGCAACATTTCATTCAGTTATGGAGGTAAGATTGTGAACTTCAAAGTTGACCGTCCCAAGGAAAGTCAAGTGGATGATTGCCTTGTATTGGAAGCACATAAGCTAAGAAAGAAGAGAAGCTGAGTATTCACTCTCATGCAAGCTTTTGAGGGTGTTACCGATATGGAAAAGAGCAACCATGATTGTTTGAAGGAATAAAAAGCAATTGAGCTTGAAGAAGATGATTTGGCCGAAAGAACTTTTGAGGAGATAGGTGAGCTAGAGAGAGAGAGAACACAAAGCTCAACCTAGAAGTTAAGTTGCTAAAGGCTGAAAATAGGATTCTGAGAAAGAAGGTCCATGACTTCTCAACCTTGAATAAGGAGCTAGGAGAGTAATCGTTGTGCTTGACCAAAAGGAGAAGTTAGTCTTCAAGAACCTAGAGGAATTGGCTAAGCTCTCTGAAGAGTTTGAGGAAGAAAATGCTAGGAAGTCAAGGAAGATGCTTATGGGGGTTAAGAAGTCAACCAATGCCGTAATGGAGTTGCAAGCACGGTTACACAAGAAGGAGGAAGAATTAAAGCTCGCCAAGGTCAAGGAATGCGACTTTATAGTCCAACTGGACGAGGCGGAGAAAGTGTTGAAATCCTTCCGGATTCGGTAATACCGAGGGCCCCACATCCATAACCAAACAGGGAGTTTACCTAACCGTTCTTTCACTTATTATTTTTGTGCCAAAAGAGGGCACACTAAGCCCCATTGCTTTAGTTTCAAAAGGTTTAGAAAAAGTCAAATGAGGTCTAAGATGTACCCACCAGAAGTCAAATAAATTTTAGGTTAGGAAAGACTTAGTAAGTCAAGTGAGGATAGTGGGGATAAATACAGTAAATAGTCCATTGGCACCCGATTGGGTAGTCAAGAAGAGTGTGCTCCCCAATCTGATCAAACCTCCTTTAGTTGACCATGTCTTGTTTTGAGTGCATTGCACCCGTTTTTGAGTTAGTTTTAATATTTGTTGCATTTTTGTTAGTTAGTATTGGTTTTGGGTGATATTTGGTTTATAAGGAATGAAAACTTGTTGATTGTGGTGTTTTTGTGCAGGGAAGATAAGGAGCAGAATTCACTGCCTGTGCCTAGGTAACAGTGCGGGTCACTGACCCGCACTCCACTCGCACTTAGAGTAAGCAAAGAGCATCAGGTAATATAGTGCAGGTCAAGTACGGGTCACTAACCCGCACTCCACCCGTACTCTGAACACGTGATATATATATATCCCATGTCATTTTCACTAGGGCTCCACCACTTTCCAATAAGGCAAAAACAGCCCCACTTCTCTTTTCACTCTCTACAAACCCTAAGGTATCCCTTGTGCCCCATGTTTCAATTTTCGGACAACCAAGGTATGAAATCTTTCTCTAATTTTGTTTACATGCTGTCATAATTGTGATTTTCATCTTTTCTCTCTATAATTCTCTCTATATATGCATGAACTCCTTTGGTTATGGATGGGTCACGAATTTATGCCATTCTTTTTGCTTATTTATGATGCATGTAGGGAGTATCTTGTGATTGCATGTTGAAAGAATTGGGTTTAGGTAGTGTTGTTATTTTCACTCACATGAATGTAATCTCAAAATTTAGGGTTTTTGAATGAGTTTTAAGTAACTTTGAAAGTGGAATGATGAATTGTTGATTAATTGTGCTTGAGAAGTGTTTGAAATTAATTTAGATATCAAGATGTGTATGTTGGTGTAATTGTAAGCATGAATGTGATGATATTTTGGTTTTAAATGCGCTGGAAAACTGGAAACGAGTTACAGTGCGAGTCCAGTATAGGTCACTAACCCGCACTCCACCCGCACTCTATCAGTCAGGGCCAACTTTGCTGCTTTGAAATTTTTTTATGTGATCTCTAGTTCCTTGATATGATGTCCTCTTAATTGTATTGCCTTTCTTGTGCAAATGTCAGGGAGAACCAGGAGGACTGCTAAACAAGTAGGTCAAGGTTCTGGGAGAGGGCAAATGAGGGCATCTTAAGTGCCTCCTTATGTCAGAAACAATGAGTTTGATGCCCGCATGGAGTATTTCTGATGGCGTGACATTGTGGTAGAGAGAGGATTAGCATTAGAAGAGCTAGCAGACACTCCTATACCTCAAGTAGTTGAAAGGAGGGGGTGGGAAACTTTCGCTAGCTCCCCTCCTTTGTATTATAAAAGAGGTAGTGGAGGAGTTCTATGCTGCATTGGTATTGGAACATTTTTAAGAATATGGCTCTGTATTGGTCTGAGGAGTGGAAGTGCAGATGACAATAGCTGACATCAATAAGTACTACATGATCGAGCTTCCAGAGGATCTAGAGGCTGTAGGAAGGTTCCATAATGGGGTGACCTGGAATGACCTTTTTCTGACGCAAAATGTGGAGTTTGCAAATGAATTAGTGATCAGACTAATGGAGTTTTGGGTGGCCCTAAACTACTATATGAAGCACACCAACTTGAAGTTGGATTTGGGTTTCACAAGATTTTTATGTGTTTCTCAAGCTGTTTTTTCCACTTCAGCTTTAAATGCTTTGAACATGTCAAAAGCATTCGACTTATGTCTCATGAGATACACATAACCAAATCTCGAATAATCATCTGTGAAAGTGATGAAGTACTCATATCCACCTCTAGCTTGAATGCTCATAGGACCACATACATCAGCATGCATTAATCCTAAACATTCAGTGGCTCTTGTGCCTTTAGTCCTGAACGACCTTTTGGTCATTTTACCTTCCAAACAGGATTCACAAGTTGGTAGATCATCAACCTTTAAGTCACTTAAAGGTCCATCACTAACCAATCTTTTAATCCTATTAAGGTTATTATGACATAGGCGCAAATGGCATAGGTAGGTTTCATCTTATGATAATTTTACTCTTTTATGATTAGGTTTCGTTAATTCTGTGTCTAACGAGTGAGAGATATTTCTATGCAAAAAGAACAGACCGTTTTACAATGTACCTTTGCAAATAATTTTGTCATTCTTACTAATAATAAAAACTTTATTAAAAGTAACCAAATATCCAAATTTATTTAAACAAGAAACTGAAATTAAATTCCTCTTGAATTGAGGTACATAATAAACGTCTATCAATTCTAAATACCTACTAGAATCAATATTAACTCTAATATCTCCTACTGCACTTGCAGACACTAACGTTCTGTTGCCTAAACGCAAGTTGATTTCATTTTTATTTAGTCTTTTCCTTTCCTTGAACCCTTGCAAGGAATAACAAACATGATTAGTGGCTCCAGAGTCTATGATCCAAGAATCTGTAGAATCTGCCAGAAAACATGTTTCAAGATAATTAATATTACCTTGTTCCTTCTTGTTCTGGGACTTTGGGCAATTTATTTTCCAATGTCCCTTTTCACCACAAAAGGAGCACTTCCTTTTGATCTTGGTTACTTTCTTGGTCTCCTTCTTGGTAGGCCCAAGTTGCTTTTTCTTCTGTTGTTCCTTGACCTTTTGACGGGCCTTAACAGTAGCAACTTTACCAACCATATGAATCTGAGATTCATAAGTAGGAGCAGGTGGTGTAGGAGCAGACAGAACAAACTTATGTTTTTCAGTTTGCAGCAACAACCCAATTTTTCCTTTTCCATGTGACATAACTATCTCCATTTAAAATATTATCTTTTAAGATATTCATTAGGGATGGGGTCATGATTTCTGAATAAAACAAAAAATTATATGAGTAAATAATCATGACAAAGCACTTTTAAATATTTATCTTGAATTAAATAAATAACTCAATCGTAAAAATTCAACGGTGATCCAACACCCATAAATGTTACGCCTCCTTTGGGAGTTCGCACCATTTACTAGTTAGACTATGTCCCACCTAATTGTTAACATAACAACCAGCGTTTTCAATTTTAGCCTTGCAATTTTACTGACAAGAACTCTTGGGAGGATATCAATAAAATTACATTGAGTGTGTTACCAAGATATCGACCCTTAATTTTCTCTCACGAAAATCCCTCCTTGGGGAGTAGATCTCGTTTGAGTCCATTGTCTAGTCTATCCTTGTAAGAAAGTATATTGCTAAATTCCATTCATGGACGCCCCTTGGGGGGATTACCAATAAATAATAAAGCTCAACTAACCTTGGAGGCCATAAGTGTTACAAAACACCTTCTCCCACTCAATTATTTAAGGCGTGTGATTAAATCCCATAGAATGATTTACCAAGTTATCTAGATGCCAATTTAGATACCTAAATCATTCAATGCATGTTCATACCAAAAGAGATATATTAGTGGCACTCCTATTCTATATGACATGTTATCATACAATAACAAATATTGTAATATTTATGCAAAAATAAATAGCCACAATTTTGGTCCATCCTAGAAAAGCAAGTAAATTACAATTTGTTAGGAATACAAGATCTTCAAGTGGCCATCAACCATCCGCACATCCCTCGGCTGCCCCCCATAGGCGTGCACACTACACAACCCCATAAAGGGGCTGCTGTGCGCAGCCCATGAGAGCATATAGGGCTGCAGTGCACAGCCCACCATGATATGGGCTTGCCATGCGCAGCCCAATCCACTCCTAGGGTGCGCACGGTGCTCATTCTAGGTTCCGGTTGCTTCCTTTTCTTCATGTCTTCGAATCTTCAATACCCGAATACATTACAGCAGTATTTAAACAAATAAAATACTGCAGTATTTTTTATTTTTTATTTTAATCACTGCAGTATTAATTACAATAAAAAAACTGCACTATAATAAAATAAAAAAACTGCAGTAACTTTTAATACATAAAAAACTGCACTTTTTAATTACAATAAAAATAAAAGAAAACCTAGCAACTACCAAGAAGGAATTATGGCGATGATAGACCACCCTTCTTGTTACAATTCCAAAACAAAAAATACATTGAAAATCTAGGACCAAAATCAAGCAACAACAATCCACATAAAAACATATATAAATCCATACATCCACATGTAATTATATATGCGAATACCTAGAGTGCCATCTCTTTCTAAACATGCATAATCACAATAAAAAGAAATAGATTCACGTATATATACGTTAATTAATTAAAAGGGTTCAACCTAGGCTCTGATACCAATTGTAGGGGAAAAATACGGTCACGCAGCGGAAGCGAGACTAAAATCGAGTTTAGTATAGTTTAAAATTTTTCAATAATTTGAACCTTAACCCTCTAATTAATTAACATATAATACTAAAGATGTCATACATTTGTCGCGTGATCCGATTGACATTGCGTCGATGGTAATCCGCAAGATCTTCCAATCCAATCACAAACGTGAATCACCTAGGAGCGTGGTCTCCCTTCTCTTTGAATTGTGTACCTGAGGATAGATTAACAAAACTTTTTCTTTTTCGTTAGTCACAACAAGTTCCAAGAGGCAACAAAGAATGTTCCGGTCACTTTTGAATTCACAATCTTTAGATTGAAACTCGTGTGAACCTTATTCGAAATTGTGCACCAAACCTTTTGATGTAAAAGTAACTAGTGCACTATCGAAATAAGAACAAACTTTTCTCTCTATTCCTCTTTGCCGAAAATCACACTAGTCTAAGAGTTGGATTCTATTTTTCTCTAGCAAAAGAAAAAACTCTCAAAACCAAGACCTTAGGGTTCGCCAATTCTATATAAAGAATATATACTTGATAGCCGAAAATCACTTGCCAATATATATATATACGCACGAATTCTACTTTTCTTAATTATATATTTATATCATAAGTACTGCATCCCTATTAAAGTGCACCAATATTGCACGACTAAATACATATATATATATTTACAAATTAATACTGCATGCCTTATAATATATATATATTGCGCACCCAAATATGCATACTTTATAAACAAAATATATATATCTATATATTGAGGCCAAAATCCTTTACCATGTAGGATTTGTGTCTTCTGACTTAAATCCTGACCCTAGGTAGATTTCCTTAGAATTCAAAACCCTAATCCAACTCTTTAGTGTATTTGTGACTATATCAAAGACTTCCTTATTTAACTAGATAAATAAATCCCTTATTTATCTACTTACCAAATAAAGTCTTTTATTTTATTTATACTACCACAATAGTATACTACTAAGAAACATATTTCCTAGTCAGAAAAAAGATTTTGATTTTTAATTAAATAATTAATTAATCAATTAATTAATTTCCATTTAATCAAATAATAAAAATAAAACAATATAATATCATATATATATCTCGGCCATGTGCCATATATATTAATATATCTATATATTGTTTTTCTATTTTATTAAATCCATTGGACCTTAATAAAAGTCCCACATGTGAACCAGACCCATTCTTACTAAAAGAAACAAGCCCACATGCCTTTCATTAATATATTAATATAATTGATCAGCCCATTAAATAAATAATGTGCAAATTATATTCTTAATATATTAAATACAATTCTAGATGGACCCATAAATTGGTCCGGTAGAATACATCAAGTGATCCATGCAAGTCCGTGTGAATTGGGGATCTTGGCGGGCCTATCTAAATTTAAGCTCCAATAGACATAACCCAATCACAATCAACAAATGATTCATTTAGAATCAATCTATTAATTTTAGTTCATTCCACTAAAGAACTAAAATTGCACTCTTAAATAAAGATGGAATAAGTAAATGATTCTCATTCATACCCTAGACAATCTTATAGGAGATGGTGTATCCTCGTGAAGAATATCAGTAATCGCCAAGAGCTCATAGACCGCCTATAGCTCTCCAAGTTACCATATTTACTCATATGACCACATTTTGAACTTGGATATTTTGACTTGTCCAGAAGCCATGTTTCAATAGACTCTATCGAAAACTTAACGTTAAGATTCAATATCCAATACCTCAAAACATCCATATGATGATATTCTACTCTCATTTAATAAATGGAGCCACGATGTCCATTTCTATAAATGAAGTCCTCTATCGATTAACAAATGAATATCACCAAACTATTGAGGATAGACTATGCTATATAATCGTACTCATTGATAACTTAAATGATACCACTTGCAACCATAAGTCCATCATTTATCTCAGGATTAAGATAGACTCTCCGATTGTCCTGATAATGAAAAAACTTTTATCTACTGACGGTTCTAGATAAAGTATTTCATTGTGATCCTATTCAATGCACCCAGTGCACTAGATTCTTTTACTCGAAGACCCTCCGATGATTTCAGACTCATCATAACTCATTTGATCCCACTCAAATGCTAACAAAAGAATTCTACAACTTTAACAAGATAAAGGTGCCCAACCTTTAACTTAAGTTGTGAACATTATTCAAGACTAACTAAAGAATTGTGTCTACCTCATACATATCCAGATAAACGAACAATTCTTCTTTTCTCATAGTCTTTTGACCTTATGATTATTTACTTTTGACAATTATAATAATTAAACTATAAATGCTATAAGATTTGTTAAACCAGAAATCACATTATTAATATGAATAGATTGTCAAAAATACTATTACACTTTTACTATTGAGCATAATCCTAACATCTTTTTCTTCAAATTGGGCAAGGAATGCCCAATTTGTACTTGGACATGCCTCTGGCGGGTTCATTCCACGGCTTCAAGCCCGCTGCTCAAACCCGTCGCGGCTTCTGGAGAATTCTTGGTGGCTTCTTTCCCGCTGGCATGAACTCGCCGCGGCTTCTAGAGAATTCTCGGTGGCTTCATTCCCGCTAGCACGAACTCGCCGTGATTTCTAGCGACTTCAGACCTTCGGGACGGCTGGAATGATCTAGCTGCATGAACCCGCCGTGAATAACTTGGCGAGTTCAGGCCCTCTGGATGGCGGCTTATGTCCCGCCATATCTTCCTACAACTTGTGCCGCGGCTTCTGTCCCACCACATCTTCTTCTCATGGTTTTGCTCCTCTTTTGACAACTTTGATGCAAACACCTTCCTGAAGGGTCATATTACCTGAACTTAACAAAAACACATGTTATGCACACAAAAGTGCTCGAATACGAACACAAAAGGTAGGAAAAAGGGGCGCTAAATGTGAACATTCATAGCGCGATCAAACCGCATGTGGCACACATGGGTAGAGGGCCATGCTGGCCATGTGGCACACGTGGCTCACACGTGGCCTCCAAGGTTAGTCGAAGGCCAATCTTGCTCCTCTCACGCTCTGCTCGCATTCTTCGGTCGTATTCGGGCCTCCAAACTCCGATTTTGAATCTATCTTTGGATTACGAATTGTGACTCCCTCACGCACAATGATGACTACAAAACTTTGACAAAAGGTTAAGAATTCATCTCAGAAAATGACGGCGAGGACAACTCAACGAATGAGAACGCAAAGTAGCGTAGCTACATCGTTTGGACTCGAAACCTAATGAATGAGTAACCAAAATGACCGGGACTCAATAAGAAATCATAAGAGATGATGTTCAAGTCCAAAATCAAAAATATGGAAACATATAAATATAAAATCACACATGTATGCCATTTCCTAGACATAGTCCTAGAACATGCAAATTACAATGTTTATCAAATTAAATCTAATACATGTGCATACATTACCAAGTGTGTGAAAGTGATATATAAATGTTTTTCAACCATGCAGGGACACATATGAATGCCATGTGTGTGTGTGCCTAGCCTTGTAAGAGAAATGAGGTCTTATATACCTTTATATACCGATGAAGCATATTTCTCTTTGAAGCCGGCATCTTGCATGAGTTGTTGCCAAGTCTTTCTTTGATGCCTTGAATCTTCAATACTTAGAGCACTAAACATTACAAGAGACTATCGTTTTAATATGGAATACATGCCAAGACAAACCAAAAACCTAACAGAACTGATTTGATTTATTCATACTTTTAGCTAGTTTTGATTCCCATTTGATATGTAATTCCTATGGACTTTATAGACTATGTTTTGAATTGCATTTGACATTTGTTTGGTAAAGGTGTTGTGTTTAAGCTAGGTTCTTCATCTTTTTGGGAAACACATGACAGCTTGCACGCAAAGAACCAATCTTCCTGCTAAGAGAGTTTTTACCTCTCAAATTTTACGCTTAATTGATTTCAAGTTTTTGTTAAATGTGGATTTGGAATATTTTGTTGATATGAATGAACATATTTTTGTTGCATATTGATCATATACTTGTACAGGTTTTAATCTTATGAAAAGATCTGGTTTGGGGGTTATAATGCCCCCGTTTCGTCAATTTTGAGAATATGCTTGATATAGGTTGAAAAACACTTTATGACATGTTGTATGAATCTCCTTGATTAGTAGGGTCTGTTTGAGTATTGTAAGGTGTTTTACTCCGCTAGGCCATGCTTTTGGTTTCCAACAGTGGGGACATTGTTGAGTTTTGGTTTGGGGGTGTAGACGCCTTTGTTGAGTCGTCTTTTTATGAGTCTTGAGTCTTTTAAGTCTTTTAGTGTCCAATTTTTTCAAATTTTGTCGCTTGGCCAAAAATTTCGAGCTTTAATTAGTTTGGATGTGATACTTTTAGTGTGAGCTTTTGGCAAGTTCTTTGTATGCATAGTGATCTTGTGATGTAGCTTGGTGCCACTTTAGGGTTTTGCTTGCACCTTCATGGGTTTGTCCCATCATTTAGTGTTAAGTTGAAGGGACTCGGCGCTTTCACGCCTTGTTCTAATAGTGGAGATTTCCGTGAGATCACAAACACACACCTTCAAATTGCATATTTTGAGTGTTAGTATTGATTATTCTTAAACACTTTTCTCGTCATATTACGTCACATGTCATAGGACATGCATATCATATAGTGAATTGCTTGATGAATGTGTTCATTCTCTTGATAGATGGTTATGGAAATGATATTAGGCAATGTGTGTGCACTTAATTACTTACAATAGCCTAAACATGTTCCTATCCGTATTGTGTGCTTCAAAGCCAAACTTGAGGCCAAACACTACTCTTTCATTTGACACCACATACAACCATATACCTCATAGTCTAAACACATGCCTACCTTTGTTACTAATCATGTTAGGATGTGTAATGGTGGTAATGAAAGAAGTTAAGCTCTAATTGTCAAAAAGCGTGCACAAAAGAAAAAATGTTGAAAATATGCTAAGCAAATGGCTAGAAATGTAAAGTAGCCAAATCAGTACTTATGAGCCTTAATTGTCAAATAAAAGAAATGTGGGCAACTCAAGAGAAAAGAAAATGAGAAAAGCAAAATAGTTTTGAATTATTTGATGCTAAGTACTTACAAAGTAAAGTACAACACTGGAAGCACAAATATGGGTAAAATGAATGCCTAAAATGCTAGTGTGCAAGTAATCAAAGAAAAAAGAGCGTTGTACGAGTTTGTGGATATATTCTAGCATGATTGGTGATTTTGAACTCCAAAATGTCCATATTCTTTGTATTACCTCATTAAACCCCATGGCCATGTTATAACCAAGGAAAAGACCTTTTTGATTCATAATAAGTCTAAATAGGGAATGTCGGTTGATGTACATGATCTTTCATGTCCATGGCATAGTGGTTCTTTCCTAGGATAGGCATTGTTTAAATTCTATGCATTATTCTTTGCATATGTGTGTGTGTGGAACTTAGGACTCTGAGCGGAAAGAAAAGAGAGAATTCACGTGAGCTATAGAATTGAAGCGAATTATGCTCGAGGTGTAGGAGTGAGTAGTCTCTGATGCATGAGTCCCTTTAGGTGTGGGAATCGTGTTCATGCGAGTTTCCTTTTGGTATCTACAAGTTGCTTTAGATTATTTGCATATGTTTACTTCTCTCGTTCACACATTTTCGTATCACATCACTAGTTGGACATGCAGCCTTTTTGAAATTGTTGCTTAGGTGCCTAGGAATTTTTTAGTCGAGTCAGTTGTTAGTGCGTCCGTCTTATTTGTGTTATCTTATGTTTGCTCAAGGACGAGTAAAGGTTTGGTTTGGGGGTATTTGATCGTGTCAAATATGTTATATATTTTGGCCCTCAAGTCTGTATCCTTTGTGTCGTTTTCAGGCTTTCTAGCGTATCTTATGGGCTCTGTGTTCGTAATTGCAGGCGTTTATCCAATTCTAGTGTTTAAAGCATATTGCGAGACTTTCAGATGAAAAGGGGACCAAGAGTTGCAGAAAGAAAGAGAAAGGCACTAGAGACTACAACAGTGTGGGTGAGTGCGGGTCCCAACCGCACTCTTGCCCAGTCCCGGTAGTTGAGATGTGCAGAGCTGATAAAGTGCGGGTGAGTGTGGGTCATCTAACCGTACTTCACTCTCACTATTACTTAAATCCGGAGTCCAAAGAAAGAAGAAATTGATAAAGTGCGGGTGAGTGCAGGTGAGTGCGGGTCCTTGAACCACACTCCACCCGCACTCCACACACGCCAGATGTCATTTTTAAGTCATTTTGTAACCTATTTTTGGGGGGACTATATATATAATGTGTTAGGAACGTTTTTAGAGAGCTTTGACACTTAGAAAAATAGATTTCTTCAAATCTAAATCTAGTAATTCATTTCTTTTCCATTTTCATACACTTTCTACTCAACTTCAAATGAGCTAGGGATTGAAGGGAGCTTCAAGGAAGGAGATGATCTCTAAGGGTTTTTTCTCCATCCTTTCTCTTATTTTCATTGTTGTAATGAGTAGCTAAATCCCGACTAAGGGGTTGCTGGGTTAGTTTGTTGAATATTGGGTTTTTGTATATAAACACTATTTCATATATTTTTCTATCTTTCATTGTTCTATTCAAGAGTATGAATAGTTTTCTTTTGATTTGCTTGTCTTGAATACACTCTCTTTGCAAGTATTCTTTGGATTCCATTTATGTAGACAACTAGGTATACACTCTACTTTGTTGTTTATTGCTTAATTGAATAGAAGGGATTTCTAGAATCCTGGCTCAATAACCGCGTTCTTAATCTAACCTCGAATGAGTGTCCATCACTATACACCCTACGTCGGCACTTGTGAGGGGATTAGAAGCCTTCATTATACACCCTAGGTTGGCTACATTAGTAAGGTTGAGCCCTTGATAGATGAACAAGCATTCATTGTCAGAATCCTAAATGAGAAACTAACACTATACACCCTAGGTTGGTTGCTTATGAGGGATTAATCAGTAGTAGGTGGCCTTTGCTATACACCCTAGGTTAGTACCTTACTAGAGACAGATAGCCAACTCTATACACCCTAGGTTGGTTACTATTATTAAATGTGCTTATTTACGAATTTATTGCTTTTGCCCAAATGTTCACATACGAGTCCGTCAACACCTTAGCTTCCATCTTATATATCTTTCACTCCATTCGCATTCCATTTTAGTTTGCATTCCTAGTTTAGTTTTAAGTTGTATGCTCATTCACATTTCACAACATCACCCATTTACTTTTATCGCATTAATATTGCTTAAGTATCAACTAGTTTTAGTTAACTCCGATCCTTGTGAACGACACCCCACTTACCACTATACTTGTGCTTTTTACACCATTTAGGGCTTTGTGAGGTTATTATAAATATTGTTTGACAAAGTGATTTAAATGACACACAATCCGACTTTCGTCGGTCACTGTTTATGTCGTCATGTGACCAATCCCATCTTGACCCCCTCTCCTTAATCGGTTAGGCATTTTGGTGGGAAGTTATTTAGGGTTCATAGTGATGACCTAAACACATCTAAGAATACAAATGGTTAACATATAAGAAATTGGTTCATTAAAGTAGCTTGAAAAGCATTGCCCATAATCCACTTGCAACTCCATCTTTTCCCTAGTATTTCTCTTAATTGTTTACATCCCATTACTATTATCAAAGATTATTAAGCATTCTATTTTTCCTATCACATTTTGTTACTTTTACTTTACTTGCATGTTTGATGGTTTATCAAACCGCACAACTATCCATTTATCATGATTTACTTTATTGCTTTATAGATTAGTTAATCAATCCAACGTATTACTCTAATTCCCTGTAGAACGAATCTTTGCTTACCATTTTACTAAGTTTTACATTCTAAGAGGATTCCTAAGTGGCTAAACATGGTTTTTGATCGGACTAAAATTGGTATGATTTTGGCCCTCACTTCTTTCTCTTTTTGCTTGATTCTTGAGCAATATCATGTGATTTAATTGTGTAAATTAAGTGTTTTCAGGTAATTACGACGTTCATGGGCATTTGAGTAATTTTGGAGAATTAGGGGCAAAAGAGTAATTATTGAAGGGAAGATTGAAGTCATCGCAATTTTGGAAGAATGAAGGGACTGAAACGTAATTCGCCAGAAGCCCACGCAATTAGCTTCATCTAAAAACGGTGCGTTTTGCATAAGTGGGTGGCCCAAACAGCAAGCCCAATACAAGCCCAAAGTAGCAGGCCCAACTCATGTCAGCCCACACCCATAAGTGATGCGGTGCGATTTGAGGCAGGCTTGGGCCTCCAAACATGCCCCAACTTGCTTCTAAACACACCCCATAAGTGACAAGAAGAAAGCAGGCCGTGTGCACCCCTGTTCTCTACTAAGTACACCCCATATAAAGACAAAACATAAGCTGCTGCGCGCACCCCTGCCCTTGCTAAATGTCCCCCATCTTCTTCCTCGACCAAGCTGCCTCCATTGCCAACCACTTGAAGCTTCAAACCCTAACTGTAAATCACCGGAAAATGAGCTATCGTCGGCCATTTTTCGGCCCAAAAGAACGGCAAGGTAAATGGAGACTGATCGGTGACTTCTCAGCTTCCTAAAACCGTCGCGATCTCCAATCGCCGCGGTGCTCAAGTCTCCGGTGTCACCTGTTTGTCGCCGTGAAATTCATGGCGACAATGTCTTGCAATTATCGCCGTTTAGCTCTTCGATGTCGCCACAGCGACAGGGAGCCAATTCCACCCCTTATTGCATCGCCACAATGTCGCCATGAACTTCAAAACAGCGACCAACTCTGATTTGTGGATTTTGGCGTGAAAATTACACAATGCACCCCTTTGAGGGGCCAAAATAGAAATTTGACAAGCCTAGGGTTATTTTGGTAATTGACCACTCGAGACCTAATTTGAAAACCCTATAAATTCATCACTATTTTCCCCTTTTAGACAACTCTTGACAATCAAGAAACCTCATTTCTCCATCATTCCTAATCCCACCATTCTCCTCTCCAATAAACACTTAGATTACTTCACCTAAATCACTCTTTTCTATCCATTTTCCCCACCTCTTTCCTTTGTCACTTTCCATATGACTCCACCTATCTAGACACATCCTCAACACCCAATCTTTACACAAGATTCAAGCAAGGAAGCTCAAGGAAGGATCAAGCTTACAAGAGAGACCCAAGGGTTATTTCTCTCCATTTTACTTCCTTTCTTTGTTTGTGATTATGTGTAATTAAACCCCCATTTTAGGGGGATGATTTAAGAGACTTTTTGGACAATGAGTATTTATTAAGGCTTTGAATATTATGTTTATTCAATAAAAGTTTTATTCACTTTTTAATTAGATCTTGCACTTATGTGATTGATTGAGTATTGACACACTTGTTAATTGCAATATGTTGTAGGATTTACTTGTGATAAAATTGATTGAGTTATTGACACACTTGGTTAATTGTAGCACATAGTGAATAGGATAGGCTTTTGGAGGGTAGGCCTACCACGATTGCCTAGGCATTTGATCGTCACTAACCGATCCCGCCTTGACCCCCTTTCCTTAATCGGTTAGGCATTTTGGTGGGAAGTTGTTTAGGGTTCGTAATGACGGTCTAAACAACACTTTTGAATGAGATCGGTCCTTGATTGTGTGAATAGTGCATTAATGAAGCCATGTATGAATTACTCAAAGTCCATTAGCTACTCTATCATTTCCCTAGACTTCTAATTAATTGTTTAATCATTCTCTTATCTAGATTGTTGATATTGGATTCCTATCTATTCATTTTCTCTTTACATTTTGTTATTTTTATTTTCCATGTATGTTTGATTGTTTCTTAAACCATACACCATTCAAACTACCATGATTTGCTTTATTTTGCATTTTAGGAATTGTTAAATAATTCAACTAATTACTCTAATTCCCTGTGGAACGATCCTTAGCTTGCCGTTTTACTAGCTTTCAAAACTTAGAGCACATTGCGTAGGATTTCTTTATAAACATCTTTTGATAATCCGTAATTTGGTAACGACGCAAAAAGTGGGCGATCAGTTTTCAAATGATCATATAAATACATTGTTTTGAAGACTACAAAACGACCTCATCATCTATTATGCAAACAAAGAATATATATATATATTCGTATATGGTAAAAAAGAAAATAATAAATTGGCCAAACATTTGGTGGAATTTAACCGAGGCTTTGATCTTGGTAAAAAAACGCTTTCAAAAGCATTTAAATGCAGTGCCGAAATCGTTTAAGTAGGGAGGTATGCTCTCGCTTGACTATTATATATATTGTTACTAGTTATTATTGCTACCACCATCTTGTATCACTAACGATAATTTAGTAGAATATCATGGTGCTCGCTTTTACTTAGTGCCCGTTTGAAAGAGCTTGTCTACTGGCTAAAAGAACTTTTTTAATTAAAAAGGCTCTTTTAAAATTTTGTGTCGCTTGGTTGTCGCTCAGTAGAGCTTTTGGATAATTAAAAAAGTTGTTTTACATCTACTTAGAGAAGCTCAAATTTTAGGCTTTTCCAAGTAGATCTTTTTGAGCTTTTTTAATAACACTAAAATGTCTAATATAACCCTATCATTTAAAATAGTTTTTGAATATTTTGGTAATCCTACCATTTAAAAAAGCTTTTTTTAACTGACAACCAAACAACCAATATCTTCCCATTAAAAGGTCTACTCATAGAAGGTCTACTTTAAAAGATCTACTTGAAGAAGCTCTTCCAAACGGAGCCTTAAAACACTGTAAATCTACTATTAGTTAATTAGAAACGACATAGTCCATGTTTTCTTGTCAAGAAATATATATTCTCGTTAAATCAGTTTACAAATCACTTTGATTTGGAGATGCATTGTTACCTTTACCAAGCAGATTCAATTGGCAGGAGGTACGCCACATAATCTTTATTATTACTTATTAAAATATAAATGAAGCTAACAAATGCTTAAAAAGGATTTGTTTTAGGATCAATCCTTAAATGGTCACTGAACATCTGATTGCTCAGCTATTGAATATTATCCTTTGACTGACAATTTGCTAAAAACATTTATATAGCAGAAAGTTCATCAGGTTCAGCCTAGAAAAGATTGTTTTCCAAAGCTTCTTAATTGAACATGTTAGTAAAACTCCAAACCGTGATTGTATCAGTCAATTACCAAATAGCATCACTCCATCGGCTGTCGAAATAAGAAAGACCAGCCGAAAAGAAAAGCCTGGTATGTGAGAAAAACCAAGCCGAATAGAAGAATCCGGCCTTTATGGAATCATTATAGCGGGTCCCATGCAGCGGCCAGGGTTAATCATTCAGTGCATCCACCAACTCATAAGGATCAAGAACATCTCGGCGGCTATAACACAAGCGGGCAAAACGCTCGAAGCACTCTAGTAAGTCCAAACTTGCAATAACTAAAAAAATGCGAGTTAGCAGACTGAGTATGGAGAAAATAGTTTTGCCCGAAAGGAGAAAAAAGTCACCAAAGAATTCTTGACCTTACCACCAAACCCTGAAACAGAATCCAATGTGATGAGAATAAGGGAGCTGCACAAAGGGATCCGTTGCATGTTCCGGTTGGGCCAATAACAAGGGCAAGGGCTAAGAGATTCAAGAAAGCACTAAATGGCCTGATTCAAGACACTTGAGCTGATTTCGAATTATTAAAGTCCAAGATGAGCCCACATGAAGACCAAGGCTTAATTAACATCATCAAAGCAATTGATTGGGCCGAATAAGAGTTGACTTGGGCGTGTGGCAGAGAGCTTGGGCATGTGGCACAAGCTAAGGCGTGTGGAGGAGATTCAATTTCAGTTGTTTCCTTTTTGGTTTTCAATGAATAATGGATTGATTTGTTTCCCGAATTAATGGGCTGTTTTTGCTTCAATTTCAGCCTTCCAAATAGGGATCAAGTCAATAGTTGCTTGTTTTAGTTTTCTATTTGTAAGGCCTTAATGGCCGAATATCTTATTTCCTTTTAGAGATTGGTGTGTAGCCTTTCTTGTCTTTTAGGGTTTTAGTTTATAAGGATCCTTATGATGTAATATTTCGGTAGTTTTGAATTGAATGAAAATTGAGAGCATTATCTCTTTGGTTCCGAAATCAGACTTATCACTCACATTCTTCTTTTCTTGAGTGTGGCGTCTTCCAATTTCTTGATACCGTTGGTTCTTATCTCATTATAGATAACGGGTCACGGTCCTATATTGTCTTGTTTACAAACTTGAATTTAGAAAACGATCCTTGCTACCATATATTGGTTCCGGGTCTGACTACTCTTAGTGAGGTTCATATCACAATGCGCATAAAAAAAAAGGGGGTGGATGCGATGTTAAAAGCGCTCCATCAAGCCTAAATCTACTTAACACAACTGCTGGAGGGCTAGGGGGTGGATCACCACAACATAGTAGCATATGACATAATCGTAAGGAAATTAACAATTGTGAAAGTGTGTTTTATGAAGTCCCTTTTCCATCCCAGTAACTCAAAAAAAAGGTGGAAGTTCAAGGAATCCGAGAGGAATGAAAGACCATAAGGTTAAAAAAAATTTTTTTAAAGAAAATAAAAAAAACTGATGTATCAATTGCGACCTCTCAGCACATGTGGAATTTTGAATTATATCAAACCATCTCAACCTTGGTGGTTTGATCAAAGGATTCCTCGTAGCCAAAAAAGATCTGATCATTTCTGGCCAATAAAAAAAAAGGATCGTTGTAAATCCGCAGAAGGTCCTAAAAGCCGTTCGCCCCATGAAATATTTGATGGTCTCCGGGACACCACGGTTCTGCACTAGAGGTGGAGACAACTGTTACACATGTTAGTTTTAATTATTTAATTATCTCGAAAGTTTCTCTAGGTAAAATATTATACAAAAGCATAAGGAAAGAATGGCTTACGATTTGCTAATTCAGAATGAAAATGCTATCAATTATGAATCTCTAATAAAATGAAGTTAAAGAAGGACAGAACCTCCTCAACAAGCGTTTATACTAAAGAAAGTCAAAGATCAAACTCAGTCCGGCTAAACGTCCAAACACAAAAAAGAAGACCGATCTATAAGAAAGATCGGCCAAAAAAGAAGCCTGATCTATAAGAAAGATCAATCGAAAAAGGCCTAGTCTATGAGAAAGACTAGCCGAAAAAGAAAAAATCATCTTCGCAATGCAATAAACTCGAATATGAATGTCTTCAGCGACATAAAGCAAATAGGTTGAAAAGGTCATAATCTTCACCAATAGAGACCGAAAGGGCCAAAATCCCAACAAAGGCCAAATGGACCATTTTTGGAGCATAAGCCAGAAACAATGTTCGAATTTTAATCATCTTTGTTATCAAAGATAAACTCGTAGCACCGATACCCACCCTAGTGCGTGAAGGTGCTCGAGGGACTGAGAAACTAATGTAGATCCGGCACGCCTGCTAAACTGACATAATCAGCAATCTGGCCATCCCGAAGATGCCGATTTTACCAAAAAACACTCAGGTACGCCACCAGGAAAATTCCGGTGAGAAGCGTAATGTCATGTTAGTACTTCACTAATGATTCAGCAAATCCTTGTAAAAAACAAAACCAGAAGACATCCTCTGTGACTTGTATACATGGGAAAAAACAAAATTAAATGGGATAAGGATCCTAGAACATTGCTTGGCTGAGTATATATGAAGAACGGCCAAAAAGGCAATCCTGACCAAGTGTCAAAAGATGCCTCATAGCCGAATAAGAACTTACTGTGAGAGGATCCAAGCATTAGCAAGAACTGCTCAAAGATAAAAGGATCCAAGCAAAGCTAAACAATGCTAAAAAGTATTACTCGCTCAAATGAGCGAGAGGATTTGAGCATCAACCAGAAAAAGAAAAAAGTCAAGCTAAGGCAAATATCGAATGTCAAAGTTAAGTTGAACAGAAAAATGTTCATTGTATACATGGCAACAGGACATGGCCCCACTTGCAACAAAAAGACCCTATATGGGCAAACAAAAAAAAAAGATTTCAAAGTCAAGGCTCGCGGAGACAAGGCAATTCATCGAACACGATTAGAATTAAATGCAAGTAAGTAAGAAGTCAAATTATATTTATACAAACAAAAGTACTTTTTTGACTACAGGAATACTAGCTAGAATGCCCTAAAGAAGGAACAAAATAAATGCAAAAAGAGGAGATAACAAAAACTAAATGACTGGCAATCCTCTCTAGTTGACTAGTTATTCCTCATGCTACTGTACTCGCTATGGCAATATCATCCACTCCATAGCCAACCACGTTGGTCAAGATGATAGCATCGCTCTACTATTGCAGATCCTCTTCGCCATCGAACAGATCATGGTGACGCCTAGCAGAAGTAGTATTTCAAATAGTGGAAAGTTGTCTTCTCATTCACTCATGAAGTTGGGCGACTTGAATCTCAAGAACACATCTACAAAAGGCATCATATGCCAAAGACTTCTCGAAACTCTCCACAAAGTCAAAGCTCCAGTCAAGCACTATACCCCAGGTTGCCAACAGATTCATCAAATCTCGAGCCAAATATTTTGTTTTCTCAGTTTTTCGTTTAGCAATGAGCTAGACATCAATAGTCCTCTCAACCAGCTTTTTGGAAGAATTGATCACTCTGGTGCACTCGCACTGAATAACGGTCTCATCAGACACATAGCATACAATCTGAAGATTGATCCCATGACAGCTTAAAGAGACCTTTTCTTCTTTCAGCAGCTTTAAGATCAGACATTGTTAAACATAAAAAAATAAATAAAAATAAAAAAAGTCAGATTCAGAGGATCGCGGCGAGAACAAATACCTAATCTTCCCACCAAAAGGAGGTGGATAACCCATATATCACTATATCGAGCAAAGGCTCAACAAATGCCCGACAATTGTTCAGTATCAGTTAGACAGATGATAACTTGGACTTAGCCAGAAGACGAGCAGCAAAAGTGTTAAAGAAGTAGGGTGACTCCGCACCTCGACATCTACACATAAGTCATAAATAACGACAAGGTCAGGGGTGGATTCCAAACAAACCTCTAGAGAATAAGACCCCCCAAATCTGTATAGACCTATATATGGCAGTAGACTTAGGGGGTGGGTACCAAGCAGCGCGATCTTCATGGAGCATGAGCTTCACAGAAAAGGAAATCTTAAAGTAATCGACATACTTCGCCAAAGCAACATCATCGACCACATTTGTCTCGCAGTCAATGATGCAAGACATCTCTTAGGGAAATCTTAAATTAGATCCTCTTATGATCCTCGACCTCAGGCTCTTTCAAACCATTTTAAGCAGTCAACTCCGAAAATTTTATTAGACTTCGCATTTGGCTTTGAGAAATCAATAAGGCAAGGTAAAAAAAAAAAAAAATTGTGAAATGACATGAAGAAAGGTGGTGCAATAAAATCGTCCAAAAATCAAGATGTGTTCAAATCCACTTTGTTGAGTCGCCGAGAACTCATCTCACTGATTTATGGGGTATTGTTATAGGGATTTTTCAATAGCATGACATGTCAGCAAAGATAGCGGATAATGCGGAGATATAGTAGTCCACGTCACCAAAAGTCAAATAGGAGACATGTCATCAAATGGTTAGTGGGAACACGTGGAAGCACCACGTGAGAGACAATCTGCGAGTAGAATCCATTCGGCAAATAAGATCTACTCAGCTAAGGAATCCTATTTAGCTAGAGTCCTACTTGCCGAAGATCTCTACTCAGTGAGATCTGCTTGGCTAAAACAAGAAATATAATCTTATCAGGACACGCTGTATCAAGCGAAGATCCACTCAGATACGGAATCTTATAATCACACTCCAAATAAAGAAATATCCTTATTTCCTCTCTAGTATTAGAGAATTCTAATTTGGAAGAAACTCAAAGTTTCTAGAAGGATAAACACCAAAACAGGAAACGAGTCCTAAATAGACTACTTGACTAGAATCTTACAAAGATTCTGATTATGAATCTGTTACTTTCACAGCAAGGATTAGGGCAACACCCTATCAACTCATGCGAATACTAGTATATATCATTGTACAGAGATATGAGAAAAAAGATATGAAACATGAGCAATTATCTGAGAGAAAGTAAGTATTGAGTGTGTAATCTCCAATATTCTTAGTGATATTCTTCTCCGCCATCTCCGGCAACCGTGGTTTTTTCACTGCCTTAGGGTTTTACACGAAAATTTCGTGTTCTTACTTTTTTTTTTTTTTTTTTATATTATACTACAAACCACCATTCTCGTCGAGTTAGCCAATCATAGCATGCTATGCAGTGACTGCATCACATCCGTGTGAAAGAGAGGTGTTTTGGCTGTCTCACCTTAATCAATCAAACCTTGATCTGCCTACGTGCTATTGTTTGGCAGATTGACTTTTCAACGATCCAAAAATCACCGTCAATGATTATTATTATTTATTTATTAATAAAATTAAAATTATGGAGATCATGATTATATTTTAAGTTGTGATTGGTAGTGATAAATCAGTGTTGTAAAATTGTACCACTTTTGTTTTAAAACTTATCCACTTTTCTCAATCCTCATCAACTTTTATAAAAGGAAATGTTAGGTTGATTCATTTGATAACACTTGTCAACTCCTCACAACACCATACCACCACGTTTCAGCTTCGTCTCATGCAAAACATTCAATATTTCAACCACCTCTCTCTCTCTCTCTCCCTCACACACACACACATGAAGACTCACTTCTCACCAATCTCCACCGATTCACCGCCGTACATGGAGGAAGAATATGAAGAAGAAGAAGAAGGAGGCAACCAGCTTATACTAAAACCAGCCAAGTGGTTTCCAAAGCTAATATCCCTCCAAGCTGATATAATCTACACATGCATAGTCTCTCTCACTGCACCCATTCTTTATTTCCTCTCCGCCGCCTCCGACTCCTACCGCCGTGCCGAGGAGACTGCGGCAACAGTTGAGACTGCGATGCAGAATGTCCCTTCCAAAATCTCGCAAAGTACTTTCCTCATATTGAAGAAAATAGGGTTTGGGTGTCTGGGTGCCATACAGGTTTTTATGTTGCTGGTGGTGCTGGTGGTGGTGGCCGCCGCGTTGGGAGTTGGGTTGGTTCAGATGTGGGTGGAGGAGCCTGTGTTTGTGAGAGAGAAGTTGTTCTTTGATTACACAAATGAGAATCCTGAGGCTGTTTTCTTTGTTGGTGGTGATGGTTTTGGAGGCAAGAAGAGTACTAGAAGAAATTCAATGGGGGTTCCAGTCGGGCATACTTATCAGCTTTGTGTGGTCATTTTGATGCCTGAGTCTGATTTTAATAGGGACATTGGGGTTTTTCAGGTATGCCCTCTTCCCTATTTTTGTAATTTCAAGTTTATCTAATTTTGGTGGATTTTATTTCTATTAATCCTCAATTAATACTAGTTAATCGATCAGTTTATCTATTTTTTTTTTTTTTCGATTTTTGTTAGGTTGCTACTAATCCCTTAAAAATAATGTAATTAATTATGATGCTCAAATTTCATGTTTGTTGGTAAGATATTAGAGATACACTTAGGATTTTTTATTTTTATTTTTTTTTGGCATGAAATTAAGATTGAATTAAAATTTGTTACGTAAACTCATTTCAAAACACTATATTTCAGAATTTTATAAAATGTGTTCAGCAAAGAGAATTTTGGAAAACTGCAGACCCTAACAATGGGGCGAATTTAATTACTTAATTCTGAAATTATATAACTCTTTTTCGATTTAATTGTTGGTCCTTCATGAAATATTTTTGAGGTTTTTTGAATTATTCAAGGCAATTATATTGAAAAGCTTAACATTTGTTATGTTAAAGTTGTCTGATGAATGTGATTAGTTATTTATACACAGATGTGTGTGGTTCGATTATATGAGCTGATCATAATCGCCTGAAAGGTATAAGGACTGATCGTGAGCCAATTTGATGTTTTCTTTCTGTTTTTTTTTGTTTTTTTTGGATTGTGTTGTCTACTCACAATTCACAAACTTGTTGTTATCAGCTGACAGCAGAAGTCTTAAGCATCAATGGAGATGTGATAGCAAAATCTAGCCACCCATGTATGTTACATTTCAGAAGCTCCCCACTTCGACTCACACGAACATTTCTTATGGGGGTACCTTTATTACTAGGAATCTCCGACGAAACTCAGAAACTCACTATCAGGATTCTAAGGCACAAGGAAGGGAATCCAAGAACCGAAGCAATCCGAGTTATCCTAAGTCCAAGGGCTGGATCTTCATGGCTACCGCAGTTGTATGAAGCCGAAATTCTCCTCAACTCAAAGCTACCGTGGACAAAAGAGTTTGTCCACAACTGGAAATGGACATTTTATGTTTGGTCAACATTGTATGTATACATCATCCTCCTCACAACCCTCGTTTGCTGCTGTAAACCACTCTTGTTTCCGGTGACAGCAGGCGGTGGTGGCCGGTTTGCTGATCGAACGCATGATCAGGAGTTGGAAGAACCAGTTGGCCGTGAAGGATGGAGTAGTACTAGATATGAAAAGGGTGGTTTAGAATCGATAAGAAAATGGCAAGTGAGCAGGAGAAAGAGAAAGGCAATGTTTCTACAAGAGAGTGCATCCAGTGTTAGGGGGGAAGAAACCAGTACAGTTGTTGAAGAAGACATTGGGGACTCAGAATCTGTGTCTAATTAATTCGAAGCTTTCACATTAATTAATGCTTTCAAGTATATATATATGTAAACCATGTGTACGTGTTGGTGTTTTGTCTTCAAATTAAAGGAACTGATCAACCTTTTCATGTGGTGACTGTAATCTGATCAGATGATCATCCACAGTTGATCAAAGGGATATGATCACAAGGTTTGGAGTTTGGCATGATCAAGCTTCAAGTCGGTTATTTAACAGATTATATAATGTTAGTTGTTAGGAATTAATTGGTCCACGTCAGACAAAGTTTGTTGAGCAAGCATTAGTTCGTAACAGGGTTTGTTAATAAAATTCTTCCACAATTCTCTCAAGTTTTCTTTCTTGAATTTTCTCGGGAAAATTCGGTCAATCAAGGGGATTAATCGCATTATGATTTGAAAACCATAAGTAGTTAATCAGACAATTGATAATGCTTTTGTTTTGTTTTGGTTTATTTTGTTTGTTTTTTTATTTTTATTTTTATACCATTATTACGATTTGAACCCGGTCATTCAAATTCGTGACATTGCTGGTCTGAATGAGTGCTAAAATGTACTGGGTTTGTTCCACCGGTTTTTGCTAGTTCAAGTGGAGATACATTTGAAGATGATGGCATTAATATTGCCAATATGTCCAGAATTACAGTTCCCCGACCTTGGATTATTCCTAGAGCTTCAAACCACTCTTTCGAACTAGTTAGAACAGAGGAATCTAGTTCATGTAACCGCTTATCCAAAGGTGGGATGTTCGAAAGCAAAAAATGTTTGAAGCGAGCATTGCATTCTTACGTGTTGAAGGAGGATTTTGAAATTCGTGTTACAAGGTCAAGCACGACCAGATACAAAGCTAGCTGCAAGGATCTCGAGCGCAAATTTCAAATCCGTGCGGTTAAGATAGAAGGTGGAAATTATTGGATAGTTCGAATTTTTGAGAAAGATCACAGTTGTACAATTGATGATTTGCACAACCGTTACTGTCAAGCGAGTGCATGGCTTATTGGTGAAATACTTTCACCGAAACTTGCAGTTAGTGGTCGATCTCTAAAACCAAAAGAAATCATGACCGATATGCAAGTGGAACATGGACTTGGTTTTGCTTTAGACAAAGGCATGGAAGGCAAAAGAACATGTTAATAACGTTTTTGGTCCTCCTGATATTTCATATCAGTTGTTGCCTATATACTGCCACCAATTGAAGCGCGTGAATCCTGGTACTGTAACATCAATAAAGACAAACGATGCTCACCGATTCGAATATTTGTTTATTGCTCTCAGTGCTTCACTTATTGGGTTTCATACCAGTATACGACCTGCAATTTGCATTGATGCAACTAATTTGAAGGGTAAGTTTGGTGGTGTCATGTTTACTGCTGCGTGTGATCAGACCAAATATGGTACGATTTTGTACCCTTAGTTCCTATTCTTTGCGCTTATTCTCGGGCGATTCCCCGTATTTAATGTTGTTAAATCAAGTGTTTCAGGTTTTATTAGGCCTCAAGGGCATTTGTGAAGAAGAGGAGGAATTTGGAGCATAAAGGCAATGAAACAAGGTGTAAGGTTCATGATTTGTATTGGCTTGATTCCATTGCAAAACACTCTATATTTGTATTAGTTATTGCTTAGGATGTTCTTGAAAGAAAAGAAGCTTAAAAGGTGAAGAGCAACGTCTAGTGCAAAAGTCGTCTTCAAGAGGTGAAAGCGTCAAAGGTATACTTCGAATTCGATCCTCTTGCAAGGCGTTAGCGCACACACACACAATTCATACATGTGTGTCCCTGCATCATAGTTCAAACATTTGGTATAACACATTCACACACTTCTAAGTATGCACATGCATTGGTCTCTAATAGACAAACATTGTAGAATTGCATTATTTGTGACTATCTCTTTGATATGGCATGCTTGTGTGAATTTGTGTTTGTTTATTTATGTATTTTGTATTTTGGACTTGAATATGTTCTTATTTGATTCCTTATTGAGTTCCGGTCATTTCGGTTACTCATTCATAAGGTTTCGAGTCCAAACGATGTAGCTACGCTACTTTTCGTTCTCATTCGTTCAGTTGACTTCATCATTGTTTTCCGAGATGGTTTCTCAACCATTTTTCAGAGTTGTGTAGTCTTTGTCGTGCGTGAGGGAGTCACGGTTCGTAATTCAAAAACGGATTCAAAATCGGAGTTCGGATGCCCAAGATACGGCTGAAGAACGTGAGAGAGCGCGTGGCCAAAGGCCACGTGGGCCAAGCCGTGTGGGAGCCGTGGGACCCACGGCCAGAGGACCCCTCTGGTCCTGTGTGGCCCATGCGCCCCCCACTGCATGGGTGATGTGGCCACCTCTGATTGGCCCAAAAAATCTCTCTCTCTCCTCCATTTAAACCTCTCTTCTTCCCTCAAAACATTAGAAGATTTTCGAAGAACACTTCAAGAAATTCTGCAGAATTCTTCAAGTTTTAGTTTTAGTATTTTGATCATAACCTTCTCATACGAACTCGAAATCGATTGATCCAAAAGCCAAAATTTTTGATCTTGATGAGAGCTACAAACCCCAAGAATTTACAGAGGCATCTGACTTCGGCATTCTTCCCAGTAGCCTGATCTTCAGTACGTGGTCAAGGTTGTTTTGTTCAACTTCTTCTTTTTCATTTCATCTTTGATCATCTCTTTGATTCTTACTATTTGATTGATGAAATATGTTGAGAAGGATGTTAGATCATATGCTAGGGGTGTTTGATCATTTGTTAATTGAGTTTTAGCTTTGTGATTTCTCTTGAAGATATATGTGCTAAACTTGATTCAACTTGAAATTGATTCTAGAAAATGTATATATGATGTGCCTCATGTTATTTTCTAGGTTTAATTTTATGATCTAAGAACTAGGTTTTTAGTGTGATATATTGAATATTCATACCTTGTTCTTATTGATTTGCATGTCTTGATTTCTAGATACTTTTATGATTGTTTGTTGAAAGCATATTCTAGAGGATCATTGAACATATACATTTAGCTTGATTGATCATCTAGCTTAATTTGATTGTGTTTGCATCATTTGCATTACTTAGATCATAGCCTTGCATTGGGTTGAAGTCTCTAGCAAAGTGAGTGAAGCTTTGTGGATAGAGCAAAGAAGTCTTGATTAGAGTCGGGAGGACTCGGATAATCAAGCAAGGAGACTTGTCTAGGGTCGGGAGGATCCGGATAGGCAAGCACGAAATCTTCCTAGAGACGTGAGCGTCTTGGATAGGAAGTTGCTTTCTAGAGGTGTAGGACACATCTCGGATAGGAAGTAGACTTGGTAGTTTACTTGCCCGAGGGTAGATTAGGAGGTGATAGCTTGAGCGGATATCTTGTGTTGATAGCTTGAGTGTGTAAGTCCTTTTCGTATAGTGGATTGCTTTGCCGGTGATTGTGATATCAACCCGTGGATGTTTCCTCTTTGAGGTTTTACCACGTAAAAATACTTGTGTTCATTTTTGTTTTATTTTGCTTTATCTTCCATATCTTACATTGATTGCATATCTTGTAAATTGATTAACTCTTGTATTAGTGAAATCAATTCATTTGTTAAATCTAATCAAGTGTGCATTTTCTTTGTTATATTCCACGTTGTTTTTGTTTTATTTGTGATAATCATGATTAAGGAAGTATGTTCCTATGTGGCTTCTTTTGTTGAACATATTGACTTAGATGAGAAAAAGATCAATGATCTTATTTTTGAAAATGAACGTTTATCTAAAGTCAATATGTCCCTCAACAAGAAGCTAGAGAATCATGCTCTTGACTCAAAAGAATTCAATGAACTTAAAGACAAGATCTTAAGTCTAGAATTGAATCTAAAAGATAGCAATGATAGACTTAGCATCTTGAAGCAAGAAATTGAGCAAAGGGATATTTCTCTTGTTAGTGCTAAAAGGCTAGAAAATATGCTTAAAGCCAAAATTAGTGAGCACTTAACTCAAGAGAAAAAGTATGAACAATGGCTAGATAAATCACGTAAAGATGTTATGTTTAGTGTTGACATAGCGGAAAAATATGCCATTAAAATTAGGATGCTTTGTGAGAAACTTGATGAGGCTAATAATATGATTAGCAAGATGTCATCTAGCTCTAACAAAGTTGAAACCCTCATTAAAAGTGGAAAGCATCCATATGACAAAAGAGGTTTGGGTTATATCAATGAGAAGGAGACTTTTTCATCTAACAAATCTACTTTTGTCAAAGCAAGCATTGAAACAAATGTAGGTACACTCACTCAAGGTAAAGCTATGAAAGCTACCGGAGGTGCCTCTTCATCAACAAGGATGTTCAATGGAAGAACACAACAACATAAACATCAAGGAGCATCAACCTCAAATGCAAGAGGTGGAGCATCAAAGGTTGCACATCAAAGAGGAAAAATTATGAGAAGTCCAAAGGAGTTGGAAGCAAATGCATATGGTAAATTTCTCAAATTTATTCCTATTTGTCATCATTGTAATATGATAGGACATATTCGACCTAGATGCTTTGAGTATATTCGGAAATGCAAACTTGATAATGCTTTTCATGATATGTCTTTGAATGGACCTAGGCAATCATCCATGTATGGATATAGAAATATACCTAGGAAGACCTTGGAAAAGTATGTTGTGAAGAATGTTGTTGATGCCTTGCTTGATAAATCTTGTGTTGTGCCTCACTCTACTATGCATAAAAAAATTGATAATGCTTTGTTTGATATTTTTTAAAATGTGACCAATGAGGTCAAGGTGCATGTTAAAAAGCCTAACATTGAGTCAAAGCATGTTAGAAGTAAAAGTGAGAGGCATGTTTTGAAAAATGTGTGGATTAGAAAAGACACATCTAAATGTCATGTTGCACAATATGCTTTACGTGCCAACTCCTCCTATTCTTGGTACCTAGATAGCGGTTGCTCTAGGAACATGACCGGGAACAAAGAGTTCTTTAAGAATCTTGTTTTAAAGGATGGAGGTTGGGTTACTTTTGGTGATGGTACCAAAAAGCAAGTTCTTGGCAAGGGAACAATTTGTATCCTCGGATTGCCTAAACTTCGCAATACTTTGTATGTTGATGGGTTACAAGCTAACTTGATAAGCATTACTCACTTGTGTGAAATTTTTAAAGAAGTTAGTTTTAACAAATATGTGTGCACTATAATTGATAAAAAGGGCGATGTTGTCCTAAAAGTCAAAAGGTCTATAGATAATTGCTATTGTCTTGAGACAGATCCTCTAACTTGCAACATGGCACATGAGTGCAACAAGCTTGATTTGTGGCATCAACGTTTGGGTCACATGAATTTTAAAGATTTGAAAAAGCTTGAAAAACATGGCATTGTTAGAGGTCTTCCTAATCTTGGTAAAAAGCTTGAGGTGGTTTGTGAACCTTGCCAATTAGGTAAGCAAACCAAAGTGTCTCATAAGAAGAATTCTTACATAGCTACCAAGAGACCTTTAGAACTTGTGCACATGGACCTAATGGGGCCAATTCAAACCGAGAGCATCAATGGCAAAAAATACATTTTAGTATGCGTTGATGATTTCTCTAGGTTTACTTGGGTTTATTTTCTTAGAAACAAGACCGAGGCTTTTGATTACTTTAAAAAGTTTTGTAATCAAGTTCAAAATGAAAAAGGTCTTGATATCAAGAAAATATGTCGCATTAGGAGTGATCATGGGACGGAATTTGAAAATGCAAAATTTAGTGAGTTTTGTGATGGTTTAGGGATTTCTCATGAGTTCTCCACACCTAGAACTCGTCAACAAAATGGTGTTGTTGAGAGGAAAAATCGTGTCTTGCAAGAGATGGCTAGGGTCATGCTCAATAGCAAGAAAGTCCCTATAAACCTATGGGCCGAGGCGGTCAATACCACTTGTTATGTGTCTAATCGTGTTTTTAAGAGGCCCGGCACAAAACAAACGTCCTATGAGCTATGGGAGGGCAAGAAGCCCAATGTGAGTTACTTCCACACTTTTGGGAGTAAATGTTATATTTTGAATGATAGAGATCACTTAGGAAAGTTTGATGCTAAAAGTGATGTTGGTCTCTTTCTTGGGTATGCTATTAATAGTCGTGCATATATAGTATTTAACTTGACTACTAAGACTATCATGGAGTCTATCAATGTGAAGATAGATGATCTTAGCATGCTTAATTTGTGTGATGATAATGGTGTCAATGAACCTAAAGAAAACATGTTGAATGACACTAAAACACCTATTGATGTGGCTAGTAGTGTTTCTAGTCAAGATGATGAAAATGATAGTCATGTTGATGTTGAAAGTCAAAGGTTGGAAAATGCTTTAAATGATAATCAACAAAATGACTAAGTTGTTGAACATTCTCACCAAAGACTTAGAAACTTACACTATCAAGAAGACATCATAGGTGATTTAAATGAAGGGGTTAGAACAAGAAATCAAATTGCTAACCAAATTTCTTATGCTTGCTACACTTCTCAAATTGAACCCAAGAATATTAATGAAGCAATTGTTGATGAATATTGGGTTGGGGCTATGCAAGATGAACTTAATCAATTTGAGAGGAATGAAGTGTGGTCCTTGGTTCCTAGACCTAAAGATATAAATGTAATTGGCACTAAATGGGTTTATATGAATAAGACCAATGAAAGTGGCAAGATTGTGAGGAATAAAGCTAGACTAGTGGCTCAAGGTTACACTCAAGTGGAAGGTGTAGACTTTGATGAGACGTTTGCCCCGGTTGCTCGTCTCGAGTCCATTAGACTTTTGTTGTCCATTGCATGCATTAAAAAGTTTAAATTATTTCAAATGGATGTCAAAAGTGCTTTCCTCAATGGATACCTTCAAGAAGAAGTGTATGTTGAACAACCTAAGGGTTTTGTAGACCCACACTCTCCTAATCATGTGTTTAAATTGAAAAAGGCTCTCTATGGCCTTAAACAAGCTCCAAGAGATAGGTTGACTCAATATCTTATTGACAACCAATATAGGAGAGGTGGCATTGATAGAACTTTGTTTATCAAACATCATGATCATGATATTTTTGTTGCACAAATATATGTTGATGACATTGTTTTTGGGTCTACTAATAAAACCAAGGTTGATGAATTTGTAAGTGTTATGTCAAGTGAATTTGAAATGAGCATTGTGGGTGAGTTGAATTATTTTCTAGGAATGCAAGTAAAGCAAACTAGCATGGGCATAATGTTGAACCAATCTAAATATGCTAAAAATCTAGTTAAGAGATTTGGCCTAGAAAATGGAAAAGATTTTGAAACTCCCATGAGCACCACTTTAAAACTTGACAAAGATGAAAAAGAGAAAAGTGTTGACCAAAGCCTTTATAGAAGCATGACAGGTAGTCTACTTTACCTAACGGCTAGTAGACCCGACATTTGCTTTAGTGTAGGCTTGTGTGCTAGATTCCAAGGAATCTCACTTAAAAGCCGTCAAGAGGATAATTAGGTACATCAAAGGAACTCATAGTCTTGGTCTATTTTATTCATTTGATACCAATGATATCCTTGCAGGCTATTGTGATGCGGATTGGGCGGTGTAAAGTTCTCATTTGTTGATTGGCTCATTTCGTGGACAAACCACATGTTGGGGGTTCTTTGTAAGGGTAGCCTAGGTATCGGTGTTATTGCTCAAGCCCTTTGAAGACCTCGTCTTGATAAGCACAGAAGGTAAATTTCTATGTGCTTACTTTTCTTTAAAGAGATTAGTTGCACACACACACTTAACATACATTGCATATGTGTGCATTCTCTTCACTTGTCACATTTCACACTTGCACTTATTTGTTATATTTTGTTGTGTGTAATTGTGTCTTGTTGTCTTGTAATTCGTTTCCCGATAGTTTTCGGAAACGTCCGCGCATGCACTAGAATGTGCTTGGTTTAGCACGAGGACCGCCTACGGAGAATGCCCTTAGCTTCTCCTTGGTTTTCACCCTTGTTGGTGATCGGCGGTTATGATCGGCGGCCTAGCCGCTGAATGAAACCGCCGTTTGCTTCCAGTAGTGTATGGAGCAATTCTACGGTTACGATCGGCGGTCACGACCGCCGTTCGAAACCGCTGTTTAAGACCTGATTGATTTTATCTCTCGGCCTAATTCGGTGGTTGAATCGGCGGTCACGAAACCGCCGTTTCATACCTGATTGATGTTTTAATCTCAGGTTTGATTCGGCGGTTAGATCGGCAGTCACGAAACCGCCAAATGAAACCACCGTTGGTCCCCTGTTCCTCTCGGGCCAATTCGGCGATTATGATCGGCGGCCTAGCCGCCGATTGAAACCGCCGATCGGTGCGTTTCAGGGGCAAACTTGTCTTTTCACATGCTCTATTTTTCATGCCTATAAATACATCACTTTCTCTTGTTCTGAATGTGACTCTTTAATCATCAAAAACCCTACTTTAAAAAGAGAGATTTTTAAGAGAGAAAGCAATCAAGTTTACTTTAAAAAGAGTGTTTGGTTTGAGTGTTTGCTCAAACCAAACACTCAAACCAAAATCCATTTGCATCAAAGTTCATCTAGCATTCTCTAGCATATCTAGGATGCTTGCCTGCATGGGTCTTTGTAAGATCTTAGATTTGTGTTGGCTTGATTCCATTGCAAAACACTTTTTGTTTGTATTGCTTAGTTGCTTAGGTGTTTCGTGATTAGATCAAGCTTCAAAGAAGGAAAGCAACGTCGCATGCAAAGTTCGTCTTCAAGAGGAAATGGGCTTATTTGGATGCTAAGGTATCGAGATACTTCTTCCTCTTGCAAGGCGTTAGCGCACACACACACAATTCATACATGTGTGTCCCTGTATCGTGGTTCAAACATTTGATATAACACTTTCACACACTTCATAGTACGCTCATATGTTGATATCTATTCCTTTTAAAAGCAAAAATCCGGATGAATATCGGTTTGACCTATTTTTGGAAATGCTTTAGATGGATAGGTGTGGATAGAGTTTGCATGTTGATATCACAATTACTCCTACTATATATGTGAGAAGCATTCACACACACACATTTTGCTTATGTGCTTGATTCATTAGCAATGTGAGAATATTTTTGAGAGATTAATGAAAATCTATGATTCTCTCTTGGACTTTGACAAGTTATGAAATATTTTTTCTTATTGCTTGAATGTGTGAATGTGTGAGTCCCTTGTGAACAAATCTACTTGGTGATAATATGTGGAGCATATGTTAAGGGGGAGCTTTAGTTTATTCAACTTAGCTTTCTATACGATTTGTTTGCTTAATATCTCATTCTTTATCTCTTGTGTCCTTTGTCTATTCCTTGACAAAAAGGGGGAGAAATGTATACCTCACCATGTTTGATATGGGGGAATCCATGTTTAATATAGGGGAGAAAATTGTATACCTCTCACCATGTGTGGAGAAATGTTCCAAATGTATGGGAAATTCCTCTTTGTGCTTTTATGGAGACTTTGTCTTAAGAAGGAGAATTCTTGTCTTAAGGGGGAGAAAAGAATTCTTGCCTAATTGGGTTAAGGATCTTAGGGAGAGCTTTAATGTGAAAACATTCATACACTTGAGATAATGCATTTTTGTATGAGATAAGGGAAGTCTTGTTATTTGTTTATATGAATATATCTCACCATTCTTCTTTAGAGAAGATCTCTTGTTTGGTTTGCTATTTCTCTCATAGGTACCTTGATGATTAAAGAGGGATTCTTAAAGACTCATGAAGACTTGAAGACCTTTAGTCTAGGGATCTCTTTGTAATGTGAGGATGAGAGAATGCTATCAACATTGAGTTTATTGGAGTGTAACTATGTATGGTGAGGATAAGGTTTTGCCAATGGAATAGCCAAAGGGGGTGATTGTAAGATCTTAGATTTGTGTTGGCTTGATTCCATTGCAAAACATTTTTTGTTTGTATTGCTTAGTTGCTTAGGTGTTTCGTGATTAGATCAAGCTTCAAAGAAGGAAAGCAATGTCGCATGCAAAGTTCGTCTTCAAGAGGAAATGGGCTTATTTGGATGCTAAGGTATCGAGATACTTCTTCCTCTTGCAAGGCGTTAGCGCACACACACACAATTCATACATGTGTGTCCCTGCATCGTGATTCAAACATTTGATATAACACTTTCACACACTTCATAGTATGCTCATGCATTGATCTCTAATAGACAAACATTGTAGAATTGCATGCTTTGTGACTATCTCTTTGATATGGCATGCTTGTGTGAATATGTGTTTATTTGTTTGTGTATTTTGTGTTTTGGACTTGAACATGTTCTTATTTGATTCCTTATTAAGTCCCGGTCGTTTTGGTTACTCATTCATAAGGTTTCGAGTCCAAACGACTTAACTATGCTACTTTGCGTTCTCATTCGTTGAGTTGACTTCACCGTCATTTTCCGAGATGATTTCTCAACCATTTTCCAAATTTTTGTAGTCGTAGTCGTGTGTGAGGGAGTCACGATTTGTAATCCGAAAAAGGATTCGAAATCGGAGTTTGTATGCCCAAGATATGGCTGAAGAACCGGAGAGTGCGCGAGAGAGGTGTGGGAGGCCGTGAGCCATGTTGCCCACGCCGTGACGGAGGCCGTGAGGCTCACGGCCAGAGGGGCTCTCTGCCCCCGTGAGCCTCACGTGCCCCCCGTGAGCCAGGTTGATGTGGCTCATGCCAATTGGTCCCTGAAAACCTTCTCTCTCCTCCTTTTAAACACTTCTTCTTCCCTCCAAACATTTCAAGAATTCTAAGAACACATCTCGGATTTCTGCAGAATTCTCCAATTTTTCATTTTCTTATTTTGATCATATCTCTCTCATACGAACTCGAAATCAATCGATTCAAAAACCAAAATTGTTGGTCTTGAAGAGAGCTACAAACCCCAAGCATTTCCAGAGGCATCTGACTTCGCCATTTTTCTCAGTTGATCGATTTTCAGTCCGTGGTCAGGTTGTTTGTTTCAACTTCTTCTTTTTCAATTTTATCTTTGATCTTCTTTTGATTCTTACTATTTGATTGATGAAATTTGTTGAGAAGCATGTTAGATCATATGATAGGGGTGTTTGATCATTTGTTAATTGAGATTTAGCTTTGTGATTTGTTTTGAACATATATGTGCTAAACTTGATGTTGTGTGAAATTGATTCTAGAAAATGAATATATGATGTGTCTCATATTATTTTCTAGGTTTTATTTCATGATCTAAGAACTAGGTTTTTAGTGTGATATATTGAATATTCATACCTTGTTCTTATTGATTTGCATGTCTTGATTTCTAGATAATTTTGTGATTGTGTGTTGAGAGCATATTCTAGATTATCATTGAACATGCACATTTTGCTTGATTGATCATCTAGCTTAATTTGTTTGTATTTGCATCATTTGCATCACTTTAGATCATAGCCTTGCATTAGGTTGAAGTCTCTAGCAAAGTGAGTGAAGCTTTGTGGATAGAGCAAGAAAGTCTTGATTAGAGTCGGGAGGACTCGGATAATCAAGCAAGGAAGACTTGTCTAGGGTCGGGAGGATCCGGATAAGCAAGCAAGAAATCTTCCTAGAGACGTGAGCGTCTTGGATAGGAAGTTGCTTTCTAGAGGTGTAGGACACATCTCAGATAGGAAGTAGGCTTGGTAGTTCACTTGCCTGAGGGTAGATTAGGAGGTGATAGCTTGAGCGGATATCATGTGTTGATAGCTTGAGTGTGTAAGTCCTTTTCGTATAGTGGATTGCTTTGCCGGTGGTTGTGGTATCAACCTATGGATGTTTCCTCTTTGAGGTTTTACCACGTAAAAACACTTGTGTTCATTTTTGTTTTTACTTTTCTTTATCTTCCATATCTTACATTGATTGCATATCTTGTAAATTGATTAACTCTTGTATTAGTGAAATCAATTCATTTGCTAAATCTAATCAAGTGTGCATTTACTTTGTTGTATTCCGCATCATTTTTAATAGTGGAAGAATTTGAGTAAATACCTATTCACCCCCCCCCCCCTCTATAGGTATATTTTACACTATATTGCTTAAGGGAATTTCAGCCTTTCATCATCACACTTGCTTTGGTAAGTTTTTCACTATTATCATACATAATTAGTGTTTAATTTATTATGGCATCTCTTTTTATTACTTGATTGTTCTTAGATTAAATTCTAATATTCAAGATAGAGATTGTTGTGTTGATTTGATTGAGTGTTGTTTTTATGATAGATATCTAGGTTTCTATAATCTATGATTATCTAAGCTAATTGACATGTCATTTAGCTTTAATATCTAGGATTGTTTTTAATTGCAAATTCATCATCTTAGATAAGCATATAGGGTTTCCCTTGCTCTATGTTGCATTTGAATATTCATATATTCACTTAGGGTGTTAATCTCTTTTTAGAGAATTAAGTCTTGTGTTGTGACCGGGATTAGGTTGCTTAATTCGCAAGCAATCGGACTAGGTTCACTCATACCAAAATTAGGTAGGTGTGTGATTACTTCCGGGATTAGGTTGTAATCGTTTTACACATTTAGTGGATTTGAGGTTCGAGTGTGGCTTACTTACTAGCCCGTGGTTTTTTCCCGTGAGGGTTTCCACGTAAAAATTAAGTGTTATTTAATTTCCGCATTTTATACTTGATTTATTGCTTTATCTATTTAGGGGTAATTTCATAATTTTGACTAATCACGAAAAATTGGGTAATAAGCTTAAAATCTATTCACCCCCCCCCCCCCTAGATAGTTTTATATACACCGTGCTATAATTTGTTTCAGGCGGGAAACATAGATGACCGTAAAAGCACATCGGGCAGTTGCTTTTATGTTGGTAATAACTTGGTTTCTTGGTCAAGTAAGAAACAAAATTCGGTTTCCCTTTCCTCTTCCGAAGCCGAATACATTACGGCCGAAAGTACTTGCACACAATTACTTTGGATGAAACAAATCCTTAAGGATTATGAGATAGAACAAGGAAAAATGACACTTTATTATGATAACTTAAGTGCCATTAACATCTCTAAAAATCTGGTTCAACACTCCCGCACAAAACACATAGACATTAGGCATCATTTCATTAGAGACCTAGTTGAACATTCTATTGTTACTCTAGAGCATTTGCCTACTAAAAATCAACTTGCGGACTTGTTCACCAAGCCCTTGGACAAAGAGAGGTTTAAAACTCTTAGAATGTCCATTTGCATGATTTGTGTTGATTGATGTCGATTGATGTCTTTGTGTGATTGTGAGTGGCTTGATAAGCAAAACTTTATTCGAATATCAATATCTTTGAGAGCTACTCACTTGAGAAGTAGTGATCTTAAACAAATATCTCTTATTGTTTCTAGATCATGCACTTGAGCTTGAAAATCTTATTTTTGAAAAGTGCACTAATGCTTCTCTTATATGTTTTAGTTTTGAGTTTATGTGGTTGAATATGTGTAGATAATGGATGCATCTAGAAGTTTATTGTTAAGTACATGATAGATGACCTATGGTATGTATCCATTTTGATTCGGCACTACATAGTAATCAACGAGCACCCTCATGGAAAGAGCTACACACCTTGGTTGTGCAGCCACCCAATGTAGGAAAGGGCTACGCCATTGTGATGAGTGAAAGCCGCCATGAGGAGTATATGTTTTTGTTAGTAAAATCAAAGAAGTGTTGAAATGAATCATAAAAAAAAAATAAAAAATAAAAAATCTTTGATTCTAAGCCTAAAAGAAATGAAAAATAAAAGGCTTATTGGTGTATAGTTGAGAATTGTGAAAAGCTCGGGTTGACAAATAGAAACGGGAAAACGAGCCACATGCACACACATGCTCAAATGTTGATATCTATTCTTTTTAAAAGCAAAAATCCGGATGAATATCGGTTTGACCTATTTTTGGAAATGCTTTAGATGGATAGGTGTGGATAGAGTTTGCATGTTGATATCACAATTACTCCTACTATATATGTGAGAAGCATTCACACACACACATTTTGCTTATGTGCTAGATTCATTAGCAATGTGAGAATATTTTTGAGAGATTAATGAAAATCTATGATTCTCTCTTGGACTTTGACAAGTTATGAAATATTTTCTCTTATTGCTTGATTGTGTGATTGTGTGAGTCCCTTGTGAACAAATCTACTTGGTGATAATATGTGGAGCATATGTTAAGGGGGAGCTTTAGTTTATTCAACTTCGCTTTCTATATGATTTGTTTGCTTAATATCTCGTTCTTTATCTCTTGTGTCCCTTGTCTATTCCTTGATAAAAAGGGGGAGAAAATGTATACCTCACCATGTTTGATATTGGGGAGATTTTATATACTTCACACCTTGTGTGGAAAAATGTTCCAATTGTGTGAATCATATTCCTCTTTGTGCTTAATTGTGACTTTGTCTTAAGGGGGAGAATTCTTGTCTTAAGGGGGAGAAAGAATTCTTTCTTGATAATGTTAAGGATGGTTGGTTCTTGGGAATTGGGAAATTAAGGGAATGCTTTAATATTAAAACATTTTATTCACTTGAGATAATGCATGTTTGTATGAGATAAGGGATGTCTTCTATATTTGTTTTTGGTTAATAACTCACCATTCTTCTTTAGAGAAGATCTCTTGTTTGTTTTGCTATTTTCTCTCATAGGTACTTTGAAGACCAAAAAAGGAATTCCTGAAGACTCATGAAGACTTTTTAGTCTAGGAATCTCTTTGTAAAGTGAGGATGAGAGTATGTTATCAACTTGAGTTTATTGGAGTGAAACATTGTATGGTGAAGATGAGGTTTTGCCATGGAATAGCCAAAGGGGGAGATTGTAAGGTTCATGATTTGTATTGGCTTGATTCCATTGCAAAACGCTCTATATTTGTATTAGTTGTTCCTTAGGATGTTCTTGAAAGAAAAGAAGCTTAAAAGGTGAAGAGCAACGTCTAGTGCAAAAGTCGTCTTCAAGAGATGAAAGCGTCAAAGGTATACTTCGACTTCGATCCTCTTGCAAGGCGTTAGCGCACACACACACACACACACACAATTCATACATGTGTGTCCTTGCATCGTAGTTCAAACATTTGGTACAACACATTCACACACTTCTAAGTATGCACATGCATTGGTCTCTAATAGACAAACATTGTAGAATTGCATGCTTTGTGACTATCTCTTTGATATGGCATGCTTGTGTGAATTTGTGTTTGTTTGTTTATGTATTTTGTATTTTGGACTTTAATATGTTCTTATTTGATTCCTTATTGAGTTCTGGTCGTTTCGGTTACTCATTCATAAGGTTTCGAGTCCAAACGATGTAGCTACGCTACTTTTCGTTCTCATTCGTTGAGTTGACTTCATCATCATTTTCCGAGATGATTTCTCAACCATTTTTCAAAGTTGTGTAGTCATCGTCATGCATAAGGGAGTCACGGTTCGTAATCGGAGTTCGGATGCCCAAGATACGGCTGAAGAACGTGAGGGAGCGCGCGAGAGGAGAGCGTGGCCAAAGGCCACGTGGGCCAAGCCGTGTGGGAGCCGTGGGACCCACAGCCAGAGGACCCCTCTGGTCCCGTGTGGCCCATGTGCCCCCCACTGCATGGGTGACGTGGCCACCTCTGATTGGCCTGAAAAAGCTCTCTCTCTCCTCCATTTAAACCTCTCTTCTTCCCTCCAAACATTAGAAGATTTTTGAAGAACACTTCAATAAATTCTGCAGAATTCTTCAAGTTTTAGTTTTAGTATTTTGATCATAACTTTCTCATACGAACTCGAAATCGATTGATCCAAAAGCCAAAATTGTTGGTCTTGATGAGAGATACAAACTCCAAGCATTTCCAGAGGCATCTGACTTCGTCATTCTTTCCAGTAGCCTGATCTTCAGTACGTGGTCAAGGTTGTTTTGTTCAACTTCTTCTTTTTCATTTCATCTTTGATCATCTCTTTGATTCTTACTATTTGATTGATGAAATATGTTGAGAAGGATGTTAGATCATATGCTAGGGGTGTTTGATCATTTGTTAATTGAGTTTTAGCTTTTTGATTTCTCTTAAACTTGATTCAACTTGAAATTGATTCTAGAAAATGTATATATGATGTGCCTCATGTTATTTTCTAGGTTTAATTTTATGATCTAAGAACTAGGTTTTTAGTGTGATATATTGAATATTCATACCTTGTTCTTATTGATTTGCATGTCTTGATTTCTAGATACTTTTGTGATTGTTTGTTGAAAGCATATTCTAGAGTATCATTGAACATGTACATTTAGCTTGATTGATCATCTAGCTTAATTTGATTGTGTTTGCATCATTTGCATCACTTAGATCATAGCCTTGCATTAGGTTGAAGTCTCTAGCAAAGTGAGTGAAGCTTTGTGGATAGAGCAAAGAAGTCTTGATTAGAGTCGGGAGGACTCAGATAATCAAGCAAGGAGACTTGTCTAGGGTCGGGAGGATCCGGATAGGCAAGCAAGAAATCTTCCTAGAGACGTGAGCGTCTTGGATAGGAAGTTGCTTTCTAGAGGTGTAGGACACATCTCGGATAGGAAGTAGGCTTGGTAGTTCACTTGCCCGAGGGTAGATTAGGAGGTGATAGATTGAGAGGATATCTTGTGTTGATAGTTTGAGTGTGTAAGTCCTTTCGTATAGTGGATTGCTTTGCCGGTGGTTGTGGTATCAACCCGTGGATGTTTCCTCTTTAAGGTTTTACCACGTAAAAATACTTGTGTTCATTTTTGTTTTATTTTGCTTTATCTTCCATATCTTACATTGATTGCATATCTTGTAAATTGATTAACTCTTGTATTAGAGAAATCAATTCATTTGTTAAATCTAATCAAGTGTGCATTTTCTTTGTTATATTCCGCGTTATTTTTAATATTGGAAGAATTGGGCCTATACCTATTCACCCCCCCCCCCCCCCCCCCCCCCTCTAGATATATTCTACACTACTCCTTAAGGGAAATTTCACAGGGCATTTCGCCATTTGCTTGATTTAAGGTCGCCATGGTGACAGGGAAGTGTGTTAATAACGCCCCCATGTCGCCATATGGTTGCCATGGCAACAGGAAGGAGTGTTTCAGAAAAAGCAAAGGTTGTCATTTGGTCACCACATGGTCGCCATTGCGACCAACGAAATTCTCCAAGAAAAGTGCATCAGGTGTGGTCGCCATGGCGACATTTAATGGCAAATGGCGACCTTCCCCCAAATTCCTCAGTGTCACCATTTGCAAAGGGCGAAAAAGATGATGCTCGTGGCGACAATTGGATCTTAGAATGCGTAACAGAATGTCGCCATGAGGTCGCCATAGCGACATTCCTGCCACATCAGCTTTCCAAGCGATTTTCAGCACACAAATCAAGACCAGTATAAATATCCCTCTTCTCTGTGTTTGAAGACACACAAGAATATACAGAGTTTTAGAAAGCACACTTTTACTTAGCATTTTTAGACCTAGTTTTTCTTCCATAACTCCCACTTCCAAATTCTTCCATTTCTAACCTTGAACTAGCTTTACCATCAAACACTCAACACCAAATCTATCCTACTTCACCAAACCATTCCTCTCTCACCATATTCTACACCATATTACCTTAGTCACACACCATTTGACACTCATCACACTTCTACACAAAGGAGCATCTAAGGAGGGAAATGATTGAGCATTAAAGAAGGTGACCTACGGGTGATTTCCTCATTTATTACTCTCTTTTCCTATTTGTAACTATATGTAGCTAAAACCCCCAATCTAGGGGGTTCGTGTTAGAAACACTTGGACTTGGGGTTGCTTGACTATATTTTAATTGAATCTTTATGTATTTTCTATTTATTATATCTTTAGATTCTTGTCACTATATGATTAATTTGTATATCAACCTATTAATCATAATCTTGTTAGAATAATCTATTATATAATCAGCTTTGGAATGACAACCTTATTTGATTAAAGAATTCAATAAATAGGATGGATTATTGTAGGGAATACCAACCACAATAATCCAAACCTTGTTTTGAGGTTGTAAGGTCTCATTTATTGATTGGCTTATTTCGTGGACAAACCACAATTGGGGTTCATTGTAAGGGTAGCTTAGATGTTGGTGTTCAAGTTCATGCTCTTTCAAGACCTCATCTTGATAAGCACCAAAGGTAAACTTCTATGTGCTAAATTTTCTTTGAAGAGATTAGTTGCACACACACACACACTCACATCTCATGCATTGTTCTTATTTATATGTTGTGTGTTCTTATTTGTGCACCTTATTGCTTTGAAAATCTCTTCAAGCATTGATTGTTGATTGCTCTTGCTTGTTGTGCCTTAATATGTTTTGATTTTAGGCTGTAAGCTACAGAGCAAATCGGTGCCTTGTTCGGCGGTCGGTGGCCGCATAACAAGACTGCATTTTGAAGTGCTCTGTTTCTGGTCCAAATCGGCGCCCTTGGTTCGGCGTTTAGTGGCCGTAAAAAGGCCGCCAAAAAAGGACCAGAACGTTAGGCCTCAAATCGGCTGCCTAGGGCGCAGAAATAGGTGCAGAGTTGTTAGTCAACTCAGTTGATTGAATTATGCGCCCTGTTCTGCGGTCCGTGGCCACAGAATTAAGGGCACAAAATCGGCGCTTTTTAGCAAATTTGTAAAACGGCACCACTTCAATTAAGCATCCTATATATATGCCTCTTTCATTACTAGGTCGTTTTTAAGAGTCCAAAAATCATATTTTTTCCTTAGAACACATTTCAAGAGAAAAATTCACAAGAACTCTCTTTTAAACACTCAAAAACATTCCTTTGATCATCAAAGTTCATATAGGATCATCCATCTCCATATAGCATGCATCCATGCATGGTTTTGCATCATCACAACTTATTTGGTAAGATTTTTACTAACTTCATCTAATTTTAGTATTTTTCTTATCAAGCCATCTCTTTATTTACTTGTATGTGTTTGATCATATGTTAGATACAAGAATAGAGAATTGATTGTGATGAATTGATTGAGTGTTGTATTGTGATAGATATCTAGGTTTTTATAATCTATGTTTATCTTAGCTATTTGACATGTCATTTAGTTCTTAATATCTAGGATTGTTTTTATTGCAAAATTATCATCTTAGATAAGTGTTGACGGTGAAATTTGGATTGCCACGCACTCAACAATTATATCAATTTAATATAAAACAAGAAGATTAAGAACGCATGCAAAAGATAGATTTTACGTGGAAAACCCTTGAACGGGAAAAACCACGGCGCCCCTGAGGGCAGAAAAGTAATACTAGGTTTTCGTTGCCTTGTTACACGCTTAGATCTCTCTTACAATTGCTCTCTTCTCTCCTAATTTCTGAACCCCTTCCTCGTGGGATAGGTGGTTCTATTTATACATGATATTTAGGGTTTTCCCTTGATTTTAGTCTTGCTCATAGTAGGATTTCCTTTCAGATTTGTCCTGGGAATCCCACGTTGCTGCGGATACAGATAGGTCTTCTCCTTTTCCCCCTTGATTCCTTGCTGTTATGGGTTTTCTAAAGTGTAGGGTTTATTTCCGTGTTTCTGCCGAATCGGTTCAGGCCCAGTATGCTGGTGCAGCGAGTACACTTATTTCTGGGTTTCGTTTCTTCGGCGACCATATATCTAGATTTGGCGAGTACATATCCAATTTCGGCGAGCATGTTTTTGACCCTTTTGGTTTCGAGGTACTTTGACATTGACTTGTCACATTTCCTTCATTGACCCAGTTAATGAGTGACGTGGCAATCTTTATCGACTCTTTTTGATGACGTGTCAGGTTGGCGATTTTATGCATACAACAATACCCCCATAAATACTCCGAGCTGGGCGAATGATTTGTTCTTCTTGCTTCGTTTGTCTCTGCGAGTAGTATTTATATTTATACTAAGATTTCGACGCATTTTGTAATAACCCCCTCTTTCCTTTTTGTCACGCGCTGTATTGATTAATTGATTCTTCCGGTGTAAGCTTTCAACTTGGTCCACATAATTGCTGACGCTTCCACTTACCTGACAGACGAAGAGACATTTTGATCGCTTGGCTTTCCCCGAGATGCCACATGTCTGTTTTCTGATGGTGACTATTGCGGCTGGTCACTGTGGCTGTCATTCTCATTAATTGCGTATCTTTTTACTTGATTTTCTTTTTTGAATTTTGAAACTCCCTCTTTTTAAGGCCCGATCGTTTCCTTTTCTCCATTTCATTCTTTCCATTTATTTCTCCACTGGTTTTCTCAGAGCAGAAAAGAACAGTTTGATTCTTCGTTTTTATCTACCTTATTTCTTCGAGTACTTGCTACAGTCCTTTCCCTGTGTTTTCTATTATCAGACGGTTCACAGGAATCGATTATTCCTGCCTCTCTACGAACCTTTCGCGAATCTAGGGTTTTCTGGTGAGTTCTTATGGACCCTTCTTTACGCTCTTATCTTTTTAATCGGATGATGCAAGCCATGGAGCTTGGTGATAAAAGTACTGCGGACAAAATCGAATCTCTGATTCGTAATTTTCATCCGGATTCTCCAGTCCCAATCTCTGTTTATGTTCCGTCTTCTGAAGATGTTTTTATCCCTAACATCTCTCCTTCGTCTTCTAACAGCGGTTCTCCAACAATGCCGAAATCTTCTAGACCAACAAGCAGTAGACGACGCGCTTCTAGGGTTCCACGTGAATCTCTACTGGATGCGCAGACGATTGTTGACTCTGATGTTGAAGACCATCAGAGGGATAGGCTACGCTTCTCGCCAAACCGTCCGTGTTCTTTTGATACGGAGGTAAATGTGGTCGGCGAGGTTAAGCTTCGCAAATACAAGAGTCGTTTTGACCTGCCAGATTCAGTGAATCTTATGTTACCTGGCGACCGGGCTGTGTGGAATCCTCCCGAAAATACAGTCGCTATTTACGGGGCCATGCTTAGCTGTGGGGTAACTCTCCCTCTTCAGCCTTTCATTGCCAGATTTCTTGTAGAGGCTCAAATTGCGCCGGCACAGCTCGCTCCAAATAGCTATAGAATATTGATGTGCCTGTGCCTCATGTGGAAGTTGAAGGGTTACGGGCCCCCTACTCCTCGTGAAATCCGCCATTTTTATACGCTAAGGCAGGCGGGCCATGGTGGTACGTATTTCCTTATCTCTTCGCCCGTGGAGAGCTGGATCCCTAAGGGTGTGGCGAACCCCGGCCAAGTAGAAATCTCCGGCGATGAGAAGAAAAAGGGGTTCATCTGGGGCTTTCCCACTTCGAACAAGAGGTGGAAGAACAGCTGGTTTTTCGTTGGTGGTGATTGGGGTCGTGATGTGCCTGCCAGTAGTCGCCATAATTTCTCGGCGAAGAAGGTTCCCAGGCACTTCACATCGCCTGAAGCTTGGTTGAAGGCGGCCCCTGTTTTACTAGATAGAGAGATTTCTCACCTTGCCGCAGCAGCTGTCCTCCCTTTGGGAGAAAGGGATAGGTTCTTCCTCTTGGATGAGGAAAAAATGATTTCAAAGGGGATTTTCACACGCTTACACGCAAGGCTTCCTCGCTGTAAGTCTTTGTCCATTCCTTCTTTGTTTTACTGTTTCATTTTATTCTGTTAGTTGACACTTTGTTTATTTTTCTTGCAGTGTGCGATTTTGACACCGTTTACGACTTGCAAGCCAGGGCGGTGAAGAATTCCGAGGCTGTCAGCAAAAGGCATGCTGCTGGTTCGGCCAAGGAAGGGATTGCCAGCCCGGATGGTGATGATCCCTCCGACGCCGAGGATGCGGAGGAGATTTCAGTGGGAGGCGTCGAGTCGGGGCGGCCATCAATGCGCGCAGAAGCTGCTGCGAATACTCCCACTGCACCTGCTGCTGCGACTACTGCGGCGACTGCTGCGACTACTCCTGCGACTACTCCTGCTGCAGCTACCCCCAGTCGTAAGGGTAAAGAAAAGGTTGGTGCTTCAGGGGGAGTCAGTGATATTCCTACTTTTGACGCTGATGTCCCTGAGGTTCCTCTCGATCCAACAAGCGATCTTGCCCCTAGAACTGGCAGGGGAAAACGCCCAGCAGGGAGTACACCTGAACATGCTGCACGGCCCTTAAAGCGGGCGTCAAGGGTCGTGCAATACGTTGTTTCTTCAGATGAGGAGGTCGCTGAGGAGCCTGTGATCGCTGAGACTCCCACTGAAGCTGCTGCCCCCGGGGCTTCTGTCGAGGAACCAGTCTTAGCTGAGTCTCCTCTTCCAGAGGGGGTAAATAATTTTGGCTCTCCTACCATTTCCCCAACTGGTGCGACTCCTCTTCCGGCGGCCGTGAATGAGCCGGACATTTCTTTTGTTGGTCAGCCTGGGTCATCTGGTCGACAAGGGCCAGCTGATAGACCGGGGTCGTCCAGACAGGATGGGGCTTCTGCATCCGGTTCTGGTGTTGCTCACGGAGATCCTCACACTGATCCAACTGAAGCTGGTGAGGGAGTTGAGTCTGACTCCCTCTCGGATTTCACGGCTGCTGAGATTTGTTCTCATATAATGAACAACGATATTTATGTTGGTGAGAGTTAGGAGCAGATGAAGAAAGGATCCTGCAACAAGAAAATGGAGTTCTTTTTCAACTGCCATTCTCTGGTGAGCCTCTTGCTGTACTTATGTATTTTTGTTTTTCGCGTTTCCTGACTTCTGTTTTTCTCTTCTTTTCAGATGCTGTCTGAGTTGGCTGATAACTACAGGCGAGGAAATTATTTGTCCAGGGATTTGAAGCGCCTGCGAGAACAAGCCTCTCTTTTGGAAGCTGAGAAGCTTTCGGCTGAGGAAAACCACGTTCAGCAGCTTGCACAGCTAAGAGAATTGGCAGATGGACACCTTTCGGCTCAACTGGCTGCTGAAGAGAAACTAGGTGCTGCTGAGGAGGAAATCCGTTTGCTGCGAGAGCAACTCTCTGCTAATCAAGAATCACTCGCAGCACGTTTTGAGGCTGAGCGACTAGTTGAGGAGGCGAAGGAAAAAGCAGAGCGTGAGGCTTTGGACTTGCACAACCAGTTAGCCTCACATGAAATTATTTTGAATGACCTCAAGGCTGTGTTGGAGGTTGAAGCGGTTGACCGTTTCAAGAGATCCCCTGCCTATGATGCGCTTTTATTGCGTGAGTTTGAGAAAGGCATGAGGCAGGCGAAAAAGTTCTTCACTATGAAGGATCATTCAAACGAAAAAGCTTTGAATCGCTTCGACAGGTCTCTTCAGCAGCACATGGCCACCGATGTGGACTCGATTAAAGAGTAGATAAAACGATGGAGAGCCCACTGCCGTTATAATATGACTGAACCTCATCCCATGCATTTGAAGATCCCCAGTAAGCGTGCCTTCAATACTTACTATTCAGGTCGAAAAGGCAGTTTTTCTGGTTCTGGCGCTGAACCTGACTTGGGTCCTGTTGCCGGAAGAAACTATGAACCGTTTATGCCGGAAGGGGATGAGGAAGTCACCTGGCCTTCAGAAGAAGAGATGGAGGATGAGGAAGACAGCGAGGGTCCTCCTGCAGCTAGTTGAGCTTTAGGTCTTTCTTTACTGTCTAGGACTGTAGGTTTTTTATTTCTCTTGTTCCTCCAACTATAAATGACAGAAGTTATAAAATTCTTTTGTTTTTTGTTCAGCTGCCTTTGCTTTAGTTTTTCGCCAAGTTTTTTTCAGCATATTTTATATCTCTATTCAGCTGCCTTTGCTGTATTTTTGGCATACTCAGTGCTTGTCAGGACGTATCCGACCATGCACCAAGTTTTTTAGCATATCTTATATTGTTTATTCAGCTGCCATTTGCTGTATTTTGGCGTACTCAGTGTTTGTCAGGCCGACCATGCACCGAGTTTTTAATATACTTTTTGTTTGTTCAGCTGCCATTGCTGAGTTTTTCACCAAGTTTTTTTCAGCATATTTTATATCTCTATTCAGCTGCCTTTGCTGTATTTTTGGCATACTCAGTGCTTGTTAGGACGTATCCGACCATACACCAAGTTTTTTAGCATATCTTATATTGTTTATTCAGCTGCCATTTGCTGTATTTTGGCGTACTCAGTGTTTGTCAGGATTTATCCGACCATGCACCGAGTTTTTAATATACTTTTTGTTTGTTCAGCTGCCATTGCTGAGTTTTGGCTTTTTATTGGGACGTCTCCCCTTGTTGTTTTTAGTTGGCTCACTCGTTCATAGGGATTCTGTTTTCCCGTGATGGCGATTGCCAATTTCTATAACTTTAGATTTCATTCTTCACTAGCTCTTTGCTGCAGCGAGCATAAAACTCATCTTTATATGATGATAGCGATGTGTGATGGCGAATGCCCTTTTGCATTTGGCGAGTGAAATCGATAATTTCTCAGTAATAAATTACTCTTTATTGAATACTTCCTGCAACTTTGTTAATACTGTCATAAAGAAAATGCTAAAACGAAAACTATTCTAAGTAAAAAATAAAAGGCTCACAAAAAATCCTTAACTTGACCCCCAAGTTAAGGATAATATGTCTTCAAGTACTGCGCATTGCATGGACGGGGTAGTTCGCCGAAACCTTCTCGAGTGATGCGATATGCCCCATGGCCAGCTACGCCTGTGATCTGATAAGGCCCTTCCCATTTGTCCGCGAGTGACCCTGCAGCTTTATCTTTTGTTCCTGGGTTCACCCTTTTCAGCACTAAGTCGCCCAGCGAGAACCTTCTTTCACGCACATGTGAGTTGTAATATCTAGCTACCCTCTGTTGGTACGCATCATTCCTTATTTGCACGCGCTCTCTTCTTTCTTCTAACTCATCTAGGCCGCACTTTAGCATATCAATGTTGATTTCTGGCTGAAAAAGTTGTACCCTAGGTGAAGAAAAAGATGCTTCCACGGGGATGACAGCCTCAGCTCCATACGCCATGGAATATGGGGTCTCGCCTGTCGGACTCCTTTCTGTGGTTCGGTATGCCCAAAGTACCTGTGGTAATTCATCTCCCCAGCTACCATTTTTTGCTACCAATTTAGCCTTTAGGTTATGTTTTATGATTTTGTTCACTGCCTCAGTCTAGCCATTTGTCTGTGGATGTGCTGGAGAGGCATAGTAGTTGTTGATGCCATACTTATCACATAGCTCCCTGAATTTCTGGCCATCGAATTGGGTCCCATTGTCTGTGATGATGGTATTTGGTATCCCGAATCTGTACAGGATGTTTTTCTTCACAAAGTTTATGGTGTTTGCTTCTGTTATGTGTACCAACGGCTCAGCCTCTACCCATTTTGTAAAATAATCCACTGCTACTATGGCATGCTTCGCTCCTCCAGTTGCTGTTGGCATTGGGCCGATCAAGTCAATTCCCCACATGGCGAATGGCCAAGGCGAGGTAATACTTTGCAAGAGTTCAGGTGGCTGTCGGATGTTATTGGCAATCTTCTGACACGCCTCACATCTCGCTGCCACCCTTTTGGAGTCGGCGAACAGTGTTGGCCAGTAAAAACCCTGCCTTAATGTTTTGTGGGCTAGGCTGGCACCCCCTGCGTGGTTACCATAATTCCCGCTGTGTATGCTTCTTAGGATACCTTCTGCTTCTTCAGGTCCGACACATCTCTGCAGTGCCCTCGAGTACCCCCTTTTGTACAGTTCTCCATTGAGTACTGAGTATCTTGTAGCTTTGTACTTCAGCTGCTTTGCTTCTAATAGGTCACTTGGAAGTACATCATTAACGAGATATTCTTTGATTGGTGTGATCCAGCTGTCCCTTTCGCCAAAGACTGCCCCAACTTCCTTTATTTTAACTATACTCGGCCGCGATAGGTGGATCATAGAGATATTTTTGGGCCAGGTGTTGATTGTGGCAGATGCCAACTTGGCTAAGGCATCAGCCTTTTCATTTTCTTCTCGGGGGATGTGAACAATCCTGTATTCTTTAAATCTTTCTAAAAGTTCCTTTGCTAATTCTAGGTAGGTGATCATGCTTTCATCTCTCGCCTGGTACTCGTCTAACACCTGATTGACCACGACTTGAGAGTCGCTGAATATTTCTACCTCATCTGCTCCTAGGATTGTGCAAACTTTCAATCCTGCTATGAGTGCCTCGTATTCAGCTTGATTGTTAGTAGCTTTAAAGTCAAAACGCAAGGCACATTCGACTGAATCTCCTTCTGAGGTTGACACCACTACCCCTGCCCCGCTGCCGTGCGTGTTTGACGAGCCATCAACACGAAGTTGCCATTTGAATGTTTTCTTATTTTGCTCCACCATCATTCTCGCCACCTCTATACTTGGCTCGGTGAATTCTGCTACAAAGTCTGCTATTGCCTGGGCTTTAATTGCTGTTCTTGGGAGATACTCTACATCGAATTCACTCAATTCAATCGCCCACTTTGTTAATTGCCCGGATACTTCTGGTTTTTGCAGGATTAATTTCAGTGGGCAGTTGGTGTACACTCCGATTTTGTGAGCCTGGAAATATGGTCTTAGCTTCATTGCTGCTGTTATTAGAGCGAGTGCCATTTTTTCAGCCGGCGAATACCTTGTTTCGACCGGTAACAGTGCTTTGCTGGTGTAGTATACCGGTTTCTGGATCCCATTTTCCTGTCTTACTAACACAGAACTTGTGGCTGCTTCAGAGATGGACAAGTATATGTATAATGTTTCTCCTGTTTCTGGTTTTGATAGCAGCGGTGCCTTTCCAAGGTAGTTTTTCAAGGCCTGGAAAGCTTTTTCACAATCCTCATTCCATTCGACTCCTTTTCCTTTCTTTAGAGCTTTGAAAAAGGGTAGGCATCGGTCTGTTGACTTGGCTATGAACCTGTTCAGTGACGCTAGGCACCCTGTAAGTTTTTGGACGTCCTTCAAAGTTCTCGGCGAGATCATTCCTGCTAATGCTTGGATTTTTTCAGGGTTCACTTCTATTCCTCTTTGGTGTACTTGATACCCGAGGAACCTCCCAGATGGTACGCCGAATACACATTTTGCTGGGTTCAACTTCATTCCGTACTTGACCAGCACATCGAATGTTTCCCTCAGGTCATCTGCATGTCTATCTGCTGTGATGCTTTTTGTCAGCATATCGTCAACGTAAACCTCCATATTTCTCCCTATTTGCCTGGCGAACATTTTGTTGACTAAACGCTGGTAAGTTGCTCCAGCGTTCTTTAGGCCGAATGGCATGACTGTGTAACAATACAACCCCTGGTCTGTGGTGAATGCTGTCTTCTCCTCGTCTGGCTTGTGCATCTTTATCTGGTTGTATCCTGAATATGCATCCATGAAGCTCAATGTCTCATGTCCGGCAGTTGCATCGACTAACTGGTCAATCCTTGGTAGCGGGAAGCTATCCTTGGGGCAGGCTTTGTTCAGATCGGTGAAGTCAACGCACATCCTCTATTGATTGTTCTTCTTTTTCACCAGGACCACATTCGCCACCCATTCCGGGTACTTAACTTCTCTAATTGACCTTGCGGCGAGTAGCTTTGATACCTCCTCTTTTATGGCTGCACTTCTTTCTGGGTTAAAACTTCTCTTTTTCTGCACGACTGGTTTGCAGGTTTCATTCACAGCCAAATTGTGTGAAATTACGTTTCTGTCAATCCCTGGCATGTCTTCGTGGCACCAAGTGAAAATCTCTTTATATTCTTTTAATAAACTTGTCACATCTTTCTTGATTCGTTCAGTCAGTCTTACCCCGATCTTTACTGTTTTATCTGGCTCTGCTTCATCTAGAACAACTGACTCAGTCGGCTCTTCTTTTTCTCTGCTTGTTTTGTCCCTTGGGTCTAGTTCGAAGTTTTCCGGATATTATTCCTGTACTTCGCTGTCTATCTCGAATATGCTCATGGTTTCCACCCCTGTTTTATCTTTGAAGATTGATAGGTTGGCGCGACGAGCCATCTCCTGTGACCCTCTCAATTCTCCGACACCAAATTCTGTAGGGAACTTTATTTTCAGCGCATGGGTTGAAGTTACAGCTCGTGCTTTGTTAAGGAATGGTCGGCCAAGTAAAGCATTATACGGCCAATTATGGATATCGACTACAACAAAGTCCAGCAAGATTGTTCGCCGGCATGGTACTGTACCAAACCTTACTGGCAGTTTCACAGTCCCTAACGATCTTACTTCTGCACCACTGAAACCTTTCAACGGTACATGGAAAGGCTCAAGATCTTTCCTATCCAGTCGCAACTCATCGTATACTCTGGCACTAAAATATCAGCTGAACTTCCGTTGTCAATCATCACTCGAAGGACCTCCCTATGAGCTATTTGAACCCCCACGACGATTGCATCGTTAGGTTTTGCATCAATTCCATCTGAGTCTTCTACTGTAAATACTATAGGATCGTGTCCCTCTTTTCCCTTCTTGGGGTTTCTTTGCATAGAATTGACCTCCATGCTTCTGCTTTCATACATTACTTCCCGGACTTCCGACATCCTTTCTCGATTGCTTCTCCCAGTATGAGGTCTGCCAAAGATGGTGTTTATGGCGGCGCTAGGGCTGTTTCTCCTTGGACTCTTTCTTTCCTGCATGTTTCCTTGGTGGCTATCCTGGCGACCACTATATTTGTCTCCCTTCAGAGCAAAGTCCTTCAGGTGCCCATCTCTGATCAGACTTTCAATGTGATCACGCAGCTGAAAACACTTTAAGGTTTCATGCCCATGGTCTTTGTGGAATCGGCAGTACTTTGTTGTATCTCTCCTAGCATTTACTGATTGCTGCCGAGGGTATTTAGCGAGCCCTTTGTCTTCCACCACAGAAAGTATCTCCTCTTGATCGCCGGTCAAAGGGGTGTAATGGTTGTACCTTCCTCGAAACCTACTGGCTCGAGGATTTCCTTTGCTTTCTCTCGAATGTCCCTTTTGGCCCTTCTCATCTCTTTGGCGATCACGTGACTGCGTTTTTTTGTCATCCTTATGGTCCGGTTTTGAGCCAGGCTTGTGTCCATGCACATAGCTACCCCCTTGCGCTACTTCTTCTTCTTCTGCCAGTGCGTAGTCGCCAGCTATTTCCATCATCTCCTCGTAAGTTTTTGGTCTCTCCCTTCGTAGGTCGAAGGATAATCGCCCACTTTGTAACCCATTGGTGAATGCGGCGATTACAGCTACATCACTGGCGTCTTCAATTTGAGCAACCTCCTTCCCAAATCTCGCTAGATACTTCTTGATTGACTCGTTATGTTCCTGTTTCAAATTGGACAGATGAGCGAGTGACTTTCTTCTCTGGACACTCCCCATAAATTGCCTTATGAACACTTTGCTGAGATTTGAGAAGCTGCTTACACTTCCGGGAGGAAGTCTTCCAAACCATCTAGATGCAAGGTCACCGAATGTTTGCGGGAAGGTGAGGCATAACAACCCATCGTTGGATGAGTACTAGGCCATAATGTTACGGAATCGGCGAACATGCTCCTTCGGATCCCTATTCTCCTTGTACTGCTCGATAGCTGGCATCCTAAATCTGTCTGGAAATTGGGTGCGAGCAATGGTTTCGATGAATGGGCTATCTGACTCATCATCCGAAGATACATTGCGACCATACCTTCGCGCCATTGCTGAAACTTTTCTTGATAGCTCTTGCAGAGTGACATCTCGCTGACCAGTTGGTTCTCCTGCTGGATCGAGTCTACTTTTGATTGTCATTCTACCATGATTGCCTCTCTCGTCCAGGCTTCTTCGATCTTCAGTGCTTTCGGATCTTCTTCGCTTTGCTCTTTTGGATCGTAATTCCCTTCGTGGACGAGGACTCTTATCTTCAGATGAGATGGAACGGTGTCTCCGCCGGTTCCGTTGGTACGTATCGCTGGAATTGACCCCATGTGTTCACACCTGGTCTCGTTCCTCCCTGGATTCTTCATTTATCACACCTTTTCCCTTCCTTTGTTTTCTCCCCTCGAAGTCCTCAGTGTGGTCCTGGGGAGTCTCCTCAATGGATTGTCTTGCTTGAGTATCGGGAATTGCAATGTGAACTTCTGACCGTAGCCTCCCGGGTGGATGGATTCCAGGAGTGGTTAACTCATAAGGAGATGAAACCCCCAACCCTATGGGGAGCGAAAGTCCTATTTTGCTAGCTTCGCTGATTAAGTTTACCAATGCAGCTTGGAAGTGCTGCAGAATCCCGGGGTCAGCTGCCCTAGTTCCTGGTGTTAACGCTGATTGTTCCCCGATTGTCGCTGCCCTGTCTCCCGCCTGCGTGGTTGGTTCAACAACTAGATCTCCGCTGGAGTTACCATCTCTGTCGCTGTCATTGTTCATGTTGTTTGATTCGCAAGGGTCCCTCGAAGTTTTTGTTCAAAGAATCCCCTCCTTCTAGCGCCAATTGTTAACGGTGAAATTTGGATTGCCACGCACTCAACAATTATATCAATTTAATATAAAACAAGAAGATTAAGAACGCATGCAAAAGACAGATTTTACGTGGAAAACCCTTGAACGGGAAAAACCACGGCGCCCCTGAGGGCAGAAAAGTAATACTAGGTTTTCGTTGCCTTGTTACACGCTTAGATCTCTCTTACAATTGCTCTCTTCTCTCCTAATTTCTGAACCCCTTCCTCGTGGGATAGGTGGTTCTATTTATACATGATATTTAGGGTTTTCCCTTGATTTTAGTCCTGCTCACCTTTCAGATTTGTCCTGGGAATCCCACATTGCTGCGGATACAGATAGGTCTTCTTCTTTTCCCCCTTGATTCCTTGCTGTTATGGGTTTTCTAAAGTGTAGGGTTTATTTCCGTGTTTCTGCCGAATCGGTTCAGGCCCAGTATGCTGGTGCAGCGAGTACACTTATTTCTGGGTTTCGTTTCTTCGGCGACCATATATCTAGATTTGGCGAGTACATATCCAGTTTCGGCGAGCATGTTTTTGACCCTTTTGGTTTCGAGGTACTTTGACATTGACTTGTCACATTTCCTTCATTGACCCAGTTAATGAGTGACGTGGCAATCTTTATCGACTCTTTTTGATGACGTGTCAGGTTGGCGATTTTATGCATACAACAATAAGCATTGAAACAAATTATAGCACGATGTGTATAAAACTATCTAAAGGGGGGGTGAATAGATTTTAAGCTTTTTACCCAATTTTTCGTGTTAGTCAAAATTACGAAATTACCCCTAAATAGATAAAGCAATAAATCAAGTATAAAATGCGAAAATTAAATAACACTTGATTTTTACGTGGAAACCTTCACGGGAAAAACCACAGGCTAGTAAGTAAGCCACACTCGAACCTCGAATCCACTAAATGTGTAAAACGATTACAACCTAATCTCGGAAGTAATCACACACCTTCCTAATCCCGGTATGAGTGAACCTAGTCTGATTTGCTTGCGATCTAAGCAACCTAATCCCGGAAGCTACACATAAGACTTACTTTCTCAATGAAGAGAATAACACCCTAAGTGAATATATGAATATCCAAATGCAACATAGAGCAAGGGAAACCCTATATGCTTATCAAAGATGATTAATATGCAATTAGAACAATCCTAGATATTAAAAACTAAATGACATGTTCAATCAAATAGTTTAGCTAATCAAGATTAAGCACAAAAACCTAATTAGCTATCACAATACAACTTCTCAAACATACAACACATTAATCTCAATCTTGTATCAAAAGATATATAAATAACATACAAGAAATTAATTGAGATTGCTTGTTAAGAAAAACACAAAATATGTAAGATATTAGTGAAAAGCTTACCAAGCAAAGTGTGATGAAGAATCCATGCAAAGAGACATCTAGATGATCTAGGATGATGCTAGATGATGATTGATGATCATGAAAAAGTGTTTGAGTGAATAAAATTTGAGTTCTTGGAATTTTTTCTTCTCTTGAAAAATATCCTAAGTACGAAATCTGAATATGAACTCTCTTAATTGACCTAAAGTCAAAGTGGCATATATATAGGACGCCAAAACAAAGTGTGGTCGTTTTGATAAGTTGGCCTGAAATTTGCCTTGGGCGCTGTACGTAGAGCGCTTCTGTACAGCGCCTGTACAGCGCCCCAACTCTGTTCTCTCGGGAAAACAGAGTGGCGCTGTACGTAGAGCGCTTTGTACAGCGACCCAACAGTGACCGAATTAAATCGATCAGGTCTGAACAGCGCTCAATGGGCGCTGTTCGTACAGCGCCTCCGTAGAGCACTTTTGGGGGCGCCCAATGCAAAAATGCAATCCTAAGTCTAAACATGACAAGGCAATTGGATATGCAAGATGCAATCAAACTAGCATGCAAGAAGAGATGAAAATAAGCATTAATGCACAACAATAAGAAACACAACATACAAGTATTAAACATATGCATGAGTTGTGAGTGTGTGCAACTATCTCTTCAAGACAAGTAAGCACATAGAAATTTACCTTCGGTGTTTATCAATACAAGGTCTTCAAAGGGCTTCGAACAATAAACCCGATACCTAGGCTACCCTTACAAAGAACCCCAACATGTGGTTTGTCCACGAAATGAGGCAATCAACAAATGGGAACCTTACAAGCATATAGGGTTCCCTTGCTCTATGTTGCATTTTGGATATTCATATATTCACTTAGGGTGTTAATCTCTTGATTGAGAACTAAAGTCTTATGTGTAGCTTCCGGGATTAGGTTACTTAGATCGCAAGCATTTGAACTAGGTTCACTCATACCGGGATTAGGTAGGTGTGTGATTACTTCTGGGATTAGGTTGTAATTTTATCACATTTAATGGATTCGAGGTTCGTGTGTGGCTCACATAACAGCCTGTGGTTTTTCCCGTGAGGGTTTCCACGTAAACATCAAGTGTTATTTACATTTCGCACCATATTACACTTGTATGTCTATTTGACTAATTAGGGGTATTTTCGTAAAATTGACATGTATGTGAAAATTGGGTAATAATGATGAAAATCTATTCACCCCTTCTAGATTAATATTTAACACACCGTGAGAACTTTCAGAGGTTAATCCATATGAGATTGGTTCTTTATGATAGTTTGAAAGCACCCTTAATTCACTTGCAACTTCACTAATCCCTTAGCATATCTCTTAATTGATTTCACCTGCTTTTCTTATCTTAGATTGTTGAGATTCTATTTTGCCTATCACTTTTGTTACTTTTACTTTATGTATGTTTTGTGGTATTTTAAACCACTCACTATCCACTTATCATGATTTATATTATCGCAATCTTAGATTTGTTAATCAACCTAACTATTACTTCATTTCCCTGTGGAACGAATCCAACTTACCATTATTACGTTTTATATCCTAAAAGGATTCTTAAGTGGTAATACATAATTTCCAAAAAGATCATCTATATATATATATATATATATATATATATATATATATATATATATATATATATATATATATATATTGTTTTGATGTGCACAAACGACCTCATCAACGTGCCAAGATGCAAACAATTAGGTGTTCCCTCTAGCCTATGGTTGGGGTGATGTTGAATGCGAAGATTCATGGACTTGGATTTTAAATGAGTTGAAAAAGGCAATAGGATGTCCTGCAAATTGTATCATCATCTTCGATCGCAGTCCTGCAATCAAGGTAGCCATGGCTATAAAGTACCCTGAAATAACACATGGTCTTTGTGGTTTTCATATGAACATGAACCTTAAGAACAGATTCAAAAGCCAAGTTGTATGCAATTTGTTCCATGAAGCTTCAAGGGCACATCGAGAATTAGAGTTCTTGGAGAAGATGCAGGAGTTAAGCCGCGTAAACATGCGAGCATATGATTATCTAATGAGAGTTAGGCCTCATAGATGGTCTCGTGCGTACTATCCGGTTAGGCATTATCAGGGGATGACTTCCAACATCTTGGAGTGCAAGAACAATTGTTTGCGGCATGCTCGTCAATTGCCAATAACAACGTTAGTTCAGTACATTAGAGGTATGATACAAAAATGGTTTCAGGAACGTCGTGATACCACATCTAAAAATACAAAACAACTATCCCGGTGGGTTACCGATAAATTAACCAAAAAAAATGAAAACTCACATAAGTACATGGTGCGCCCAATAGATAATGTAAATTTCAATGTGAAGGACGGTGACAAAGATGGCTTAGTAAACCTATCTGAGAAAACTTGTAGTTGTAAGGAATTTTAGAATGACCTATTGCCTTGTTCTCATACATTAGCTGCTATAAGGTATATATTCTCGTAATATTTATATGAATTTATTTTTATAATGATTGAACATAATGATATTTGTTTGTCTATCTTTGTAGGTTCTGTAAAAAGAAATTTATGGACTTCAGTTTTGATTTCTACAAAACAAACACCTGGTTGGAAAGCTATTCTGGTCTCATCTTTCCCATTGGACACCCTAGCAAATGGAATACTCCTGCTGAAGTACATTCCGAAGTTGTTTTTCCACCAGGGTGGTGAGCTCAAGCTGGTAGGCCGAGAAAGAATAGGGTTCCATCTGCAGGTGAACATGGTAGTAAGATTAGGTATTGTACCATCTGTAAGAAATCTAGCCATAACAAATAAAACTGTCGAAACACCCCCCCCCCCCCCCCCCCCCCCCCCCCCCTCCCCCGGCGATCAGCCAAGCAATGTTCCGGACCCATAAACAGTTCCACCACCTCCCCAACGTCGTAAGTGCAAGTCATGTAAACAAGAGGGACACAACATAAGGACGTGTCCAACACAACCATATGATAACCTTACTAATCCAGACAATGATGTTGAATGAGGTATGATCACTTATCAGGATTAGCATCATTGGTAATTGCATCATTGGTCATATTTAGCGTAACATTATTTTTTTTAAATTTGATAAAGTAATCTTTAATCAAATTTTGAATGATTTTTACAAAGTAGTCTTTGTTCCAACATCATTGACCTGCTGCTTGAAATGGACAACTTTGAACTTCTGGTCTTATTAGACTCCCTAGAGTCAGTAGCAGCAAAAGTGGATGAAACTCTTCAAGTACTTGAAGTGTAAGATACAACAAAAGCAGTCAATGGCAGCATCTAGAAAGACTTTATTGGATTTTTATTTTCATTTTACGGATTTTCTGCTTTAAGTATTAGGTGTATTGGATATTTATTTTCATTTTACTGGATTTTATGTTATGTTTAATTTCATAGTTGCTAGAATCATTTAGGCACACGAGTTCTTTTTAATTTCATTTTACTGGATTTTATGTTATGTTTAACTGAATCATTCAGGTGAAAACAAGTAAGATTCATCATTGAAAGAAACAGTTAACAGCTATGGCTAAGAGACAAACCACAACAATTGATATCACTGGACACTGGTATTCAACAATTAAACACACCAGTGTTATGCAACAATTAAACACACCTTTTCTCAATAATTAAACACATCAGTGCACTATGTAATTTCCCTTAACAGTACACTATGCATAATCATAGCTGAGAACAACGAGTTTTGCGGGAAGTTGGTGAATTGCTTGAAACAACTGGACATGAATTCCTTGTGCTTCCCTTCCCGGCATAAGATATTCTCTATAGTAGCTATGTTCTTCAACCGACAACCCACGTTGATTAATGCTTCTTCATTCCATTTATTCCTTTTTACCTTCAGATACTGGTCATAGTCGATATTTTCCATCTGCACAATTCAAATAACTTGGGTTCAATAAATTAAACACACAATGTTTCAACAATTAAAAATACTAGGGCAAAAATGATTAAACACACCAGGGCACATCGAATTAAACACACCAGGGCAAAAACCATTAAACACACTAGGGTAAAACGAATTAAACACACCAGGGCAAAAACAATTAAACACACCAGGGCAAAAATGATTAAACACACCAGGGCAAAACGAATTAAACAAATCAAGGCAAAAACAATTAAGCACACCAGGGCAAAACGAATAAAACACACCAAGGCAACACGAATTAAACACACCAGGGCAAAAACAATTAAATACACCAGGGCAAAACGAATTAAACACACACCTATTTCAAAGCCCATTTAAACACACACCTATTTCTAAGTGTGCAGATATTAAACACTACCAAATTAAACACACTGACAACAAAACAACCAAGAAATAGAGATTAGAAAACCCAATGTAAGATCCTAGATCTTTGTTGGCTTGATTCCATTGCAAAACACTCTTTATTTGTATTAATTAGTTGCTTAGGTTGTTATTGGTGAAAAGAAGTTTCAAAGAAGAAAAGCAGCGTCTCATGCAAATATCGTCTTCAAGAGGAAAATCACATACTTGGATGCTAAGATATCAAGATTCTTCTTCCTCTTGTAAGGCGTAAGCGCACACAAACACAATTCATTCATGTATGTCCCTACATTGTTGTGCTACATTTGGTATAACACATTCACACACCATTGAAGTATGCTCATGCATTGAACTCATATTGTCATACATTGTAGAGTTGCATGTTTTAAGACTATGTCTAGGAAATGGCATACTTGTGTGATCTTGTGTTTAATTGTTTGTGTTTCTTGTATTTTGGACTTGAACATGATCTCATATGATTCCTTATTGAGTTTCGGTCATTTCAGTTACTCATTCATTAGGTTTCGAGTCTAAACGATGTAGCTACGCTACTTTGCATTCTCATTCGTTGAGTTGTCTTCATCGTCATTTTCGGAGATGAATTCTCAACCTTTTGTCAAAGTTTTATAGTCGTTGTTGTGCGTAAGGAAGTCACAATTCATAATCCAAAGACGGATTTGAAATCGGAGTTCGGAGGCCCGGATACGGCCGAAGAACGCGAGAGGAGCAAGCTAGGCCAACGGCCAAGCTTAGAGGGCCACGTGTGGAAGCCACGTGCCACATGGCCAGAGGTGTCCTCTGCCTACGTGTGCCACACACGCCCCACACGGGCCTAGTGATGTGTCACACTTCAATTGGGTGCTTCCTTTCCCTCTCTCTCTCTTTTAAAAATGATTTTCCTTCCCTCCAAACATAACTTAAAAGAAAATTGAAAAAAACTGATGTGCATAATTTCTTCATGAATTTTTGGTATCTTGTTTCAATCATAACTTTCTCCTTTTAACTCCGAATCACTTGATTCAAAAGCCAAAAATGTTGGTCTTGATGAGAGCTACAAACCCCAAGCATTTTCAGATCCAAGTGACTTCTTGATTCTTTGCTGTGAGCAGATTTTAGTCCGAGGTTCATACTTGTATGTGAAACATCTTCTTCTTACTTTCATTTTTGATCATCTCTTTTAATCTTCTTATTTGATAGATGAAATGTGTTAAGAATGATGTTAGTTCACATTCTAGGTTTGTATGATTGATTGATTGATTGAGTTTTAGCCTTGTGATCTTATTTGAACATATTTTGCTAAACTTGATTAAACTTGAAATTGTTTCTAGAAATACCTTGTATGATATGTCTCTTGATAATTTCTAGGTTTAATTTTATGATCTAAGAAAAAAGAATTCTTAAGTGATATATTGAATATTCTTGACTTGTTCTTATTGATTCACATGCATTGATTTCTAGGTACATTTGTGATTGTTTGTTGAAAGCATATCCTATAATATCTCTAAGCATGTTCATAGAGCTTGATTGATCATCTTGCTTTATTTGGTTGTGATTTGTATCATTTGCATCACATAGATCATTGCCTTGTGAAAAGGTTGAAGTCTCTTGATTAACATGAGTGAAGCTTTATCTTGAGCAAGAAGACTTGGCTAGGAAAGGATTCTGGATAACCAAGCAAGAAGTCTTAGTTAGGATCAAGAGGATCCGGATAACTAAGCAAAAGTCTTAACTAGGAGTGTGATACTCCGGATGGTTGAGCTAAGGAAGTTTGACTAGGATCTTTGTGATCTAGACAGCTAAGCAAGGAAATTTTCCTAGAGACTTGAGAGCCTTGGATAGGAAGTTACTTCCTAGAGGTGAAGGACTCATCTTGGATAGGGAGTAGGGTAGTGATTCGCTTGGTCTTGTGGATAGACTAGGAGTTGATTGCATTGAATGTGTATCTCTTTCTTTCATAGTGAATCGCTTTGCCGGTGGTTTTGGTATCAACCCGTGGATGTTTCCCCTTTGAGGTTTTACCACGTAAAAATTCTTGTGTCTATTTTCGCTTTACTTTTCATTATCTTCCATATCATGTATTGATTGTATCTCTTGTATATTGATTTTCACTTGTATTGACTCATACTATACAATTGTTATATCATATCAAATGTACATTTCATTCTTATTATCCGCATATTTTGAAATTGGAAGAATTTGTCCCGTCACCCACCCCCCCTTTTAGGTATATAATACACTATTGCTTAAGGGAATTTCACCCAATTAAACAAGAAATATATTTCCTAGAATAAAATCCCTCTCAATAATTCCACAGATATTCTGCCCTTTTGACACTTCTCATTTCTCAGGCAAATTGTCAATGAAAAACAACTCATGTAAATTTACTTAATTACTATCAATAACTTGCTCAAACAAATAAATACAACAATCATCTTGAATTCTAGAACTGGGTTGATTAGAATATCATATATGAACATATAATTTGGAGTCATGTCATCTTTCTGTCTTGTGTGTGTATGTGTATTTCATATCATAAAGACCAGCAGACCCCTTAACTTGACAAGGTCACACTAATTTGGGGTTATTTTGCGGTTTTTGTGTTTGGCTAATATTTTATCTTCTTAATGAATTTGAAACTTACAAATTCATTAAAAACAAAAGCTGCAAATTTGCCACACATTCATCAAACAAAAAATAATAAAGCATTGTTAATAAACAAAAAATAATTTCTATTACTAAATATTTGATAATTACTACGAAGTACAATTTTTGATTGAGCAAGACACAACAAAAAAGCATTGTTAAATTTGCTACTTAACGTGGCAGATACCACATTCAATAAAGCATTGCTGCTTCTTTGGCATAATTTTGACACACCTTTTTTTTTTTTTTTTTTTTACTAAACAAATTTTATTAAAACCAAACATTAAACACAACTCGGAAAATCAAACAGCAAACAATCCCTAACACAAGGAGGGTACTCCTCTAGCCAGACTTGATCCTCAACAATGGATAAAGCAAGCTTAGCTAAAGTGTGAGCTACATTATTAGCGCGTCTAGAAATAAATTTAACAACACAACCATTTAAGTTCTGCAACAATAGTTGTTAGGTTTTTGGTTTGTCTTGGCATGTATTCCATATCAAAATGATGTTGTCTTGTAATGTTTAGTGGTCTAAGAATTGAAGATTCAAGTCGTCAAAGAAAGACTTGGCCACAACTCATGCAAGATGACGGCTTCAAAGAGAAATGTGCTTCATCAATCTACAAAGGTATATAAGACCTCATTTCTCTTACAAGGCTAGGCACACACACACATGGCATTCATATGTGTCCCTTCATGATTGAACTTCTTTTCAATATCACTTTCACACACTTGGTAATGTATGCTCGTTCATTAGCTTTAATTTGATAAACATTGTAATTTGCATGTTCAAGGACTATGTCTACGAAAGGCATACGTGTGTGATTTTGTGTTATTTGTTTCCATATTTTTTGTTTTGGACTTGAACATGATCTCTTATGGTTCCTTATTGAGTCCTGGTCATTTCGGTTACTCATTCATTAGGTTTCGAGTCCAAACGATGTAGCTACACTACTTTTCGTTCTCATTCATTGAGTTGTTTTCGTCATCGTATTCCGAGATGATTTCTCAACCTTTTGTCAAAGTTTCATAGTCTTCGTTGTGCATAAGGAAGTCACAATTCGTAATCTGAAGACGGATTCAAAATCGGAGTTTGGAGGCCCGGATACGGCCAAAGAACGCGAGCAGAGCGCGGGAGGAGCAAGCGAGGCCAACGGCCAAGCTTACTTGGCCACGTGTGAAGGCCGTGGGCCACACGGCCAGACCAGCTCTCTGGTCCCGTGTGGCACACGCACCCCACACGGCCAGGAGCTGATGTAGCAGCTTCTGGTTGACCAAAATCCTCCTCTCTCTCTCTTCCTTTTAAATTTCAAAATTCCCTCCCATTCATTTTTTAAGAAGAAAAAAGATTGAATCCCGTCAGATTTTTCTCTCCAATTTTTCTCATCTTCCAAACACCATAACTTTCCTATACGAACTTGAAATTGAGTGATTCAAGTTGGAGATTATTCGTAATCAAGTCCTCTACCTTTTCCAAGTGATTTGGCAGCTTGTTTATCAACTTTTCTGGTGGTTGCACACAGAAAACCGAACCAGCTCGAGAATCCAAGGTAGTGTTCATATCTTTGGGATTTCTTCTTTTATAACCTTCAATTACCTTGGGGTTTCTTCTTCTATATGTATGTGTATGTATTATGAATGCTATACAGAAAGATAGCTTCATAATCAATCTTAATCAAAAGTTTAATTAGAGACATATGTGAACTAGTTTCTTAGATTCTAGGTTTTTCGCATGCTTGAGAGTTGTATTATGATTAGATTGATATCTAGGATTATTTGTGACTTGATTGAATCATTTTATGATTTATAATCCTTGAAATGTGTTTTGATCCTTGATTGATGTAATCTAAAATTAAGGCTCTTGTATGTGTTTTTAGAGACATCTAGGATTCAATTGATTTATCAATATATCCATGCTCTAAATCTTTGGCTAGAATATTCATTGAATAAATTTTATGAATCTAGCAATTTTTGTGTATGTTTATGACATCTTGAATATGTGCTTCATGTATATGTTTTTATTCAGGTGTTATTTGTATGAATAGAACTATGAGCTTTTGTGTTAGATGTTTTTCACATGCTCTAGGTTTAATTCATGTTTTGGCATCTAGATTACTTTACTTGTGTTCTTACATGTTTAGGTCTAGTTGTTCCATGGAATGTATTGATCACATGTTCTATGTTGAATTGATTGTTTGCATCATTTGCATTCACATGATCACACTAGGAAGTCCTTGTAAAAGGCATGAAGTCTTGACGAGGACGAGGAGTCCGGACAGTCAAGCAAGGAAGTCTTGGTTAGGACGTGAGGTCCGGATAACCGAGCAAGAAGTCATGGCTAGAGTCGGGAGGACTCGGATAGTCATGCATGGGAGGCTCCCTAGAGGCATGAGTGCCTTGGATAGGGAGTTGGCTTATATGTTGGTAGGCCTAGACGTATGGATAGACATAGACTCCAAAAGAGCAGGGTACATGGGATGTGTATGCACTCTTGAGGAATTTCTAATCTTCCATCGATGTTGGTTTTGTATATTGTCCAATATATGGTGGCTTCGCATCATTGAGGGATTTCGTACTTTCCAATAGGGTTGGGTAGACATAGACTCCACTAGGTAAGTGAGTTAAAGATTGGTCACTTTGTGGAATTTCTAATTTACCTTCCAATATATATAAGTACCCAATGGTTGTAGTTCAACCCGTGGATGTTTCCTCCTTAGAGGTTTTACCACGTTAAAAAATCTCTTGTGTTAATTCTTCCTATCTCTATCTCTTATATTTGTATATGTGTATGTTGTTATCTTGTTGCATAATATTCACTTGTGATGTATATTGTAACAAGATTTTGTAAAGTGTGATTTGTGAACTTATGTCTTTTGATCTTATTTGTAAATATAATTCTTTTATATATTGTATTTCTTGTGTAAAGCATTAGTTGATTATACTTATAATACATTGAACAAATATTGAAATACAAGTATTCTTTGATGTTGTGCTTATGAGTTCTTATACCTCATACAACTAATTGATATTCATAGACTATGCTTATATGATCATATGCTTATCTTGTCTATGTATGGATTTATGGTTTATGTGTTGTACGTAAGGCTACCTTGAGGGACAAACGAAAGTTTGTTCAAAGGATTGAAAAATGCGTAAAAACCTATTCACCCCCACTATCGGTATGCTTTAAGCTATTTAACTCCGTTTGTATACTTTCAATAGTCTAATTGCATCAATAACCAAACCCACATCAGACTCATGCTGCTTGGAATCAGTAATCCAATCAACCAATACATGATCTCCATTGGCCTCAAACCAAATTCTCTGGCCAAACTGATACCTTTGACACACATTTTATTAACTATATTGAACATCATCTTTTCACAGGTATTTCATCAAACAGTTTGCATACATTGTCACAATGACCACAAACAAAAACACAATCAATACTAAATTGCATAATTGAGGCAAAACCACCAAGAGTCTCTTCTCTCATACAAGCACGGAGATGTTTTTTAAGTAATTCAAGCTTAAAGAAATAGAATGAAAATAAAGATTTAATAAAGAAAAGACATTACCTTGCAAGTTTTTGAGTAGGAAGAGGAGAATTTAAAACTACGAAACAACGCCAGTACGCCGCACACTAGAGTTGTAAGGATTCTCATTCTTTGATTGGCTTATTTTGTGGACAAACCACATGTTGGGGTTTGAAAGTCCTAGAGGCGTGTATAATATAAAGCTAGAAGGGGGGTGAATATATTTTATCAAATATTACCCAATTTTCGCATGCAAGTCAATTTTACGAAAATGCCCCTACTAGTTAAAAATACATACAAGTGTAATATAGTGCGGAATTTAAATAACACTTGATGTATACGTGAAAACCCAACCACTGGGAAAAACCACGGGCTGTATAGTGCGCCACACTCGGAACTCGAAATCACTAATTGAAATGAAGTTTACAACCTATGTAGACCTCGTCTAACACTCCGGTCTGTAACCCCTCACTTCTACCCAACGGGCCTTTATTAGCAACCCTATTCCAATTTGCTTGAGGCCTAAGCACTCTTAGCCCCAAGACTTACTTCTCAATGAAAAGAAACAACCTAAGTGAATATGTATGAATATTCAAAATGCAAATTAGAGCTAGTTACTCTAGATGCTTATCTAGGATGATGATATAATCAATTTAATCAACCCTAGATATCAATTGCTAAATGACATGTCAAATAGCTTAGCTAATCAAGATTAAGCACAAAACCTAATTAGCTATCACAATACAACTTCTCAAACATACATCATACTAATCTCAAACTTGTATTCAAAGTATATAAAATAACATACAAGTAATTAAATGAGATTGCTTGTTAAGAGAAACACAAAATATGTAAGATATTAGTGAAAAGCTTACCAAGCAAAGTATGATGAAGAATCCATGCAAGATGACATCTATATGATCAAAGGTGATGCTAGATGATGATTGATGATCATGAAAAAATGTTTGAGTGATTAAAAATGAGTTCTTGGAATTTTTCTTCTCTTTGAAAAATATCCTAAGTATGAAATCTGAATATGAACTCTTCTTATTGACCTAAAGTCAAAGTGGCATATATATAGGAGGCCAAAACAAGGTGTGGTCATTTTGATAAGTTTGCCTCAATATTGCCTTGGGCGCTGTACGTAGAGCGCCTCTTGTACAGCACTTGTACAGCGCCCCTACTCTGTTCTCACGGGAAAACAGAGTGGCGCTGTACGTAGAGCGCTTTGTACAGCGCCTGTACAGTGACCCAACAGCGACCGAATTAAATCGATCAGGTCTGAACAGCGCTCAATGGGCGATGTTCGTACAGCGCTTCTGTAGAGCGCTTTTGGGAGCGCCCAATGAAAAAATGCAATCCTAAGTCTAAGCATGACAAGGCAATTGGATATGCAAGATGCAATCAAACTAACATGCAAGAAGAGATGTTAATGAACATTAATGAGCACAATATGACAACACATACACAACATACAAGAAAATGAATTAAGCATGAGATGTGAGTGTGTGTGTGTGCTTCTAATCTCTTCAAAGCAAATTAAGCACATAGAATTTTACCTTTGGTGCTTATCAACCTTGAGGACATGATAGGGTCTTGAGCTTGAATATCTATCACTAAAGCTACCCTTACATACAATCCCCAACATGTGGTTTGTCCACGAAATAAGCCAATCAATTAAAGGGAATCCTTACAGGGTTTATTGTGTAAAGGTAGTTTAGGAGTTTAAGAATCAAGCTCAAAGGCCCTTTCAAGACCTCATCTTGATAAGCACCAAAGGTAAATTTCTAATGCTTACTGTTAGGATTATGCTCAATAGCAAGAGTGTAATATTGTAATTAACAATCTTTTTCATATTAATAAAGTGATTTCTGGTTTAACAAATCTTATAGCATTTATAGTTTAATATTAAAATTGTCAAAGTAAATAATCATAAGGTCTAAAGACTATGAGAAAAGAAGAATTGTTCGTACATCTGGATATGTATGTGGTAGACACAATTCTTTAGTTAGTCTTGAATAATGTTCACAACTTAAGTTAAAGGTTGGGTACCTTTATCTTGTTAAAGTTGTAGAATTCTTATGCTAGCATTTGAGTGGGATCAAATGAGATATGATGAGTCTAAAATCATCGGAGTGTCTTCGAGCAAAAGAATCTAGTGCACTGGGTGCATTGAACTGGATCACAATGAAAAGCTTTATCTAGAACCGTCAATAGATAATAGTCTTTTCATTATCAGGACAATCGGAAAGTCTATCTTAATCCTGAGATAAATGATGGACTTATGGTTGCAAGTGATATCATTTAAGTTATCAATGAGTACGATTATATAGCATAGTCTATCCTCGATAGTTTGGTGATATTCATTTGTTAATCGATAGAGGACTTCATTTATAGATATGGACATCGTGGCTCCATTTATTAAATGAGAGTATAATATCATCATATGGATGTTTTGAGGCAATTGGATATTAAATCTCAACGTTGAGTTTTCGATAGTGACTATTGAAAACATGGCTTCTGGACAAGTCAAAATATCCAAGTTCAAAACGTGGTCATATGAGTAAATATGGTAACTTGGAGAGTTATAGGCGGTCTATGAACTCTTGGCGATTACTGATATTAATCACGAGGATACACTATCTCCAATATGATTGTCTAGGGTTATGAAAGAGGAACATCTTCCTTTTCTATCTTTATTTAAGATTTCAATTTTAGCTATTTAGTGGAATGAGTTAAAATTAATGGATCGGACCTAAGTGAATCATTTGTTGATTGTGATTAGGTTGTGTCTATTGAAGCTTAAATTTAGATAGCCCGCCAAGATCCTCAATCCACACGGACTTGCATGGATCACTTGATATATTCTACCGGACCAATTTATGGGTCCATCTAGAATTGCATTTAATATATTAAGAATATAATTTGCACATTAATTATTTAATGGGCTGCTCAATTATATTTATATATTAATGAAAGGCATGTGGGCTTGTTTCTTTTAGTAAGAATGGGTCTGGTTCACATGTGGGCTTTTTATTTAAAGTCCAATGGATTAAATGAAATAAGAAAATAATATATGGCCCATTTTATACATGTGGGGTGGCAAGGTTAAAATATTAGCCTAACATATTATTTTGTTTCATTGTTTAATTAAATAAGAATTAATTCATTTATTAATTAATTGTTTAATTAAGAAACAAATCTTTTTCTGATCAGGAAATATATTTCCTAGAGTTATACTAAAAGTAAAAGACTTGTTTGATAAGAAAAATAAATAATTAAGTTTATTTATTTAATCAAATAAGAAGTCTTTTTATTTAGTCAATAAAAGAATAAAAATACTTATGAGTTGGATTAGGGTTAGAAGTCTAAATGATGATGTGTATTAGGGTGCAAAACAAATCCTTTTTACTATGTGATTTGCGGCAACCCTAATGGCATATGAGGTAGATTTCGGCAACCCTAATAGAAAAAGGAAGAGAAATTCGGCCACCCTATATATTTCTTATGATAGGGTTCGGCCACCTCGAATGGTTATATGATTCAATTTTCTTCTTCTTCTAAACTTAGACAAGTATTTGATTATTCTACTAAGACATAAAAGAGAGAAGAGATTATTCTTTTGATGGTACACTAATTGCTTGTTCATCAATAAGCTTTTATGTACAACATCGAATTAGGTTCACGCGAGTTTCGATCATTAGATTGAGAACTCAAAAGTGACCGGAATAATTTTTGTATTCTTTTGATTGTTTTGTGACTAACAAAAGAAAAAGAAAAGTTTGTTTGTCCATTCTCAGGTTTGCAATTCAAAGAAAAGGGAGACCACACTCCTAGGTGATTCACGTTCATGCTAGGATTGAAGATCTTGCGGATTACCATCGACGTAAGTCAATCGGATCACGCGACAAAAGGTATTCAACTTTTGTTACTTTATATATGGTTAATTAATTTAAAGGGTTAAGGTTCATAAAAAGGAAAAATTTTAAAACATACTAAATCTATTTTTAGTCTCGCTTCCGCTGCGTGTACTACGGTATTTTTCCCTACACTTACGTGCTTTGAAGAGATCTAGTTGCACACACACACAACTCATGCATAAATGTTATTCTTGTATGTTGTGTGTTTTTATATGTGTGCATTCATATTCTTGAATATCTCTTCATGCATGTTTTATTGAGTGCATCTTGTTCAATGACAATGCCATGACATGTTAGGCATTAGGATGCATTCACTTTCCACACTTGCACTTCATGTTTGTTAGTTTTAAGTGTGTTGTAATTTGTTTCCCGAAATATGATCGGAAACATCCGCGCTTGCACGATGGTGTGCATGTCTTAGCACGATGATTGACCACTTGAGAAGGTCTCATTCTTCTCTTAGATAAGTGTTAAATTTGGTTGGGTTGATTGGAGTAAGGTGTCTAGTTTCAAAAGATTGGATTTCAATGTTTAAAGTGTTTTCAAAACTGACCTTTGCATGGTCTTATGACCATAACTTTTTATACAAAGCTTTAAAATGAGTTTTGAAAATTTCTATAAAAACTAGACACTCATACCTTTCCAACGGTATATTATTCGTAATATTTCATGACCGTTTGGATTGGTTTTAAAATCTCCAAAGTTACAACCAAAACAGGGCAACTCTGTTGTTGTCTGTTTCTGGCTGGCCTTTGGTCACTCAATTGACCATAACTTTTTCTACAGATATCGAAATGCCTTTCTATTAAAACGAGTAGAAAGTCAACATCCATACCTTTCCAACGATATATCATACGAAAGGTTTCGATGTCGTTTGGTCATGTTTCGAAGCGCTTGAATCTTGAGCCGCTGCATTGACACGTGTACCGCCGCTACTACAAAAAATGCAAAAGAAATCGGTTTTTAAAATTTTTAAAACCAATGTCTTTTTGAGTGTTTTAGAAAAAAAGTGCAAAAGACATCGGTTTTTAACCGATGTAAAACAAGAGAATAGACATCGGTTTTACTTAAAACTGATTTAAAAACTCAGGAGAAAAGACATCGGTTTTAGTTAAAACCGATTTAAAAACCCTGATGTAAGATTGATGTATTACAAAAATTAATCCCACCATCGCCGGCCAACCCCACCTTTGATAATAATGACAATTAATTGTCATTATGAGGAATCGAACTTGCAACCTCAAAGTCAAAGTAGTAAGCCTTTACCACCTAACTACAATATTGGATGTGTTAACAATTGCACAATATTTATATATAACCTATAGGAGTTGTTAGAAATAAATAAATAAATAAATAATAAAAAAAACTTGTTTGATAAATTTAAATTTACTCAACTAATCAAAATTCTAATTTCTACTACAAACATATATATATATTAAATAAATTTTATTGGCGGGTTTATTTTTTATTTCATTTTTTATTGTGTGGTTTTGTGTTCTGCTGGAGATATTTTTGTGCAAACTTTTTTCCTAAAACTGTATCTTTTGGCAACGAAATAAATTTTTTCATCCATGTTGGATTCTTCGATTTTTCGATACGAATCCAACGGTTTAAAGAACGTAAAATTATGGGCGGTATTTTGAAAGTTATGATCAATTATTCAGTCAAAGGTCAGAAGCGATTGGAGATATTTTTGTGCAAACGTTTTCCTTAAAACTGTATCTTTTGGCAACGAAATAAATTTTTTAGTCCATGGTGGATTCGTTGATGTTTTGATACGAATCCAACGGTATAAAGAACGTAAAATACCGGGTGGTATTTTGAAAGTTATGATCAATTATTCAGTCAAAGGTCAAAAGCGATTGGAGATATTTTTATGCAAACTTTTTCCTTAAAACTGTATCTTTTGGCAATGAAATAATTTTTTTTTTCTATGGTGGATTCTTCAATTTTTCGATACGAATCCAATGGTATAAAGAACTTAAAATTCCGGGCGATATTTTGAAAGTTATGATCAATTATTCAGTCAAAGGTCAGAATTGAAGCGATTGGAGATATTTTTGTGCAAACTCTTTCCTTAAAACTGTATCTTTTGGCAAGGAAATAAAATTTTTTTCTCTATGTTAGGTTCTTCAATTTTTTGATACGAATCCAACAGTATAAAGAAAGTAAACTTTTGGGTAGTATTTTGAAAGTTATGATCAATTATTCAGTCAAAGGTCAGAAGCGATTCGCGAATCCGCGAGTGAACTGTTTTCATCGCTCATTTTCACACTTGTCCAAATCGATTTTTGGAATATTTTCTGAATTAAAAGTGTTTTTTTGCATGTCTACTTTCTTGTGTCAAAAGTTGAGCAAATAACATTGAGTTTTTTTAGAGATGTGCACTTGAATGTGGACATAGGTCAGATTTGCATTGCAGAATTTTGCTTTTGAATCCACATCATCGATTTTTATAAAAACCGATGTCTAAACGCTTGTTTTTAATATCAATTTTTATAAAAAACCGTTGTCTTTTCAACGCAAAATTTAAGACATCGGTTTTTATAAAAACCGATGTCTAAAAGCTTTTTTAAAATCGTTTACCAAAAACCGATTTCTTTTAGTGATTTCTAGTGATGTCTTTTAACATTTTTGTAGTAGTGCGCGCGCGAAAATGCCCATAATTTTTCCATTTCTTCCAAAACGACATAGTTTCACTTGGGCATTATAAATACATATCTTTCTCATCATTTTAAGGGCTGAGCCACAAAATCAAACCCTAGAGAGAGAGGCTCCATATTCTTGAGAGAGAAAGAGAGACTTGAGAGAAAAAGCTTAAAGATTACATCTTTATCTCTCTAAACCCATTCCCACATGCATAAATCATCATATAGGCATCATCTAGGTTCATCTAGTATGTGCTAATGCATGGGTCTTCTTCAACACACGTGGTATGATTTGTTAAACACTAATTTCATCTAATCTTAATGTTTTTACTTATCAATTTATCTCTTTTATCACTTGTATGTTCTTTGAGTAATTTCTACATACATGATTGAGATCATGTGTTGATTGGGTTATTTATGTTAGCTAGGTTTTCATGCCTATTTTATATCTAGCTAATTAATCTCATTTTATGATTGAGATTATTTTTGATAGCTTAATTAATTAGGTCATTATTGCCTAAAAGCTATGCCATAAACATTCTTGTGTGATTTATTGATAACTAGGTTGATAGATTGTATTTTAATCAACTAGTTAATCTTTTGAATGTTTGTGGGTTATTTGTGATAGCTATTGTATTTAGGATTGGTTATCCTTAACATAGCTAAAGTTGTATGCCATGTCATATAGCTATATTTTCATATCTAGGATTGATTTTATTGACATCATATAATCCTAGATAAGCATTTAGTGTTCCCTAGCATTACTTGCATATTTGGATATCTTTGCATATTCACATTGGGTGTTGATCTCTTCGGAGAAGTAAGTCTTGTGTGATAGACTGGGATTAGGTCATACACCGGGATTAGGTGATCACATCAAGCAATTGGACTAGGTCCGCTTTTAAAGGCCTGCGGGTAGTGGTAGCGGGATATTGGTCGGGTTAGGCCGTCAAACCTGGATTAGGTTGTATACGCTATCACAATTAGTGGATTCGAGGTTTGAGTGTGGCGCACTTATTAGCCCGTGGTTTTTCCCTGTTGAGGGTTTCCACGTATACTTCAAGTGTTATTTATATTTCCGCACCATATTACACTTGTTGTTTTTATTGACTAGTTAGGGGTATTTTCGTGAATTTGACTTAACGCGAAAATTGGGTAATAATTGATAAAATCTATTCCACCCCCCCCCCCCCTCCTCCTCCTCCTCCTCCTCCTCCTCCTCCTGATTAATATATTAAACACACCGAGTATTTGTTTCAAGAGTCGTACCAGATCGAAAATAGCAAGCAACGCTAGTTGAAGGGTCAAGCCGGTACATCGCAAACGCCGCACACCAGAGTCGCACCATATCGTAAATAGCAAGCAACACCGATTACTAGGTCATGCCGGTATGCCGTAAATGTTGCACGCCGATCGATTTCCTCTCGTCACACTGGTTGATTTCCTCTCGTCACACTGGTTGATTTCCTCTTTCTCTTGGTCGATTGCCTTTGAATTCAAATTCTTGGTCGATTGCCTTTGAATTCAAATTCTAGGGTTTGTCTCTCTCTCTCTCTCTTCATCTCACTATCATATAAGTTTCTTTTGTTTCTTTCTTTTAACGTTTGGTCAATTTCTTTTGTTTTATTCATTTACTTTTTGTTGTTTCAATTCTTTTTGAATGAAGGGTATTTTTGTCTGAAAAGTGGATTGTTTGATGGAAACAATCAAATACTAATTCCGGCTAAAAACAATAAAGCCCCTTAATTTTTGGTTAAAAAAGGGTATTTCCTCTAAATTTTATACAATATGGGTGCATTTGTTGCACCGGATAGGACTGGGATAGTCCAATCCCATGTTTGGTGAGTCCAAGCTATCAGATTATTTTTATCCCAAAATCATTTTTATCCTACCAGAGGAAGATAAAATAATCCCCTCCAAATCGATGGGATTATTTTATCCCATCCCTGATTCATCTACTTCACCAACCAACTCCATCTTCAACAACAAAAGAAGTTTGTTCCACCCACCAACAGATCTTCGCACACCTCCAATGCACACCTCCGACTTCTATGGTAATAGAGAAAGAGCAAGAGGAGAGAGAAGGGGAAGATTCAATTTTTTTTCTACTGCTAACAGAGAAAGGAGAGAAAGAGTGTTAGGTTGCAGATTTGGAAGGATTTTTAGTTGTTTGGTGAAGGAGGAGTGTGGATTCTGGTGTGGTTTGGATGGAGAAATGGTAGAGGATTCGTGTGGTTGGGTTTGAAGAGAGAGAAGGAAGTTTGAAAAAGTGAAGTGAGAGCTACGTTAGTTGGTCCAAAATAAGAAGGGTTTTTAGGGTGCATTTGGTATGAGGACAGGACGGGACAAGGAGGGACGGGATAGGACAGGATGGGACAAAACAAGTTGTTCTGTATTGTGTTTGGAATGTCTAGGACAAGACAGGACAAGAGGTTCAAATGACCAGAGTGCCCTTATTAATTTTAGAGATTTCAAAAAATTAAAGGAAAAAAAAAATGATTTTGTTTTGAAGGGGATCTGGAACGTTCCAGGTCTCCAACGAAAAAATTATAGTTCATAAATTATTTATAAAAAATTGAAGGAAGAAAAAAAAAACATTTTTCTTTCCTTGATCTGGAATCTGGTACTGTTTTCTTCATCTTCTCTCCATTGTCTATTTGTCTTCTTCAATTATCAACAATAACTTTATCATCAACAACTTTTCAATCATTAGTTAAAACAAAAAAAATAAAGATTTTTTTTTTTTTTTTTAGAACACCCCATTATTTTCTTCTTCAATCATCGACTCATCATCAAAAATCAAGAACATTTTTTCCTTTCTCATTCATCATCAACAACAAAATCTGGAGAAAATCTAGAAAAAAAAAAAAAAACTAGAAGAAATCTGGAGAAAATTGGAAGAAAACCAAACAAAACCCAATATGTGAGATAGAGAACAAAAAGAAAATTGGAAGAAAACTAGAAAAAAATCAAACAAAACTAAACACAGAACATCCATGGTGTTCTTGGTTGGAAGAAACTAGAGAGAGAAAGAAGTTTGAGAGGGATTCGAGAGAGAGAGAGAGAGAGGAATTTGAGATTCGATGATGAACAAGAGAGAGAAAGAGGAATTAGACAAATTTATCATTTTTGGAAATGTTAAAGGGTAAAATCGTCTTTTTCAGACTTGTCCTATGTCATGGGACAAGTTGGTAGAGGGTCTTAGGTGGGACAAATTTTTGTGATTTTTGTCTCACCTTGTCCCTTCCTGTCCAACGCTAAAGCCGCGCTGAACGTGGAACATGAACAAACTATCTCACGTTGTCGTGTCCCGTCCCGCGTACCAAACACACCCTTATAGCTGATTTTTATAGCTAGGGTTATTTTCAAAATGACACCGTTTTGGTTGCCTATTAGTAGTTCTGACCATTTATTATTCCATTATTTTTTCTCCAATCCCATTACATACCAAACACAAGATAACATTATTTTTAGTCCAATCCCATGTTGCATCAAACATGGGAAAGACTATAATTAATCCAATCCAATCTAATCTTATGTCTTAAAAATAATTCAATCCTATCCCGCGCACAAAACATACCCTATATGTATTTTCGATGACTTTTTCATTGCCGATGACGTTGGATATCCATCACATGCGCTGCTACAGAGATCCTAAATCTCCATCTCTTCCAAACTCTTATATAAATAAAAAATAAAAAATAAAAAATAAAATAGACCCATTTGAATAGGTGTCGAGTTGGAAATGGATATACTCAATTTTTTCTCAATCAAACCATCATGTTAGCTGCTTATTGTGTTTGAAAATGAAAATCCCAACTCTTTACTTGTGGTAATGGGTGGATGAAGTTCACAAAAACAACAATATTTATCAACAGAAGAGAAAGGGATTGAAGACAAAACTATTGATTTCTAAAGGGTTAAGTCACCTACAAACTTTGTATATTAATCAATTTAGAAAATTTCAAATTAATGGGTTATTATAATGGGTTTTAAGATGTCGATTCAAATTTGATCTATTATTTTTTGGATTTTACAAAGGGGAATTATAATTTAGTACCTAATATTTGGTCAAGTATTTATTTTTAAAACGAGTTTGGTTTTATAGTACTTCACTAAATTTTCAAAAATACATTAAATAGGTTCCTTCATAGTCAACCGTTTGTTAAATTTAACAATTTTAGAGGTAATTTTTTCTAATTTTATCTTTAAAGAAGAAGATTTCCATATGTCAACAAAAAAAATAAATATAGAAAACAAGAAAAATATGTTTATATATTAAAAATATTAAATAAATAAAAAATGAAACGAGATTGAAGGATATTGGGCCAAAAAGAAGAAGCAAGACAGAGCCATGGCATTGACCTAGAAAGTTGAGGGATCGGTGAGGGTAAATGCCAACAGGGTCTCCATCATTGAAGATGATCGGTGGTCAATAGATCCATAATAGATCCAATCTAAAAATTGGATTTCCCTTTTTTGGTCAATTTTTTTTTTTTTTTAATTTGATCTTGAGATGAATGGTGGAGACCCATATTTTTTTTTTTCAAATTTTTAATTCTTGTTTCTTATTTTTAATTCTTACTTTTAAAATTTATTGACACATGTTAGATGTTAATTGCATTACAAGCAAGGTAAATTGTAAAAATCTAAAAGTTAAAGGGTAAAATTGTATTTTAAAACCCTTCAATTTATGTTAGGAGAAAATGGGTCAATTTACACCTTTGTCCCTTTGACCATTAAAGTTTTGGTAACAAAACCTATTTGATGTATTATAGAAAAGTTATGGATCACGAGTACCGTAAAGCGAACACGTTTAAAAAAACTTATATTTCATTGAAAGTTAGGGACTTACATATAATTCTCCCTTAAAAGTGCCCTCGTGGACTAACTTTTACACGTTTTGTAAGAGAACACTTTTGCTCCCCTCCCCTTCCTAAATGGATGACAGGCGTCTATAGAGGGTGTAAATTTGTCCAAACACAGTTATCTTTTGGACAAATTTACCCCTCCCTAGACACATGTCATCTTTTTGGGAGAGAGGTAATGCTTACTGCCCTTGTAGGGAGGTGAGCAAAAATGGACTCGTTTTATAAAAGTTTTGCTTTTACAAAACTTGCTCAGGTTGGGTCCAAGTGTCTAGTCATTTTTATTTGTTTATATAGACAAAAAATAAAGCAATATAATATGAGGAGCACTTAGAGCAACTCTAATGTTGGACACTAAACTCTATTCCAATTTGGAGATGAATAGATATCTTTTGGGAATATGTTTACACCAAATTGTTTTCCACTCCAATATTCAACACAGCGGTGTAAAAGTGGGCTGGCACGGCCCATTTGTGCCGGGCTGAAAAAGCATGTTTTTGAAAACTGGCACGGCACACCCTTTTTTGTGTGCCGGGCTGAGCCAGCCTGTTTTGTAAAATAAGGAGCCCGGCATGTGCAAATAGCACGGGCCAGACGTGTCTGTGCTGGGCCAGCACGCAAGCTGCAACTTTTTTTTTTTTTTTAATTTTATAAATATTATAATATTGTTTAAACAATTTAAATTATGTAATTTTAATTGTAATTTGTCTATCTTATTTATTATTTTAGTGTAATAAAAAAAAGATAAATTTATTATTTTATTTAATAAAATAATTCAAAGAATAAATAAAGATAAAATATGAAAGTAAATAAAAAATACATGAAAATATGAAATGAAAAATGATTTATTTATTTCGGATTTTCACTTTTACATGATTGCCTTATTAAAAACCTTACCAAGAAAAACCCAGTGGGATAAAAATTTGGCAAGGGAAAAAGAGTGCAATCTCTATTCTCTAGCATACGCGGAGTCGTAACTGGCCCGTCTGGTCGTCTCGGTTCCGTTGTAGTTATGTTCGGGTTATAGTTTTTGGCTCTCCGTGTCGAGCCATGCATTTGGCCATATGCCTTTTCAAATGACCGGTTCCCACCTCTGGATAGGCATCATATGAGAGTTTACAAAACTTACAGCGATATTTTGTTGTGACCCTACCGTCTGGGTTTGGTATTTCTTCTTTGTCAAAACACTCCCATACTTTTGATGTGTACTTTTTAGGTTTGGGAGGACGTGATGTCGGTGTTGTGTCGGAACCAGAAAGTCTCGCTGCCATTTCCGTCAGCCCGGAAAGGTCAAAATAATTTTCCTCCATGTTAATACTGTCCAGAAATTGAGGATGATTATGATCCATTTCCTACAATACAAATATTAACTCATTGTATCTTTGAGCTTTGGTGGAGAGATTAGAGAATAATATTATACTATTAGAGAATAGAGAATAGAGATTAGAGAGAGTAATGGAGATTGGAGAGTTGGAGAATGGAGAATGGAGACTTGGACTCTTGGAGAATGGAGAGAATGAGAGTATGAGAGAATAGAGATTGAGAGAAAGTTACAAAGTGTATGGAAATTGTCGATTGGAAATTTGGAATGGGAGGGAGTATTTATAGAAAAATTTGAAATGTGGGTAAAAATATAAAATAGAAGAGATGAGGGATAAATTGTAATTTTTAGTAAGTTCTGAAAATTTTGACCGTTTGCTGACGTCAGCAACGGTCAAATTTTTCAAAAAAAAAAACAATAAAAAATGGCTTCAAAGTTCAAACGGTTAAAAAAAAAAAAAAAAAAAAAGTATGGCGGGCCGGCGTTCCCCTCAAATTTTTTTTAAAAATTTAAATATCTTAATTAAATTGTTAGTTTGTTAATTGTTATTTGTTAGTTTGTTACTTCATACTTTGTTTTGTTACATACTTACATTATAAATTTATAATATTGTTATATTGTTTAAACATTTTTAATTGTAATTTGTCTATCTTATTTATTATTTGAGTGTAATAAAAAAAATGTAGAAAATAGAAAGATTTATTATTTTATTTAAAAAAAAAATTCAAAGAATAAATAATTATAAAGCTAAAATATTAAAGAAAATAAAAATACATGAAATTATGAAAATATGAAAAGAAGAATTATTTATTTCTCTTGGAGTCTCAGTATTACATATTTACATGATTACCTCATTAAAAACCTTATCAAGAAAAACCTAGTGGGATAAAAACTTGGTAAGGGAAAAAGAGTGCAATCGTATTACAAGTTAACGTACATCGATACATGTATAAGCTAGAAGTCCTAGATTTGGTTACTGCCGGAACTCTCTTCGACATATAAATTACTGAAGTTTTGAATAAGTTGTTCGTCTACCGTTTCATTTTGCAACCTCTTTTTCGCACGCTCCCAATCCCCAACGCATGCCAATACCTCCACCATCTCTGGAGTCAAAGAATTTCTTCTTTCTTCAACAATTCTTCCAGTCGTACGGAATACATGTTCTGAGGAAACAGTGGAGACAGGGATAACTAGTACGTTCCGTGCTAGGTGTGACATGATCGGATATTTATAATAGTCGCAGGTCTTCCACCATACCAACAGTTCAAATCCCTTCTCTCGTGAGTCGAATTGAGCTTCAAGGTAGCTTGTCAGTTCGGCACCGGAAGTTGCACTAGCTGATTCAGCTCATGAAGAAGAAGAACTTTATGAGCCTACTTTTTTTCGGCGTTTTAAAATGTTCCAACTTATCTGATTCAGGAGTGTGTCTGGTTCTATTGATGGTTGCATGTCAACGACGCCATACCTGCGCTCATAAGTACTAAAAACTTCGAACAACTTGGTTCGAATGTCAGTAACCTGTGCAGAACAATCTACGCCCAAATTTTCATGAAGATAATCTAGCAATGTTTCTAAACCAGATAATTTAACCCTAGGATCTATTATAATACCTAAAGCATAAAGGAAAGGAATTTCAGACCAGTATTTTTTAAACTTGGTTTCCATGACAACAACTGCAGGGCCTAAGATTTCATCTTCCCTATAATTGTTTAACAATTCAGACATCTCCACAATATGATGGATTATCAGGGAAGATGATGAGTAATAGACCCCGGAAAGAGTTACAGTGGAATCGTAAAAAACCTTTAAATTTTGAATAAAGATCTTTGCCACATGCCAATCATCTGGTGTCAGTGTTGGATGGCCAAGTTCGGACATTTTCATGTTATAAAAACCTGAAATAGGTAATTCATATTCCAAACAATTTAGCAGCATTAAGTAAGTAAAGTTCCACCTTACCGGCATATCTATTAGGAATCTTCGAGGTCGTAGACCGAAGGTTGTATAGTATCTACCGAATTCATTCAATCTTGGATTAGAACTGTAGAGCCAAGCAAGGGCATCTCTGATACGATCTATACGATCGCTTACTACCTTCATACCAGACTATACAACTAAATTGATGATATGATATGCACATCGTTGATGGAAGAAATAACCACCATGTTGGGGGATATTTTTTTCAAAAAACAATGCAATGGAACTAGTATTTGCAGATGCATTATCTAATGTGATAGAAATGATGCGATGCTGTATTTCAAAAGTTTCTAAAACAGACATAATGACATTAAAAATATTTCTTGCGGTATGTGCGCCATCTATAGGACGAAAACCAAGAATTGTTTTTTGTAAATTCCAATCATAGTCTAAATAGTGTCCCGTGACAGTTAAATAGTCCTGTTTGGAACGTGCGCTCCAAATATCTGAAGTTAATGCAATAGAGACAGTTAGATGCTGTAATTCAGCCTTCAACTCATCTCGTTGGGTTTGAAAACATTTTAACAAATCGTTTCGAGTAGTGGTTCTAGAAACAGATTTAAATTGGGGGTTGTATGCAGTTTGAATAAATTCTTCAAAAAAAAGGGTTGTCACCGAAATTAATCGGTTGATCAGTACATGCAATGTAACGTGCCATGCACTCTCTAGCCTGCACGCGGTCGTAATGTCATGTTGTAACGGACCCATCTGGGTGCCGTTGTAGTTGTGTTTGGGTTGTAGTGTCTACATGTCCGTGTGCATGCATGCATTTCTCCATATGCCTTCGCAAATGACCGGTCCCTCCCCTAGAAGTGACATAATGCTTTTGACAAAACTTACATTGAGCTCTGTCCATGAGTTGACCGTTCGGCATAGTCTTCTGTACAACGTCAAAACACTGCCATATGTTTCATGTGTGCTTTTTAGGTTTGGGAGGACGTGATGTCGGTGTTGCGTCGGAACCAGAAGGTCCCGCTGCCGTTTCCGTTGGCCCGGGGCTAGAAAGGTCAAAATAATCGTTGTCCATGTTAAGACCGTCCGGAAATTGAGGATGATTATGATCTATTTCCTATAATACAAATATTAAATCATTAGTCATTAAAAACTAAGCATAAAATCATAATTCATAAATACTAAGTATAAAAATATTTAAATTAATTACTAAAAATAAAATCATAAATATACTAAACATTAACATATTAAAATTAATTACTAAACATATAATCATACATATAATAAGCATTAACATATTAAAATTAATTACTAAACATAAAATCATAAATATACTAAGATTAACATATTAAAATTAATTACTAAACATAAAATCATAAATATCATACAAATATTAAAATATTTAATATTTAAATCATAATTAATTACTAAGCATAATTCATAAACATATTTAAATTAATTATTAAGCATTTAATCATAAATATACTAAGCATAAAAAATATTTAAATTCATTACTAAGCATTTAATCATAAATATAGTAATATACTAAGCATAAAAATATTAAAATTAATTACTAAACATAAAATCATAAATATGCTAAGCATTAACATATTAAAATTAATTACTGAACATGAAATAATAAATATACTAAGCATTAACATATTAAAATTAATTACTAAACATAAAATCATAAATATCATAAAAATCTAAACATAAAATCATAAATATACTAAGATTAACATATTAAAATTAATTACTAAACATAAAATCATAAATATCATACAAATATTAAAATATTTAATATTTAAATCATAATTAATTACTAAGCATAATTCATAAACATATTTAAATTAATTATTAAGCATTTAATCATAAATATACTAAGCATAAAAAATATTTAAATTCATTACTAAGCATTTAATCATAAATATAGTAATATACTAAGCATAAAAATATTAAAATTAATTACTAAACATAAAATCATAAATATACTAAGCATTAACATATTAAAATTAATTACTGAACATGAAATAATAAATATACTAAGCATTAACATATTAAAATTAATTACTAAACATAAAATCATAAATATCATAAAAATATTAAAATTAATTACTAAACATAAAATCATAAATATACTAAGCATTAACATATTAAAATTAATTACTAAACATAAAATCATAAATATCATAAAAATATTAAAATTAATTACTAAACATAAAATCATACATATAATAAGCATTAACATATTAAAATTAATTACTAAACATAAAATCATAAATATCATACAAATATTAAAATATATTACTAAACATAAAAATATAAAATCATAAATATACTAAGCATAATTCATAAACATATTTAAATTAATTATTAAGCATTTAATCATAAATATACTAAGCATAAAAAATATTTAAATTCATTACTAAGCATTTAATCATAAATATACTAAGCATAAAAAATATTTAAATTCATTACTAAGCATTTAATCATAAATATAGTAATATACTAAGCATAAAAATATTTAAATTCATTACTAAACATAAAATCATAAATCGATAAATATACTAATATACTAAGCATAAAAATATTTAAATTCATTACTAAGCATTTAATCATAAATATACATATCATACAAATATTAAAATTAATTACTAAACATAAAATCATAAATATCATAAAAATATTTAAATATATTACTAAATATAAATTCATCAATTTACTAACTAAACAAAATATACTAAGATAGTAAGATTAGTAGATTACTGAGCATTAATAAAAATATTAAAATATTAAAATTAATTACTAGACATAAATTCATAAAATGATAAATTTACTAAAATCTAAGATTCTAAGATTAAATATTAAAATTTATAACAAAGCAAAGCATCAAAATATTAACTCATAAATACACTAAGCATAAAGCCATAAATATAAAATATACATAAAACATAAGAATAAATATCAAAATTAATAACTAAGCATAAATATATTAATTATTAACTATAAATATAAATTTTAAAAACTAAAACATAAAACTAATTAATAACATTTAAAGGAAAAACATAACTTTGAGGTTTTGAGCTTTGGTGGAGAGATTAAAGAATAATATTAGATTATTAGTAATATAGTAGTATAAATTTAGAATAGTAGAGTAGTAGATTAGTTGTGTAGAGAATAGAGAGAGAGACTAAGAATGGAATTATTAAAAATTTAAAATATGAAGGTGTAGAGAAAATGAGAAATAGAAATTAGAGAGAGTAATGGAGAGTTGGAGAATGTAGAGAGTAGATAGTAGAGAATGAGAGAATAGAGATTGAGAGAAAGTGTAGGGAAATTGAAATGAGTGGGGGTATTTATAGAAAAATTTGAAATGTGGGTAAAAATATAAAATAGAAGAGATGAGGGGGTAAATTATAATTTTTAGTAAGTTTTGAAAATTTTGACCGTTTGCTAACGTCAGCAACGGTCAAATTTTTCAAAAAAATAAAAAATAAAAAATGGCTTCAAACGGTAAATATATATATATATATATATATATATATATATATATATATATATATATATATTTGAATGGTCGGCCCGGCGGGCTGAGCCCGCTGGCCTACCAGGCCCGGCTAGGCCGGCCCGCCAGGCCTCAAACCTCTACCCGGCCCGTGCCAGGTATGTCGGTCGTGCCAGGCCTGGCCCGCAAAACATATGGTCCGTGCCTGAAACGGCCCGCCACCCTTGGTAGGCCGACCGTGCCGAGCCCGTCAGGCCCGGCACATATTTACACCACTAATTCAACATCAAATTTTACAAAAAAAAAATATCTTTAAAAAAATATTCCTCCAATAAATATTTAAATTATTATAGAAGTTTAACCTTATTTTAATATATAATTAATAAGTAAATTAAATAAATTGAATATATATATCAATATTTGTGTCATTTTAAAGATCTCAACGATATCTTTCCAATAGTATATTTTTTTAGAATACATATTATTAGAATTAAATATGAGAGGATTAAATTAGAGATTTAAAAAAAATTAAAACAATGATTTGACAATTAACAATATAAAAAAATAAAAAAATAATAAAAAATGTATAATATGTGAACAGTTAAGTGCCAAAGCCAAAGCTAGCGCTCAATTGTTCAACAACACAGAAAGAGATTTTGGGAAATTGAAATCAGCTCTACAATAGCGCATGGTAGGTGGGATTTAAAACTCTAAAATAGAGTTTGGTGCATCGGAGAGTAGTGTATGGTTAGCTCCATTACACGATGATAAGTCAAATTGATAAGTCCATCACTTGAAATTCATATTCACACTATTTTCATCAAAGTCAAACACACTGCTTGCTTTTTGGAATGAGTAATGCTACTTTGTTTAAATTTGGTATCCAAATCTGGTACTCAAATGACGTAGTAACACTCTCGTCCATTCATTTAAATTGTATTAGATTTGCTTGATTTAAATGAATGGACGAGAGTGTTGCCACGTCATTTGGGCACCGGATTTGGACACCAAATTTTGGCAAAGTAGCTTTACTCTTTTGGAATATGATAGAAAGAGACTAGGCATGTACGAGCAGCCACATAAAAAATTACATTATGGTCTAAGGCTTGGGATTAAAAACCCAAGTCTTTGGTTCTACTCTTGGCAATTACATTGTGATCAACCCTCTGGGCGTTTAGCTCTGCTGGTGGAAGGACTAAGGCCAGTCCTGAGATTTCGGAGACCCAAGGCGAACTATAAATTAGAGGCCCCCAAAGATACAATGAATTGCAATTTACAATTTGATATGTTATGGTGGGATAAGTGTAATGATTTTGTTACTCTAATGGGCCTTTTCTTTAACATATATATTTAGATTTTCTATTATCAGTTCGTCCTAACAATAAATATATTAGGACGAAAAATGTGGACTACTAGATTTACATACTTTGACTCAAAGTGTATGCACTTGTCAAAACTTCTCCATAATCTATGGTCCACATTCTTCGTCCTGATATATTTATTGCCATGACGAACTGACAATAGAAAGACTGTATATATATATACAATTTTTCTATTATCAGTTCGAAGTGATATAAGATATATCAGTTCCTTGCATATGGGTCATTGGATTTAAATGCTTTGACTTGGCTGTATGTGCTTGTCAAAGCATCTTTTAAATCTAATGGCCCACATACAAGGAACTAATATAATTTATATCAGTTCGAACTGATAATAGAAAGACTGTATATATATATATGGGCTGTATATAAATATTTCTTTGGTGGGCTTTTAAGTAATAATTGACATTTAGGTTGTTTTTTTTATAAAAAAGAAACTCTACTCGAGTCTAAAGATAGAAATACATAGTAAACTGAATTTGGGGGCCCTTGGAAAACAGGGGCCCTAGGCGGCCGCCTCGTGGCCTATGCCCAGGGGCGGCCCTGGGAAGAACGGACATAGGGCTAACGTCAGCGGTTCGAATCCTACCCAGGCGAGGGCGAGTTTTGATTTACCCGCTTACATCCTTGTGGGGCCAACGGTTTGGACCGATGTTTCATATCTGTCATACTCCGCGAAGCCAACATATAGGCTAAGCGGGTCACGCAATTGGGGGCCTGCTTCCAACATACAGACCACGGCGAGTCATGCAGTTGAGGAAGAACAGGCGGATAAATGCTTGGACGAAGTCCGGGATCCTCGATACCAAAAAAAATATATATATATATATATATATACAGTCTTTCTATTATCAGTTCGAACTGACAATAAATATATCAGGACGAAGAATGTGGACCACAGATTATGGAGAAGTTTTGACAAGTGCATACACTTTGAGTCAAAGTATGTAAATCTAGTGGTCCACATTCTTCGTCCTGATATATTTATTGTCAGTTCGAACTGATAATAGAATTTCTGTATATATATATATATATATATATATGATATAAAGAGACTAGGCATGTACGGGCAGCCACATAAGAAATTCAAATTCTTTGACCAGAATTGTCAAAATTTCTTTTTCTGGCAGACATATCAATTTCCAATGGTCTATTAGAAATTAATAAATTTCATATATGTATTTTGGACGACTTTTTCATTGCCGATGACGTTGGATCACCATAATCTCCATCTCTTCCTAACTCTTATGTACCAAAAATTAGACCCATTTGAATAAGTGTCAAGTTGTAAATGGATCGATTCAATCCAAACCATCATGTTAGCTGCCTATTGTGTTTGAAAATCAAAATCCAAACTCTTTGCTCATGGAAATGGGTGGATGAAGTTCACAAGAACAACAATATTTATCACCAGACGAGAAAAGGATTGAAGACAAAACTATTGATTTCTAGAGGATTAAGTCACTTACAAACTTTTTTATATTAATCAATTTAGAAAATTTCAAATTAATGGGGTTTTAAGATGTCGATTCAAATTTGAACTATTAGTTTTTGGATTTTATAAAGGGGAATTATAATTTAGTACCTAACATTTGGTAAAATATTTATTTTTAAAACGTGTTTGTTTTTATAGTACATGTGATCTCTAAATTTTTTAAAATACATCAAATAGGTTCCTTCGTAGTTAACCATTTGTTAAATTTAACAATTTTAGAGGTAATTTTATCTTTAAACAAGAAGATTTCCGTATGTCAACATAAATATATATATATATTAAAAATATTCATATATAGAAAAAAATTGAAACAAGATTGAAGGACATTGGGCCAAAAAGAAGAAGCAAGACAGAGCCATGGCATTGACCTAGAAAATGGAGGGGTCGGTGAGGGTACATGCCAGTTGGGTCTCTATCATCGGAGATGATCGATGGACGCTAGATTCGGTGTAGATCCAATCTAAAATTTGGATTTCCATTTTTTTGTCAATGTTTTTCTAATTTGATCTTGAGATGAACAATGGAGACCCGTATTTGTTTTTTCAAAATTTTAATTCTAGTTTCTTATTTTTATTTCGTACTTTTAAAATTTATTGACACATGTTAGATGTTAATTGGATTACAAGCAAGGTAAATTGTAAAAATTTAAAAGTTAAAGGGTAAAATTGTATTTTAAAACCCTGCGATTTATGTTAGGAGAGCTTCTCCTTACAATCCACAAATTATCTATTTACATTTCAATTTAAATTTTTTTTATTAATGATAATTTTAACCCGAATTAAAATTACTAAACAAGACAAACAAATTCTAAAGACACTCCAAACCAATTAAATTATTAAAAAAAGAAATTCTCTCTCCTGAATCATTAGATTAAATATTACGTATTAAACTCTCTCTCTAAAATCTGTTATTACCATATTAAACACACACACACTCTCTCTCTCTCTCTCTCTCTCTCTCTCTCTCCATTTAAAAAAAAAATCATTTCTCCGTATATACTTTCTCAATCAATCTTTGATTAATAGTTAAAGAAAAAAACATCTTATGAATATTTTGGTTTTTTATTAACAGTAATATATGAATATTTTGGTTTTTTACTAACAGTAATATATATATATATATATATACAGAAATTCTATTATCAGTTCGAACTGACAAAAGTTATATCAGTTCCTTGCATGTGGGCCACTGGATTTAAATACTTTGACCTGACTGTATGCACTTGTCAGTCAAAGTATTTAAATCCAGTGGCCCACATACAAGGAACTAATATAACTTTTGTTAGTTCAAACTGATAATAGAAAGACTGTATATATATATTAAAAAGTCAATACAAATACCTTGTTTTTCAAAAAAAAAAAAAAAAAATAGATATATGAAAACTTTATTTGTTGCAACTGGATTCAATTAAACTTGGAATTTCTAAGATTAATGAAATAATTAAAGTTCTCTAGGCAATCACATACCTACAAAAGTAACAAAAAACATTTTCATATTTCGATTTTTTTTTTTTTTTTTTGAAAAACATGGTACTTGTTTTTTGAGTTTATATGTATATATATATATATATATATATATATATATATATATATATATATATATATACAGTCTTTCTATTATCAGTTCGAACTGATATAAAATATATCAGTTCTTTGCATGTGGGTCATTGGATTTAAAAGATGCTTTGACAAGTGTATGCAGTTAAGTCAAAGTATTTAAATCCAATGGCTCACATGCAAGGAACTGATATATCTTTTGTCAGTTCAAACTGATAATAGAAAATTTGTATATATATATATACGGTTCCTAAAAATTAAGTTTATTCATAAGTTTTTTTTTTTTTTCTTAATTGTTAGTCTTGTTTGAGAAAGAATTGAGATAGAAAAATAGAGATATGCATTGGAGGAGAGAGAGTTTAATATGGTAATTAAAAATTTAGGAGAGAATGTTTAATACGTAATATTTAATATAATGATTTAGGAAAGATAATTTTATTTTTTAATAATTTAATTCAAAAAAGATTACTTCTTAGATGAATCCAAAGGCTATGATGGTTCGTCCTAACTTTTATTAAAATAAAATGGAGTGTCTTTAGAAATTTTATTTTTAAAATGGAGTGTCTTTAGAATAGGAGTGTCAAAAGATAAAAAGGATAATCTTGGAATAAAATGAAGTGTCTTTAAAAACTTTTGAAATTTATATTTTGAGAATGAAGTGTATTTAGAAAAGAAGTGTAAAAAGAAAAAATTGGATTATCAAAAGAAGCTCTCTTATGTTAGGAGAAAATGGGGTCAATTTACACTTTTGTCCCCTTTGACCATTAAAGTTTTGGTAACAAAACCTATTTGATGTATTATTGAAAAGTTATGGATCACGAGTACTATAAAAGTGAACACATTTAAAAAAACTAATATTTCATTGAAATTTAGGGACTAACATATAATTCTCCATTAATATATTTCTGAAAAGTAAGAAATCACATGTACTATAAAAGTAAATATGTTTAAAAAGATCAATATCTCGTCAATAGTTAAGGATTAAATTGTAATTTTATTTTTTTTAATAACAGAACCCGACCTAATAAACTGGACCCATAACTGATTTTTACAAATGGAGTTGGGTCGCCGGATGTAATTATGTCAGGTTTACCAAAAATCCAAAACAAGAGGTTAATTTTTGTTATTAGGGCAAATTACACTGCACCCCTTGAGGTTTGGGTAAGATACACTCACATGGAAAAGTTTTGGTATTATACACAAACACACCCCCAAGACTTAAGTTTGAAAAAGTTTGACTTTAAAGATTGCCAAAAATGCCCCTAAGTCCTTAATAGTTGGTATAATACCAAAGTTAAACTTTTAAGGGGTATTTTTGGCAATCTTCAAAGTAAAACTTTTTCAAACTTAAGTCTTGGAGGTGTTAGTGTTATAGTGGAATTGGTGAGAAATGTCACCTTTTTAAACTGATTTGGTGACAATGTCACTGCTTTAATAAGTTAAGTTTAAAAGGCACCTATTATGGTGAACAGACAAAAATACCCTTACTTTACACATTCTTTTCTTACTTTGAAGTTTTCTGAGATTTAAAACAGACCTCCAATGGATAATTAGTTTTGTGGCTCTACACAAATGCATTCGGGGGTCGAGCCTTTTTTTTGGTTTTTTTTTGGTTTTGAATCTTCCATTGAAAAGGCTCGAAATGAAGTGTTCGAGCCTTTTCATACACCAATCGTGCCTTTTCATACACTAATGAAAAGTTATCGAGCCTTTTGGAAAAGTTATCGAGCCTTTTGGAAAGGTTATCGAGCCTTTTGGAAAGGTTATCGAGCCTTTTGGAAAGGTTATCGAGCCTTTTAGAAAGGTTATCGAGCCTTTTGGAAAAGTTATCGAGCCTTTTAGAAAGGTTATCGAGCCTTTTCCAAAAAGGCTCGATAACCTTTCTAAAAGGCTCGATAACCTTTCCAAAAGGCTCGATAACCTTTCTAAAAGGCTCGAAATGATTTCGTGCCTTTTTGAAATATTTTCGTGCCTTTTTACACTGTCATCGTGCCTTTTGAAGTTGTTATCGAGCCTTTTGGAAAAGTTATCGAGCCTTTTAGAAAGGTTATCGAGCCTTTTGGAAAAGTTATCGAGCCTTTTAGAAAGGTTATCGAGCCTTTTGGAAAAGTTATCGAGACTTTTCCAAAAAGGCTCGATAACCTTTCTAAAAGGCTCGATAACTTTTCCAAAAGGCTCGATAACAACTTCAAAAGGCACGATGACAGTGTAAAAAGGCACGAAAATATTTCAAAAAGGCACGAAATCATTTCGAGCCTTTTCCGAACTTTTTTCGAACCTTTTTCGAGCCTTTTGGTGAAGAAGGTTACTGTGGGGGGCAATTTTGTCCGTTCACCATAAATGGTGCCTTTTAAACTTAAGTTAGTAAGTTGGTGCCTGTTCCCAAAAAAGAGCCTCAAATAGTGCTATTTAATTTTTTAACCCTTAGTGTATAATACCAAAACTTTTCAATGTGAATGTATCTTGCCCAAACCTCAAGGGTGCAGTGTAATTTTCCCTTGTTATTATTATTCTTATGCCATTTATTCCATCAATGTCAACGCCAATACAAAAGAAACAAAATTACAAAATTCGGCTGTGAAAGTCCAACATACAACTGTCTTGACTTTTGTGAGAGGAGATTGGTGCCTAAAAATGATAGTAGCCTCAACCAATTTTTTTTTTCTTTTTTTCCTTTTTCAAGCGATCATGATGGGTTTGGTTGGCTTTATGAAAATTAATGATTTTGATGGCTTGTGAAAATAATAATAATAATAGAGTAATACTAAGCCCCCGTCCTGCAGGCTGTTTTCAGCTGTTTTTGTTTTTGTTTTTGTTTTACAAAAATGATTTCGAATTCGTGTCCTGTAAATCGTTTTTCATTTTATTTTCAGAAATCAAAAACAAAAACAAAAACAAAACCAAGTGTTATAAGTGGAAATTTTGAAAAACAAAAAAAAGTTGTTTTTGTTTTTGTTTTTGTTTTTTATTTTGATTTCCAAATGTAGTGGGTCCCATATCATTAATATATATATTTTTTTAATATTTTTTTTTCAGACTTCTTCCTTCCCAGTCGTGCTCCACTGTCCTTCTTCTTCTTCCTCCTCCGATCGCCTCCGATCGCCGCCGCTCACCGCTCTTCTTCTTCTTCCCGCCGACCTCTTCTTCTTCTTCTTCTTCTTCTTCCTGCCGATCTCCTCTTCTTCCTCCGCGTCCCTCTTCTTCTTCCCGCTGATCTCCTCTTCTTCCCGCCGATCTCCTCCTCCTCCTCCTCATCCTCTTCTTCTTCTTCTTCTTCTTCTTCTTCCTCCGCGTCCTTCTTCTTCCCGCCGATCTCCTCCTCTTCTTCCTCCGCGTCCTTCTTCTTCCCGCCGATCTCCTCTTCTTCCTCCGCGTCTCACCGCCGTTCTCCTCTGCGTCTCCGATCGCCGCCGCTCTCCTCTCCGATCTCCGATCGCCGTTCTCCTCTTCTTCTTCCTTTTCCTGTTCCTCTTCATCTTCAACTGTTAACCCTAACTTAAATTACAATTTTTTTTTTGTTAATTATTTAATCATTTATCTATAATTATTATAATATTAAACAAAATTTAAAATTGATATTTCAATTTTCGAAAGTTTTTGGTTATCCTACCGGACGTGTTTTTTCCGTTTTTATTTTCAAAATACGGATTCCAGTAAATGCTACCAGACGCATATTCGGAATCCAAAAATGAAACCAAAAACACTGTTTTCATTTTCATTTTCATTTTTCTTTTCGAAAAACAAAAACAAAAAACAGCTTGCAGGACGGGCCCTAAGTTTCACAAAATTTTATCCAAAAAACCTTCTCAAATTATGTGGTTTAGTAAGTTGTCAACATCTTGTAAATTATGAGTTTATGTAGTGAGGGATATGATGTTAACAACTAACCATGCCATATAATTTGGGAAGATTTTTGGAAAAAAAATGTAAAAAGCCTAACATAACTCATAATAATAATAATAATAATAATAATAATAATAAAAGCGAGAAAAATACTACATAACCCATTTTTCTTTCCTTCTCGGTTCTCAACAACCAATATGAGAACTTCTTTATAGCGGCTTTTACACTTTGTTTCATAAGAAACTTCGAAGTGGTTTTATTTCATTATATTCCAACCATCAATTTCATTCATTTGGTATCATTGACATAAGAATTGATATAAGAGATGACCTAATTGTGGAGTGATGGGTAGAGTTTAGTGGTGTCAATGTGGGCCGGCACGGCCCATTTGTGCCGGGCCGAAGAAGCCCGTTTTTGAAAACGGGCTCGACCTGGCATGGCACAGCAAGTTGTCGTACCGTGCCAGCGTGCCGGGCCGACACACAGGCCTACAAATTTTTAATTTTTTTTTTATAATTTAAATATTTTAATTCAATTGTACTAACTTATAATATTGTTTAAACAATTTAAATTATGTAATTTTAATTGTAATTTGTCTATCTTATTTATTATTTTAGTCTAATAAAAAATGTAGAAAATAGAAAGATTTATTATTTTATTTAATAAAATAATTCAAAGAATAAATAAAGCTAAAAGATTAAAGAAAATAAAAATAGATGAAATTATGAAAATATGAAATGAAGAATTATTTATTTATTTTGGAGTCTCAGTATTACATATTTACATGATTACCTCATTAAAAACCTTACCAAGAAAAACTCAGTGGGATACAAACTTGATAAGGGAAAAAGAGTGCAATCGTATTACAAGTTAATGTACATGTATAACCTAGAAGTCCTAGATCTGGTTACTGCCGGAACTCTCATCGACATATAAATTACTAAAATTTTGAATAAGTTGTTCATCTATCGTTTCATTTTGCATCCTCTTTCGAGCAATCTCCCAATCCCAAATGCATGCCAATACCTCCACCATCTCTGGAGACAAAGAACTTCTTCTTTCTTCAACAATTCTTCCAGTCGTGCTGAATACCTGTTCTGAGGAAACAGTGGAGACAAAGATAACCAGTACGTCACGTGCTAGGTGTGACAGGACCGGATATCTATAGCTGTAGGTCTTCCACCATAACAACAGATCAAATCTCTCCTTGTTTTCAAATCCATTGAATTGAGCTTCAACGAAGCTTTTCAGTTCGGCACCGGAAGTTGCACCAGCTTGTGAAGAACTTGATGAGCCTACTTTTTTTTGGCGTTTTATAATGTTCCAACTTGTCTGATTCGGGAGTGTGTCTGGTTCTGCTGATGGTTGCGCGTCAACACCGCCATACTTGCACTCATAAATACTAATAACTTTGAACAACTTGGTTCGAATGTCAATAACCTGTGCAGAATAATCTACGCTCAAATTATTACCAATATACTCTTGCTAAAAAAATATACGCGTGTGTCTAATACAAGCTAGAGGGTTAATCGATTATTACCAACTTTTTCGATTAGTCAATATTAACAATAAAACTCAATTCAACAAATAATAAAAATCAAGTAAAGGTGTGGAAATTAAAGAACACTTGATTTTTACATGGAAACCTTCAACAAGGAAAAACCACAGGACTAGCCACGCTAGCCACTTAAGCCACAACAATCCACTATATGAAAAGACGGTTACACCCCCAAGTGATACACGGAATCTCACTCACGATAATCTCAGGCTATGGACACTACCACTCGCCACTCTTGGTTCAATCATAATGATATCTCCTGATTCACTACTCTTGGCATGAGCACCCCTTAATCTACCCGTAGGCCTTTTTTAGCGGCACTTGGCAATGCTTGCCAACCAACCCTTGGTTGCAAGACTTCACTTACTTGTGCGACTTCACTTACTTGTGCAACTTCACCTAGAAGCCACAAGACCTTGACTCATTGAAGAGAATTAAAAGTCTAAGTGAATATGACAATAATGCTCACATGCAATAATATGTGAGACCACATACAAAATGCTCAACTAGGAATTTAATGAGACAATCAATAAATCCAAGTTGTCAATGTCTAAATGCAAAGCATGAAGACTTAGCTAGATGTTAGCAATCACAAAACAATCCTAGCTATCAAACAATGTCAACATGTCCATACATGTGAACTCAATTAGTTATAGAGAATTTTCAACAACCTAATTGTTACTCAAAACACACAAAAACATTTAGAAACTTAACTAGTTGATTAAAAGACAATCTATCAACCTAGTCATCAATAAATCACACAAGAATGTTTATGACTTAGCTTTTTAGGCAAAAATGACCTAATCAATTATGCTATCAAAATATAAACCCAATCATGCCATCATTCAACAATAAATGCATTCAATAAATGATTTCTACAAATCCTATGCATTAAAAATGAATTCTTGGAATTGAAGAATAATAAACAAAGATGAAATGTTTGTTCTTACTTACCAAGTCAATAATTATGAAGATCCATGCTTAAATGATGAAGATGATGTTAGATGCAAATGGGTTTTGGGTTTGGGAGAGTTAAATAAGCAATCTTGGTGCTTTCTCTCACTAGGGAACTCTTAATCTCTCTCTAGGGTTTTGTAGTTTTTGTTCCTTAAAGACAAATGATAAGAAAGAGATGTATTTATAGTGCTTAGATGATAGCCCTATAAATTCATGAATTTCCCTTCAAAAATGAGCCAAATTGGACTCCAAATGAGTAAGATATGGCCAAATTATGAAACAGAGGCGGAGTAGTGCGCTGATCTGTTGGTTGGTATACTACCCGCGCAGTAACCCGCGCACTGGCAAATTAACACAATAGCTCGAGATTCGAGCTCCCCATACCATGACCAAACGACATCGAAACCTTTCGTATGATATACCGTTAGAAAGGTATGGATGTCTAGTTTCTACTCCATTTTACGAAATGATGTTTTAATGTCTGTATAAATAGATATGGTCATTTGAGTGACCAAAGGTCAAAAACGGACAACAACAAAGTTGCTCTGTTTTAGTTGTCACTTTGGAGATTTCAAAACTAGTCCAAACGATCATGAAATATTACGAATAATATACCGTTGGAAAGGTATGGGTGTCTAGTTTGTACAGAAATTTTCAAAACTCATTTTGAAACTTTGTATAAAACATTATGGTCACAAGACCATGCAAATGTCAGTTTTGAAAACATTTGAAACATTGAAATCCAATCTTTTGAAACTAGACACCTTACTCCATTCAACCACACCATAACTAACACTAATCTAAGAGAAGAATGGGATCTTCTCAAATGGTCAACCATCGCGCTAAGGCATGCACACCATCGTGCAAGCGCGGACATTTCCGATCACACAAACGGAAACGAATTATATCACACAAAACCACACTTAGATCTAACAATGAAGTGCCAGTGTGATTGTGTAAAAGATGTGAAACTCAATGAATTACAGTGTGTTCTAATATATTAATCTAGAGGGGGGTGTGAATAGATTTTAACTCTTCTTACCAAATTTTCGCGTTTAGTCAATTTTACAAAAATAACCCCAATCTAGTCAATTTAATAAATCAAGCACAAAAGTGCAGAAATTAAAATACGCTTAATTTTTACATGGCAACCCTCAACAGGAAAAAATCACGAGCTGTTATATGTGCCACACACGAACCTCGAATCCACTAATTGCAATGGTGTTTACAACTTAGGTTGACCTCAACCTCTCACGGGTCTATAACCCACCACTACTACCCACAGGCCTTTAAAAGTGAACCTAATCCAATTTGCCTATAGCCTAAGCAATTTTAGCCACAAGACTTACTTCTCAATGAAGAGATAAATAGTCTATGTGAATATATATGATATCCAAAATGCAAATAGAGCTAGGGAACACTAAATGCTTATCTAGGATTATATCAATCCTAGATATCAAATGCTATATGACATGGCATAATGCTTAGCTAACTTAGATTAAACAAACCTAGGTATAGCTATCACAATACATCACTCAATCAAGACAACACAAACAATCTCTATCTTGTATCTAGAATATGTTCTAAGAGCATACAAGTAATAAAAGAGAAGGCTTGATAAGAAAAACACCAAGATTAGATGAAATTAGTGAAAACCTTACCAAGTAAAATGTGTTATTGAAAACCCATGTATGAATGCATCCTATATGGTCATAGATGATGCAAAATGAATCTTTGATGCACAAGGGAAATACTTTGAGTGATAAATGAGAGTTCTTTATGAATTTTTCTCACTTGAAAAATATCATAAGTGAAAAATCTGATTTTGGACTCTTGAACTCGACCTATAACTGAAGAGGCATATATATAGGGTGCCAGAATGAAGTGACATCATTTTGGAAAAGTGCCCAGAAACAGGAAATTCTACGCCTTAATTCTGCGGCCGGTGACCGCCGAACAAGGGCGCCGAATACCAATAGTCACACTGACTTAGATTCTACGGCCCCATTCTGCGCCCTACTCATCGAACAAGGGCGCTGAATTACAATCAGACCCACTGGTCTGAATTCGGTGGCCATGTTATGCGGCCCCTTATCTCCGAACCAAGGGCACCGAAAAGACACTAGATCAACTGGTCTCAATTCGGCGGCCTGATTCTACGGTCACCAACCGTCGACTGCCGAACCAAGGCACCGAAATCCCCTGGCTTTGCATCCTAATGCCTAAACATGTTAAGGTAAAACAAGCAAGATGCAATCAAATAAACATGCATGAAGAGATATTAATGAACATAAATGTACACATATAAAAATACACAGCATACAAGTATTAAAGATATGCATGAGTTGTGAGTGTGTGCAGCTACATCTCTTCAAAGCAAGTAAACACTTAGAAATTTACCTTTGGTGCTTCTTCTCTTGAGGTCTTGAGGTCTTGAGAGGGACTTGGTTGTGCAAAGCACCAACCATCAAAAGCCTAAGCTACCCTTATATCAAATCCCACATGTGGTTTGTCACCGAAATAAGCCAATCAAACTTGAGGCACTTACAAGATGCACATATATAAGCAATTGGAACACAAATGCAAGATGAACAAAGCATGCATGTAGTGTGTGTGTGTGTGTGTGTGTGTGTGTGTGTGTGTGTGTGTACAACTAAATTTCTTCAAGAGGCAAGTCAAGTGATTTACCTTTCGCTCTTGCTCTTAAAGTCACGGAGATGCTTGGAAGTTTGCCATTGAGGACCTAAGCTACCCATTACAAAATCATCCCCAACTATGATTTGTCATAAAATAAGCCAATCATAAAATGGAGGTCCTTACACTAGCAATGTTTCTAAACCAAATAATTTAATCCTAGGACCTACTATAACACCGAAAGCATAAAGGAAAGGAATTGTAGACCGGTATTTTTTAAACTTGGTCTCCACGACAACAACTGCAGTGCCTAAGATATTATCTCCCTTATAATTGTTTAACAATTCAAACATTTCCACAATATGATGGATTGCCTAGAAAGATGTGGGGTAATAGACCCCAGAAATAGTTACAGTGGAATCGTAAAAAACCTTTAAAAATTCAACAAAAATCTTTGCCACATGCCAATCTTCTGGGGTCAGTCTAGACGGCCAATTTTAGACATTTTCATGTTATAAAAACCTGAAATAGGTGTATCATAATCCAAACAATTTTGCAGCATTAAGTAAGTAGAATTCCACCTTACCGGCATATCTGTTTGGAATCTTTGGGGTCGTAGATCGTAAGTTTTACAGTATCTACCGAATTCATTCAATCTTGGATTAAAACTACGGAGCCAAGAAAAGGCATCTCTGATGCGATCTATTCGATCGCTTACTACCTTCATACCAGACTGTATAATTAAATTGATGATATGACATGTGTAAGGTTCCCATTTGTTGATTGGCTCATTTCGTGGACAAACCACATGTTGGGGTTCTTTGTAAGGGTAGGTTAAGTGTTAGTGTTATTGCTCAATACCCTTTGAAGACCTCATCTTGATAAGCACCGAAGGTATATTTCTATGTGCTTACTTGTCTTGAAGAGATAGTTGCACACACTCACAACTCATGCATATGTTTAATCCTTGTATGTTGTGTGTCTTATTTTTGTGCATTAATGTTCATTAACATCTCTTCTTGCTTGTCATTTTGATTGCATCTTGCATATCCAATTGCCATGTCATGCTTAGACTTAGGATTGCATTTTTGCACTGGGCGCTCCCAAAAGCGCTCTACAGAAGCGCTGTACGAACAGTGCCCATCGAGCGCTGTTCAGACCTGATCGATTTAATTCGGTTGCTGTTGGGTCGCTGTACAAAAGGCCACTCTGTTTTCCTGAGAGAACAAAGTTGGGGCGCTGTACAGAAACGCTCTACGTACAGCGCCCAAGGCAATTTCAGGCTAACTTATTCAAAACGACCACACTTTGATTTGACCCCCTATATATATGCCACTTTGACTTTAGGTCAATCAAGAGAGTTCATAGTCAGATTTCATACTTAGGATATTTTTCAAAGAGAAGAAAAAATTCCAAGAACTCATTTTTTATTTACTCAAACACTTTTTCATGATCATCAATCATCATCTAGCATCATCCTTGATCATCTAGATGTCTCTTTGCATGGATTCTTCATCACACTTTGCTTGGTAAGCTTTTCACTAATATCTTACATATTTTGTGTTTTTCTTAACAAGCATTCTCAATTTATTACTTGTATGATTTTCATATATCTTTTGATACAAGATTGAGATTAGTGTGTTGTATGTTTGAGAAGTTGTATTGTGATAGCTAATTAAGTTTTGTGCTTAATCTTGATTAGCTAAACTATTTGACATGTCATTTAGTTTTAATATCTAGGATTGTTCTAATTGCATATTCATCATCTTAGATAAGCATATAGGGTTTCCCTTGCTTTATGTTGCATTTGGATATTCATATATTCACTTAGGGTGTTATTCTCTTCATTGAGAAAGTAAGTCTTGTGTTGCTATCGGGATTAGGTAGCTTAAATCACAAGCAATTGGACTAGATCCACTTATACCGGGATTAGGTAGTTGTGATGATTATTGATCGGGATTAGATCATTAAACCAGGATTAGGTTGTAATCATTCAATTAGTGGATTCGAGGTTCGTGTGTGGCGCACATAACAGCCCGTGGTTTTTCCCGTGAGGGTTTCCACGTAAATATCAAGTGTTATTTACATTCCGCACCTTATTACACTTGTTATATTATTGTGACTAGTTATGGGTAATTTCGTAATATTGACTTCACACAAAAAATTGGGTATTAAGTTTAAAATCTATTCACCCCCCCCCCCCCCCCCCCCCCCCCCCCCTAGATAGTTTTATACACACCATGCTATAATTTGTTTCAACATGCACACCGTTGATGGAAGAAATAACCCTCATGTTGCGGGATATTTTTTTTTCAAAAAACAATGCAATAGAGCTAGTATTTGCATATGCATTATCTGATGTGATAGAAAGGATGCGATGAATTATTTCAAAAGTTTCTAAAACAAAAATAATGACATTAAAAATATTTCCTGCGGTATGTGCAAAATCCATCGGACGAAAACCAAGATTTTTTTTTTTTTTTTTTGTAACCTCCAATCAAAGTCTAAATAGTGTCATGTGATAGTTAAATAGTCTTGTTTGGAATATGCGTTCCAAATATCGGAAGTTAATGCAATAGAGACAGTTAGATGTTGTGATTCAGCCTTCAACTCATCTTATTGGGTTTGAAAACATTTTAACAAATCGTTCCTAATAGTGTTTCTAGAAACATATTTAAATTGGGGGTTGTATGCACTTTGAATAAATTCTTCATAAAAACCATTATCACCGAAATTAATCGGTTAATCAGTACATGCAATGTAACATGCCATGCACTCTCTAGCATGCGCGGTGTCATAACGCCATGTTGTAACGGACCCTTCTGGGTGCTGTTGTAGTTGTGTCTGGGTTATAGTATCTACCTGTCCATGTGCAGGCATGCATTTCTCCATATGCCTTCGCAAATGACCGGTGCCCCCTAGAAGTGACATAGTGCTTAGGACAAAACTTACATTGAGCTCTGTCCATGACTTGACCGTCTATGGTCTTTTGTACTACGCCAAAACATTGCCATACGTTTGATGTGTGCTTTTTAGGTTTAGGAGGACGTGATGTCGATGTTGCGTCGGAACCAGAAGGTCCCGCTGCCGTTTCCGTCGGCCTAGAATAATCATTCTCCATGTTAAGATCGTCCAGAAATTGAGGATGATTATGATCCAGTTCCTACAATACAAATATTAACTCATTAGTCATTAAAAACCAAGCATAAAAATATTAAAAATAATTACTAAACAAAAAATCATAAATATCACACAAATATTAAAATTAATTACTAAGCATTTAATCATAAATATACAAAGCATAAAAATATTAAAATTAATTACTAAACATAAAATCATAAATATCATACAAATATTAGATTAATTACTAAGCAGTTAATCGTAAATATACTAAGCATAAAAATATTAAAATTAATTACTAAACATAAAATCATAAATATCATAAAAATATTAAAATTAATTACTAAACATAAATCATAAATATCATAAATATATTAAAATTAATTACTAAACATAAAATCATCAATTTACTAACTAAACAAAATATACTAAGCATAAATTAAAATATACAAATATTAAAATTAATTACTAGACATAAATTCATAAAATGATAAATTTACTAAAATCTAAGATTCTAAGATTAAATATTAAAATTTACAACAAAGCATAAAAATATAAACTCATAAATATACTAAGCATAAAGCCTTAAATATTAAATATACATAAAACATAAGAATAAATATCAAAATTAATTACTAAGCATAAATATATTAAGTATAAATATAAAATTTAAAAACTAAAACATTAAATTAATTAATAACATTTAAAGGAAAAAGAAACCTTTGAGCTTTGGTGGGGAGATTAGAGAATAATATTAGTAATATAGCATTAGAATAGTAGATTAGTAGTGTAGAGAATAGAGAGACAGTGAATAAGAATGGAATTATTAAAATATGAAATGGTGTAGAGAATAGAGATTAGATCAGAGAGTAATGGAGAGTTGGAGAATGGAGAGAATGAGAGATTGAGAGAAAATGTATGGAAATTGGAATCGATGGTGGTATTTATAGAAATATTTGAAATGTGGATAAAAATATGAAATAGAAGAGATAAGGGGGCAAATTGTAATTTTCAGCCCACTTTTAAAATTTTGACCGTTTGCTGACGTTAGCAATGATCAAATTTTTTTTTTAAATATATATTAAAAAATGTTATTAACGGTAAAAAAAAAAAAAAAAAATTATATTTGGCAGGCCCAACGGTCGGCCTGGCTGGTCGGCACGGCATGCCTCATTTCCAGACCCAGCCCGTGCCTGGTCTGGCCTAGCTTGGCCCACAACATAGGCTGGCCGTGCCGGGCCCATCTGGCCCGGCACATTTTAACACCAGTAGTAAAGTTGCATAAATCCCCCACAGGGGCCCATAGGGGTTGGGGGGAAATTTCACCCATAAAATGGGGGTAGATCGGGTGGTGAATTTCACCCCCAAATAAAAATGGGTGTGGTGATGGGTTTTATTGGCTTATCAAAATTAATGATTTTGTTTATAAATACCTTCAAATTTATATTATTTAAATTAATTTCAAATATTTTTATTTTTTATCAAAATTATATATATCCATTCAATATATATATGCTTTTCAAATTTTTTTTCTCAAAAAACTTTACAGATGATGGATCATGAGTTTGATGTTGACAACTGACATGCCACACATCACTTGGAAGTTTTTTGGGAAACCTAGCATTACTTATATATATATATATATTAAAAATCTTATAATAGTTTTATTTTATCGATATATAATTTAAAATATCTTTATTTTACTTCAAAATTAATGAAAATAAATTTCATTTAGAAAAAAAAAATTAATCTAATTATGTCTATTTATATCCTATCTAATCTCATAGTGCAGCAATCAAGGGACACATCGTTTCTGACCGTAGAAGAATACAAGTTAAGTATTTTTTTGAAGAAATTAAAAAAAAAAAAAAAAAAATCAAATTTGGGACACAGTTTTGGACCACAAAGGCATACTTGCCAAGTCTAGCAATTTGGGTCACCACATGGTAGATCGTAACGAACACGATTTTACGGGTTAGGGTTAAGGCTAAACAGATCATGTCACTAATCATGTCAATAATAAATATTAATTATTATTTATTAAGTATTTATTTTTTAAAAATTCTACTTGTTAAAAGTAATTACCTAATTTGGATCTATGATTTTACCCTGTGTTTTTTTTCCAATGATCATGAATTTCATGTATCTTGTGGATTTTGGTCTTTGTGGGTTTAATTATTATTTTTTTCAATAATTACGAATTTTGTGTATCTTGTGGACTTTGTGGGTTTAATATATATATATTTTTCAATATTATGAATTTTCTGTATTTTGTGGATTAAAGAAAACTACTTTAAAAAAAAAATGAAAATAAAATAAAATAAATATTATAAAAAAAACGAAATCATGAAATTATCTCCTTCCTTGAATTGAAATAAAAAAATAAATAATTTTTTATTTCTACTCTTTTTTTTTTTTTTTAATAGATTTCTTTTCATTTTCATGAACCTACCGAAACCCATATTTTATTCTTCTATGGAGATTAGTGAACTTGCACCTTCTCCACTGCTTTATTATTTAATTTTGTTTTACAATTTTGGATTACTTTTAATAACTTTTAATGACGGTTTTTGACCTTATCCTGTTTTTTTTATTTATATTTTACTTTTCTGTTTTGAAATTTTAGATTGTTATTTGAATGTGAAAATAGATAATACCTAAGGGGCGCGTGGGGATAATGTTTTGTACGCGCTAGGTGCGTCTCTAGGAGTCTGTTTTGAGTTTTGAGTAAAGTTTCACGCGCCGCCCATTTGTTCGTCTCTTTCACTGATTTCTGTGTTCTCTTCTCCTGTGTTTCGTTTGGTGATGGATAATCTGACTGAGACTTTCGTTTTTTCTTCTCAACACCCCCCTTCTGATAGTATGAATGTTGATCGGGAGAAGAATCTGGAGAATAATGGATCTACAAAACGAGCTAGAGCGGAATCTGACTCTCTTGGGAGAGAGACTGCAACAGGTGATGCTAGAAGGAAAGAACCCATGGGAAGTTTTAAGGCCAAGCTCATGAACATGTCTTGCCCTAGCTCCTGCCTCTTGCCTCCTGCCTCCTGCCTCCTGGTTGGGTTTCGGTTTCGGTTCCAGTAAGGAGAAACTCAAGATAGATCAGGATGATATTTTGATCTCGGAAGGACCTAATGGTCCTAGGATGAAGCTCTCCACCAAATTAAAGGACCAATTACACAAACCCTGGGCCAATGCTTTGATTCTGAAGAATATGGGTCGCAGTCATACATTGAACTTCATGCTTACGAAGTTAACCCAGAAATGGACTCTGGTAGGACAATGGCAGCTTACGGACCTTGGGGATTTCCAGATGAAAGAAGACTTGGATTATGTCCTCACGAACGGCCCCTGGGTCATCGCAAATCAGTACTTGGCAGTGCAAAGGTGGAAACCAAATTTTGTCCCTGGTGATGATATTATAAAGAGCATGCCTATTTGGGTTAGATTATCCAAACTACCTATGGAATGGATGGATTCAAATTTGTTGTGGAACATTGGAGGAATGTTAGGAAATATGTGCAAAGTAGACCGAATTACCGTGATCCAAGCCCGAGGTAGGTTTGCTCGCATTTGTGTTGAGATTGATATTTCGAAACCCCTATTAGGAGTTCTGCATATAGAGGATAGATCAATTAAGGTGGAATATGAAAGCTTGGGTCTCATTTGCTTCCAATGTGGAAGATATGGTCATAGCAAGGATAATTGTAAGGATGGTTTAGTGGAAGTAGATTTTGCAGATAGGGCCAGTGTTGACAATAATGAGCATATTGCTGATAAGGATGTGTCTCCCTATGGTCCGTGGCTCATGGTTGATTATGGTAGGCAGGGGAATAGGAATTACAAAGGGAAAATTAGTAGATATGGGCATGAAAAGCTTGGTGGGTCTGAGAAAAATGGGAGTTTTGGGAAATCTATTGGAAGTAACATGTAAGGATTCCCTTTAATTGATTGGCTTATTTCGTGGACAAACCACATGTTGGGGATTGTATGTAAGGGTAGCTTTAGTAATAGATATTCAAGCTCAAGACCCTCTCATGTCCTCAAGGTTGATAAGCACCAAAGGTAAACTTCTATGTGCTTAATTTGCTTTGAAGAGATTAGTTGCACACACACATTCACATCTCATGCATAATTCATTCTCTTGTATGTTGTGTATGTGTTGTTATTTTGTACTCATTAATGCTCATTAACATCTCTTCTTGCATGCTTTACATGATTGCATCTTGTATGACCAATGCCATGCCATGCATGCTTTTAAGAATTCATACATAGTGTCAGGCGCTGTACAAAGCGTTGTTGGAAGCGCTGTTCGTACAGCACCCATCCTGACCTGGTCGAAAATGCATTTTTAAATGCATCAGGTCTGATGCAATTTTGGAAGGCGTTGTACGAGCGCTGTACAAAGCGTTGTTCGTACAGCGCCCCTCTGTTTTCCCGTGAGAACAGAGTAGGGGCGCTGTATAGGCGCTGTACAAGAGGCACTCTACGTACAGCGCCCAAGGCAAAAATAGGTGTAACTTATTCAAAATGACCACACTTTGTTTTGACTCCCTATATATATGCCACTTTGACTTTAGGTCAATCAAGTGAGTTGATTATCAGATTTCATACTTAGAATATTTTTCTAGAAAAGAAAAATACAAAAGAACTCACCTTTAACCACTCAAATCAAACCCCTTTTGCATCAATTTTCATATTGCATCTCCTATGTCTATATAGAGTGCATCCATGTATGGGTTTGCATCATCACAACTTGCTTGGTAAGATTTTGATTAATTTCATCTTATTGTAGTATTTTAAATACCAAGCCATCTCTTTTAATTTACTTGTATGTTTTAGATCATATGCTAAATACAAGAAAAGAGATTATTTGTGATGAATTGATTGAGTGTTGTTTGTGATAGCTAATTAGGTTTTTAATTAATCTTGATTAGCTAAGCTATTTGACATGTCATTTAGCAATTAATATCTAAGGTTGATTTAAATTGATTATCTCATCATCCTAGATAAGCATCTAAGGTTACCTAGCCTTGTTTGTTATTTGAATATTCATATATATTCACATAGGTTGTTTCTCTTCATTGAGAAGTAAGTCTTGAGGCTAAGAGTGCTTAGGCCTCAAGCAAATTGGAATAGGGTTGCTAATAAAGGCCCGCTGGGTAGAAGTGAGGGGTTACAGACCGGAGTGTTAGACGAGGTCTACATAGGTTGTAAACTTCATTTCAATTAGTGATTTCGAGTTCTGAGTGTGGCGCACTATACAGCCCGTGGTTTTTCCCAGTGGTTGGGTTTCCACGTATATATCAAGTGTTATTTAAATTCTGCATCTTATTACACTTGTATGTATTTTTGACTAGTAGGGGCATTTTCGTAAAATTGACTTGTATGCGAAAATTGGGTAATATTTGATAAAATCTATTCACCCCCCCCGCTTTATATTATACACGCCTCTAGGACTTTCATAACAATATAAAGAAGGCTGATGGTGTATCATCTGAGGTGAAATTGGGCAGAAGTTCTCAAGTGAATAATGGCATGAGTGGTAAGCAAAATGTGGTGGGTAAAGCTACTAATGTTAGTAGAGTAAGTGGATCTAGGTTTGAGATCCTTAATTCAGAAACTGATGGGATAAGCATTGAAGGTGTTGAGCAAGGGAAAGATGTAGCTAGCGGAAGTAATAGTATTAAAGGGAAACCTGTCCTTGCTGAGATTACCAATCAAAAAGGGAGTCAAGGGGAGAAATTAAACAGAAGTGCCTCTCAGGGGAATAAGAAGACATTGAAGAAAGGAGGTAAGTTGGTTTACAACAGTGGAAATCTGTCTAAAATAAATGGTTATAGAGAGATTTGTTCTACAGCCACTTGTAAAGAGCAAATATCTAAATCTACAACTAAACCTATAGTGGATGAGGTTAATGACAGCGCCAGTGTGCTACGACAGCTCCATGTAGATGTTACGAATTCTGTAAGGCAGTCTAATGAGGGACTGAAATAGCAGGATTTGAATATCTCTGACATGCCTATGGTTAGCAGCTTTGAAGTGGTGGCCTCAACCTTAGAAAAGGCTATGGCCGGAATCTCTGAATAGAGTGTTCTTTATCCATTTTTATGATTTGTGTTTGGAACGTTAGGGGTGCGGGTAAGAAGATGTTCTCTAGGAACATTAAGGATTTACGTATGTTGAATCAATTTGATATTTTGGCCATCCTTGAGCCAAGGATTAGTGGTACTAAGGCGATGTGTACTATTAATAAGCTAGGATTTTCCAGTTGGTTTATTGTGGATGCTGAGGGATTTTCTGGGGGCATTTGGCTTCTTTGGGATGAGAATAAAGTTAAACTGCATGTGGTTGCTAGCTCTAGGCATAGCATTACGGCGTTGGTTGAGAACAACAGCACTTTATGGGTGCTCACGGTGGTTTATGCCAACCGTTGTGTTACCACTAGGAAGCTTTTTTGGAATTATCTTGATTCCATTAAAGAGTGCTTTAGTTTGCCTTGGCTTGTTGCAGGTGACTTCAATGAAATAACTAAGAGTTCCGAAAAAAGAGGAGGTAGATTTAAGTATTTGAATAGTGGCTTTGCGAATTGGATTGATATGAATGATCTTGTGGATTTGGGGTTTATTGGTTCTAAGTTTACCTGGATGACCAAGAGAGGTATTGGAGAGGAAATTTGGGAGCGTCTTGATAGAGCTATTTGCTCGATGGATTGGAGGATGCATTTTGCGGAGGGGTTTGTGAAACACTTACTTAGAGTTATGTCCGATCATTGCCCAATCCTCATCCAACTTTATAATACCCAGATCCCTAATAACTTATGTAAACCTTTTATATTTGAGGCTATGTGAATGAAGCACAAGGAGTTTCATGAGCTAATTCGGAATAAGTGGCTGGAGCAAGGAAGTTCTGTGAGTGAGAAACTCCATAAACTTACTGACACGTTGAAGATTTGGAACAAGGAAAAGTTTGGGAACTTATTTCATAATAAGAGGAGACTTACTGCTCGAATTTATGGAATCCAAAAAAGCATTAGTGAGAGACCTTCCTTGTATCTCTCTAAGCTGGAGGAAAGACTTGTTAAAGAGTATCAAGATAATCTTGAACAAGAAGAGATTTTTTGGCGCCAAAAGTCCAGAAATGATTGGCTCAAAGAAGGTGATAAGAACACTAAATTCTTTCACCTTTCTACTATTGTTAGAAGAAGAAGAAATAAAATTGAGGGGCTTAAAAAGGAGTGAAGACTGAAGCTGTGAATTACTTCCTAAAGCTTTTTGAGGGGAGACAAAGCAACGACTGCTGCTACTCTCAATTACCACTGCAGTTTTCCAAGGTTAATGAGAGGTACATCACTCATCTCTCCTCTACTATCAGTGAAGTTGAGATTAAAAATAGCTTGTTCAATGTTGGAGGGTTTAAAGCCCCGGGTCCTGATGGTTATCCAGCTATCTTCTTCCAGAAATCTTGGAACTCCTGCAAAATTGATTTGGGGAAAATGATTGCAGAGTGTTTTGCTACTGGTGAGGTTCCTAGGGAAATTAATAGAACCCTTATTTCCCTCATTCCTAAAGTGCCCAATCCTACCAACATGTCCCAATTTCGTCCGATAAGCTTATGTAACACTTCCTACAAAGTTCTAAGTAAGATTTTAGTTCAAAGACTTAGAGTTATGCTTCCCGATTTGGTGAGCCCTAACCAAGTGGCCTTTGTGCCGGGTAGACAAATCCAAGATAACATTATTATTGCCCAAGAAACCCTCCACAAGTTTAAGAATGTGAAAGGGAAATTGGGTTACATTGCTTGGAAAATCGATCTAGCCAAGGCATATGATAAGTTGCAATGGGACTTTATCAAATGTGTTTTAGAGGAAGTTGGTATTTCTGGGACAATGAATAATCTCATTATGAGTTGTATTACGAGCATTCAGTTTCAGGTGGTTGTGAATGGAGAAGTTTCTGAGAGTTTTACTCCAAGGTGTGGGATTAGACAGGGTGATCCCCTTTCTCCCTACATTTTTGTGTTGTGTATGGAGAAACTATCCCATATAATCAATCAGAAACTTATGGAGGGAAGTTGGAAACCTGTGAAGATCTCTAGAGGAGGACCTAGCATCTCACATCTATTTTTCGCGGATGATCTTATTCTATTTGGTAAAGCCTCTTCTCTACAAGCTGAAACCATGAGAGAGTGCTTGGAAGTCTTTTGTGATCTTTCGGGCCAACAAGTTAGTTTCCCTAAGTCTAGGGTTTATTGTTCTAGCAACATTAGCATTTCCAATGCTAAAGCCTTAGCTGAAATCTGTGGCTCTCCAGTTACTAAGAACTTAGGCTCTTACTTAGGGGTCCCTCTCATTCATGGTCGTATTTCCAAGGGCACTTACAATGAGATCCTTGAGAAAACTCAAAGAGGCTAGCTTCATGGAAGAGTGCCACCCTCTCCTTTGCGGGTCGCTGTACCTTAATCAATTCTGTGATAGTTGCCCTTCCCATTTATGCCATGCAAACTATCAAGTTTCCTTCGGATATTTGTAAAAAACTGGATAAAATCAATAGAGACTTTTTGTGGGGTAATTCTTTGGCTAAGGGAAAGGTGCACCTTGTAAAGTGGGTCAATGTGTGTGTGCCAAAACAGTTGGGTGGGTTAGGCATCAAAAGAATGAAGCTTATGAACCAAGCTCTTTTGGCTAAAGTGGGATGGCGTTTGAATCAAAAAGAGCATGGCCTTTGGGGTAGATTGCTCAAGGATAAATACCTTAAAGAAGGGAATGGCTTCACCTATGATAGTTTGAAGCCCAAGAATTGCTCAACTACTTGGAGAGGGATTGCCTTTGGAGCTAAACTTTTATTGGATGGGATGAAGTGGAGAGTTGGGGATGGTAGGCGTATTTGTTTTTGGCATGATGTCTGGGTGCCTGAATGTGGTAAGCTCTTGAGCCATGCCACTTACACTCTGTCGGATCTCCAAGTTAACTAGAAGGTGAGTGATTTTCTAACTGATTTTGAGTGGGATATCTGCAAGCTTACTGATGTGCTTCCTTGGCATATTGTTCTGCGTATTTTAAGTATACATGTGGATCAAAATGTGGAGGACACAGCTGTGTGGGGATTATCTAATGATGGTATTTTCTCTGTGAGGAGTGCGTATATTGGGCATTTTAGAAGTGCTGAGAGTTCTGATTGGAGGTGGGCTTTTATTTGGAAGCTTAAGCTGCCCCCTAGAGTGAAGCATTTTCTTTGGATTTTGCTGCATGGAAAATTGCTCACTAATCACCAGTGTTCGAAAAAATGGTCTGGGCGGCCGCCTAGACGCTGTGCGGCAGTCAACCGTCCCGAGTAGGCCAAAATCGCCAGAAAAAATCGGTCAACGGTCAACGGTCAACCCTCAGAAATCGGCCTCCTAGTTCGGTTCAGACCGAGTAATCGGGTCCGGGCGGAGTCAAAGTCGTTGACTCCGCCTAGACCGTTTTGAGTTTGAAGTTGAAAAAAAAAACAAAACGTCGCCGTTTCATCTTCTTTTCAATTTTCCCCAAATCCATTTTCAGCCTTTCAATCGCAAACACCAAAAACAAATCAGAAATCCCTAATTCTATTATTCCCTTTCAATCGTAATTCGCAAAACCAAAGATCCAAATTGACTTCGAGTCTTCAACTCTCTTCTCAGTTCTCAGTTCTCTCAACTCAAGAAGGAGAAGAATCAGTGAGTCAAAGTAAAAGAAACGAGAAGAAAGTAGAAGAAACGAGAAGAAAGTAGAAGAAACGAGAAGAATGGATTAACAATTTCAGATTTCTGGTGTGATTCGTGTGAAGCAAAGTAGAAGAAATGAGAAGACAGGAGAAAATCAGGAGGAGAAAGTGAAACTATGAGAGATCAGGTTTGCAAAAAGATAAAAAGTCATTGAAAAGAGGGATGTGGTCTGAAATCAGACAACTCACCACTCAATACTTGTACACCACATGTTTATTTTATTTTATTAAAAAATAAAAACTAGAAGGTTCTTTAGTTAGTGCACCGAATATGTATACATTTTACTCTAATAAGGGTATTATGGGTATTTCAAATATGTATATATTTAAAAAAAAAATTATAAAAAAGTTTTTAATAATATTTCATGAAATTTGAAATTAAATAATTAAAAAATTATGAAATATTAAGAAATTATAAATATTATGTTATTATTATTGGTTTTATAGGTAGGAAAAACAAAAAACAAAACAAAACAAAAAAAATCGGTCGCCTAGAAATCCGCCTAGGGCCCGTCTGGACCGCCTAGGTGCTAGACGCTGGTCCGCCGCCCGACTAGCGCCTAACGTTTACTAGAACACTGCTAATCACCATAGAGCTTTAAGGGGTCTGACTGTGGATGTCACTTGTATGAGATGTAAGGAGGGTTGTGAAGACATTGAACATGTTTTTAGACAGTGCTCTGCCTCTAGAGACATCTGGGAGAATATCTGTGAATGTGCTACCAGGACTCTCTCTTTTGGGGTTGATTGGGAAGATTGGCTATGTAAGAACCTCAAGTGTAATAAGTTGATCATGGGAAAATGTCCTAACTTTCTACTATTTGCTGTTTCTCTTTGGTTCATCTGGAAGTGGAGATGTGAGAGTGTCTTTAATCCCACTGCTAAGGCCAACTACTCCCCTGGTAAGTACATTTGGAATTATGTTGAAGATTGGATGAAGGCCAATAGCAGTATTGATGATAGTTGTGCTGTGGAGAATTGTTTGGTTTCGTGGAGTCCCTCTCCTCTTGAGTGGGTCAAGCTAAATGTGGATGGTAGTATGATTTTTGAGTCAGGTGCTATTTCTGCTGGTGGTGTTGTCAGGGATCATATGAAGAAATGGTTGGTTGGCTTTGCTGTGAATAAAGGTATTGGGAATGTGCTTGAAGCTGAGTTGTGGGGCATTTTGGAGGGGTTAAACCTGGTTTGGAAGGCAGGGTACAGGAAGGTGATTGTTGAGTCTGACTCCCAAACAGCTATGGACCTCATCAACAATGATAATTACTCTCTTCATCCTCTCTATGGTATCATCCACGCCTGCAAATCTCTTATTAAGAATGATTGGAGCTGTGTGATTCAGTTTGTGTACAGGGAATGTAACAAAGTGGCGGATTGCCTTGCAAGTCTTGGCCACTCCCTGGCTTTGGGGACTACGGTTATGAATGATCCTCCTCCTCAGATCACTGATAGCTTGGAAAGTGATCTTAAGGGCACTGCTATGGCTAGGGTTGTTCCTACCTTCTAGTATTGGCTGGTTTTGGTTGTTCTGGCTGTTTAGCCTTTCCTTTGTACCAAAAAAAAATAGATAATACCTTTAAATTGAACCGAGGATTAAAATTGCATATTTTCAAACGTAAGGGAGTGTTTTGGCATTTTACAAAACCATATAAATTATTTTTGAAATGGCCCCTCCAAAGTACAAAATTGACCATCAGAACAAAATAAAAAAAGGTGTCTACTTGAGAGATGTTTTTGCCTTTTTGGTATTTCATAGAAGGTTAGGTTAGGGATATTTTGGACAATTCACAAACAAACAAAAAGTGATATTTCGTGAAACCATAGGGACGTTTTTGGAATTTTCCTATTTAAAAATAACACAAACCAAACATTCTGTAAATCACAAGTCCATATCTAAGTAGATTCACTCTCAGGTTCACATACTTATTTTCATATCACAGTTTTACAACCAAGTATTTCTCCATAGATTTAGCACGACAGTCCAACTAGTAATATTTCTTCACTATATTCATTTTACGACATGAATCTAATTACAATAAAAGTTGATAATATTGCGTACTTGTAAAAATAGCTAAAAGTACACTAACATGCAATCAAGCATACCTTCTATTGGGTTCCTTCTTGGTTTTGATTCTCATGCATGTTATATCTCTATTTTCGGTTGGTTTTACAGGTTCAGTCGGAAACAATTTGGCCGACTTTAATGTATTTTTCTATGAATTTGAGTTCCCAATCGTGCAGCACTTCCAGTTCAGACTCGCTAAGACCTTCGATGTTCCCAGTGAGATCTTGTGGGTCAAAGGACATAAGAGCTAAGGCTCTGCTGGCATCTCTTCCTGCAAATATTGCGTATGGTCCTCCAGGTCCATAAAACATCCTGCAAATAAAGGTCAAGTTGTCAAACAAAATCTTTGTTCATTAAACCTACATTATTACTCATTTAACATTGCATCACCTTCTGATGCCAGAGAATGAAATCCGATTATGAACGGATTGACATGTTTCAGAATAAGGAAACTAATTCAAGAGTATAGATTGATGAAATCATCCACAGAAAAAAAAACTAAAGATCTAATCCAGCTGAAGGATTAGACTTCAGTACATACTTTTAATGAAACATCAACATTATAGGAAATTTAAGCATGCACCATTCTCAGTTTGATGATCACTTAAATCAAACTCATGCAACCGCAAAGCAAAACATATGAAGTTCAAAAGCTATTCTCTCTTTCCTGTTTATCATTTTTATTGGCTCAATATTCAAACAATGGCCAGATCTAAATTCAGAGTCATGCTTCTTTCTCTTTTCCACCAAGTTTACCTAAATCATTTTTGGTATTCATTCTATCAGAAAGATCCGGCAGTCTAATCACATCTAACCTTTGCTGACACTGAACTTGATAGAACAAAGATCACATTATCCTCAAAAACAAATCATACTGATATGTATTTTTCCGATCCTGGAAAATACATAAAGAGAATTTAGGATAGTATGTATATTTCCGATCCCGGAAATTTACATAAAAGAATTTAGGAGAAGTATTTCAGATTCGAAATACATAAGAAGAAGCATAGGAAAGAAATAGAGGAGATAACAAGGGGAGGAGACAATTTGTCTTATATTTTCTTCATAATCTCATCCAATACATTGTCTGCCAATTTATAGGCTACAATACGAATGAGTAACAAGAACTGAAACAACAACTGAAACAACATGCAATAAAGTAGGAAATAATTGAAGAAAATACTGCTGAACTCATGCACACAACTGCATGATGATCGCAAGATATGGGCACAATCTACCCACTACTATTTAACAGCCTAACTAATTTATTTCAACCAATAACTGCTAACAACAGCCCTTGCACTCTGACTTAGTCTTGCTTCCATCTGGACGTGCATGGCCAGCATGGCACTGATGTGGCGCACACATCACATACCCACAAAATTCCCCTTATTCTATTAATCATTTATCTCATTCTCATTAAAATTGCAAAAATGAAACGACATGTTGCTCCTCTCACCCAACCCAACCCAACCCAGGAGGAAAAAGAATCATCATATCATATTTAGTCTACCAACTTCGCTACTCTCCAAACAGCATTACAGAAGAAAAAAGTGATGTTGACTGTCTAGTGTTGTCTATATGTTGTTGACAAGTGTTCTCTGTAGTTCCCTCCATTGATTTCAGTAAATAATGCTACATGTGTTTATGTTGCACATTTACATAATCCACAGATAACAGATCAAAGTCTGTCTAATACTTGAGCTCTTCAAAAATTCAGTATCGAAAAATTTTCTCTGGCAATACATTTGCAATATTTTCATGTATTAAGAGTGCTGTATTATAACTTCATTATCAATTTCATTAAAATGGTACTCTTTATATGCATAACCAAGCTATCATTCTTGGTTATTAATTTAATTTCAAATAATCCTTCAATATATTTATCCAGGACAACTTTTACCTAAATCATTCCTTTGCATTTTCATCATGTCTCCCAACTAATAACTTATTAACCTCACATCCTAACTACCATCTCTAGATTTTTTACTAAAATAACTACCAGATTTTTATGGCACTTATAAGACTTCCAAGGGTGCATCTTTTAATGCTTTACACTTCAATGAGACTTCTATACAATATAAGATAAGAAAAACAAAAGCCAAGTGATAACCAGAGTGAAGATGGAAGATAGACATACCTTTAGTTTTAATCCTCTAAATTCAAAATGATTTCCTATTCTATCCTCCTAAGTTATCGTACTAGCACATCATATTTGACAGTGCCCAAATTGAAGAAGTTGGTGATAATCAGGCAATCCGCATAAAAAGACAAAAATGACCACGTGAAAGAAGGAATTTGGACAAAGTAGAAAAGCTTTGAGAGGAGGAAGAGAGTACAGACATTATGAGACATAGGAAAGTTTCAAAGGGAAAAGAAATTTACTGCTTGGTTCAGCGGAGGCATCTGCCCCCCTTGGCCTTATCTAGCTCCGTCTATGGACTATGATTATGAAGATAATAGAGTGAGAAAATAACCGTAGAGGATCATTTAAAGCTTTTCTACTGAAGATGCAGCTAGTATTCATTTAAAGCATCTAAAGAAGAGAAAATCCAACCAGTCAAAGAAATGCACAGTGCAAAGAAATTAACTCCTCTTTCCATTGTTGGATGGCATAAATAACACTAGCAATTAAAGGAAGATAAAAAGCAATTCAAAATAAAAACCAAAATTTTGGAACAGCCAGTTGATGTGTAAGGGAATTAGATCTACTCAGGAGGTCCAGCTTACCTCAAATGTGCAGTAAAAGAAAAACAGTACAGCGGCTTTCCTTTTAAAACTGTAGACCCCCAATTCACTAAACTTTTGAATAGATGTGATTTCCATTTTTTTTCAATAGAAGTTTAGGGTGCGTTTGATGTTGTTTTTAAAAGGGTGTTTTTGAAAACTATTTTTAGAAATCATGTTTTAAAAATGTAATGTGTTTGGTAGCGTTTTTTAAAAGTAATATAAATGTGTGTGGTGTCGCTTTTAAAATGAGTAAAGTAGTTGATTGGAGGGAATAGTTGTGGTTTTTTTGAAATGATGTTTTGAAAATGGTGAAAAACAATAAAAACAACTTTTTTGTTGTAACTTTTAAAAAGTTGTTTTTTGTTTTCAAAAACAATTTTGTAAAACGTGTAACAAAACAACATTAAAATTGTTTTATGTTTTTAAAAACAGAAAACCGTTTTTAAAAACACATCCAAACACCACCTTAGTTTCTTATAAGAAAGGAATCAAACAAAATTAGATATATATATATATATATATATATATATATATATATATATATATATATATATATATATATATATATATATATAGAGAGAGAGAGAGAGAGAGAGAGAGAGAGAGAGAGAGAGAGAGAATAAAGAGATAGGTTTGGACTTCTGCAATTTAGGGGAGAAAGAAAAAGAAAAATAGAAAAAAAAAAATTAAAAAGATATAAATTTAAGATGATATATCGGCTTTTTTTTTTTTTAAAATAGAGAAACTTAATTAAGCCTCCAAAAAACAAGAAGGGAGGGAGTACTGATGCTCCAGAAAACAGAAGAGTCAGACCCAAGAGCCCAACCAGCGATAGCGTGAGCAACCTTGTTCCAGGCACGCGGAATGTACACAATTGAAACTCCCTCATATCTACCAATTAAATCCTGAATATCAGCTATGATGTTTGCCACATCCCCAAAAGAATTCGTCTTACCATTACAGAGGTTGACAACTCCCATAGCATCTGATTCAATCTGAATTGGAAGCAATCCATAATCTATAGCCATCAAAAGCCCTTCAAAGATAGACTTCGCCTCTGCAACCTCAACTGAAACAATTCCACAGAAAACCAGAGCAGCCGAGTCCACAATCTCACCGTTGTCATCCCTAAAAACCACCCTTTTCCATACCAATTGTAACCGCAGGCATCAACGTTAAGCTTGAAGAAACCAGGTGGAGAAGTTTTCCAGATACAACTCTTAACAGCAATACCATTCCTGGGAGCTGGGTTATCAACAGAAAAACATAGGCAAGGTTTTTAACATAGTCCACTGCTCTGTCCCACACTTTACCGCCAACACAATCACCACTATCATACAGAATTTGGTTCCTGCAAAGCTACAAAAACCAAGCCATAACAACAAACTTACAAACTTCCTCTTTGTTTCCAGTAGCCTTAGCCACAACAGCCTATCCAAAAAACCAATATCTCCAAGATTCTCCATCTTCTCAAAAAAGGACTGATACTCCAATGATGCTTCACCCTATCACAGCCCCATAAAGCATGGTCTACTGACTCAACATGAACCCCACAAAAACCACACACAGCTGAGTCAGAAATACCCCTTTTAAATAATAAAAGCTTTGTTGGGAGGATATCCCTACAAGTTTTCCAGCAAAAGAATTTAATCTTACTGGGTAGATTAAGAAGGCACAACCTTTTCCACCAAGAAATAGAACCAGAAGAGCTAGAAGCCACATAAGCATCTCTCAAATCCAAAGCTACCTTATAGGCACTTTTCACCGAAAAAAACCCTTTCTTGTCATAGTGCCATAACCAAGAATCTCTCCTACGACTCACACTAAGTGGAATACCCAAAATCAAAACAGCCTCCTCTCTATTAAAGTATCTAAACACCAATTCTTCACACCATTTTCCAGGGCTTTCAATCAAAGCCGAGATGGAGACCCCTTCCGGAAGAACTCTAGAAGAGCTAACTTTGAAATTAGGGGGCTTAGGGATCCACTGGGGTTTGAACATTAGAAATCAAGAGTTGAGAATTCAAGTATGGTCCATGAAGAATACTATAACTAGGGACATGGCCCCAGAACAAAGGAGTGGCTCTTTATAAAATATGCAACCCCATGAAGTATTATTTACCAACTTTAATAATATTGTCCTTTGCTTATTTCTATAGAATATGCAATATTTAAACTTCATTAGGTTTTTCTCCTTAGATAATATATAAACAGATCAATATCTCATTTTAATTTTATTTCTTATTTCTATATTTTATTTTTCACTCTCCAAAATTAAATAAATCCAATACTTTTTTATATTCTCTTTTTGCTTTTTCTCTTTGTTTCTGAATTAATCAACTATTCTCTATTGCCTAAACCATCATTCTATCGTAAGTTACTCAATCTATCAACCAAATGCTTATCCTAATTTAAGTTGATTTCTCAAAAAGACAGAGCATTATTTTCAGGTTCATAACTTTTGAACTTTTCTTATAAACATTGTTTACATTTTTTATTTTATTAACATTTTATAATTATTACTGAAATCTTAATTACAAATTCTCTTTCTTCTGTCTGCAAAAGCCATCTATTAATTTGGTACCTTGGGTTATCTTATCAATTGTTGATTTGTTTCTTCTAATGCGACACATACAAGACCAAACTTAGATAAATATACCTATAAGCATATTAAGTTACATTTATAGAAGAATTCGTCTATTCACTCTATTGTACCTATTCTAACCATAAGTCTTTTCTTTCTAAATAAACAGTTTTTTTTTCTCGTCAATAACATATTTGAGTTCGATCTCGTGTAATTGACACAAATATATGCTAAAACAATGGAGGCTGAATTAAAGAAAAGGAAATAAGGAAGTGCCTTTGTCAAAAGATTTAAGTAATTTTTTTGCAAATAAGTAAATAACCAATCCTAACAACAATGATGACTTATAGTCAGTTTCCACCAAGAAAATCACTAGAGTCACTACTTTTCCCTTTCTTTCTTTTTTTCTTTTTTTTTTTTTTTTTTTTTATGTGAACCACTTACTACAAGTTTAAGGACATTGTCATGGAAAGTTGTCAAGATATCCCCACAAAACAAGAGAATCAGTTATATATATCCCATGCAAGTAACCACAAAGGGATTTGAACCCATAACCTCTTTGTTCAATGTAAAAATCTTTTACCACAATTTGATCTCAACAATATGAAAAGGGAACAAAATAAATAATATTTCTAGTTCTTCCTGTTATATCCTTTCATTTCTGATGAAAAAATGATAATTTATAGACAAATCTCCCGAATGTAAATCAAACTAATATGCCTTTAACGTAGTATTCATACTCTTTGCAAACTATTTCTAACTTCTTAAAAATAAAAATCAATTTCTGTTACATAATAATAGAGTCGGCCCTGACTTTTTAGAGCCCAAGGCGAAAATCTAAAATGGGCCAGTTTCAGATTTTCACCTGAAAGTCGGGGCTGGCCCTGCCCCAAAGCCAATGAATGACCTTGTCAGGAGTTAAACCATTTGTTTGAGATAACATGTTAACTCAAGTATAGTCTTCGACAAATATCTTAACAAGTGACGAAGCCACACAATAGCCTGAGGGAACATGACCTCAAGACAAAAAAAGAGTCTCTTAACAAGTGACAAAGCCACACAATGGCCTGAGGGAGCAGGACCTCAGACCAAAAAGAGTTGATCCTCCTGAAATATAACCCTAATGGGTTAATTCCAATTTTGATAAGACGATTAGACGAACTCTACACGGTTTTTCTTTTAATAATTAAATTTGATTACATTGTTGTCTAGCTAGAGACTTATAGACAAATCAATATCTCTTTTTTAGTTGTATTCTTATTTCTATTTTTTCTTCTCCTGTTCCCACAATTGTAAAAGTCCGAAACTTGCCATTTGTTCTCTTGTTAATTTTACTTTGTTTCTGAATTTATCAATTTTTCACTAACACCAAAACCAATATCCTACTTGGATTGATTTCTCAAAGTTAAAATATACACATGAATTAAAATATATATATATATATATATAATTGACGAATATTGAAGTACCTGGAGCGAGAGACGTCGTAGATCTGGCCTTTGATGGCCATCAGAAGAGGCTTTTTAGGGTCAGAACCGTCATAAGCTCTCAATTCCTCTTCCGTAACATCTCCCATTTGAACCGGCTCAGAAACCGCCGGCATTTCGGGCAAGGTTGTGGCGGTGGTGGTGGCAGCGACCGGCTTCTTAGCATCGTAGTCTTCGGGGTCGACGAACATGCCGCAAACCGTCTTGTAGACGACAAACATGAGGGCGGCGATGGTGAAGAATGCCGCCGGAGACAACCCCGAGTAGGTCGTGATAGTGTCCATCAACGCCGTGTAGAGCGCCATTTTGCTCTGCGTCGTCCATGGTTTTTGTGTTGGGTAGGGTATTTTAAACAGAGGTCAAAGTCCAACATCCACCAACCAAACTTGACACCTAACCTACTGACTACTGACTAGAGATGGTATTCCCACTGGGCGGGGATGGGGATAATATTTGGGGACGATTTGGGGATGGGGGAGTGAACCTGCCACTATATATATATAAATTATATTATCGGTTCGAATTGGTAAAAATTATATCAGTTCTTTACATGTGGACCACTGGATTTAAATACTTTGACTTGACTGTATGCACTTATCACTATTTAAATCAAGTGGTCCACATACAAGGAACTGATATAACTTTTGTCAGTTTAAACTGATAATAGAAAGATACAAAAATATCCCAATAGAAATTTACAAATAAGGACAAATTAGTTTAATTAAAAATAAACCAAATACTATGTACACCCATTAATTACACCCATATGTTCAACTATATCACTTTATTAAAATAAAAATATAAAAACTAAACCCTAATGCAGTACCATAACCAGAAAAATGCAGTTACTAACAGTTCCTTAACAATAGTTAAGAGACTTTTTAGTTCTTACTCTTGTATATTCACTATAGAAGCAAAGGCAACCATGAACTTACGATTTTGTCAAAATTTTCGCCACCGGTTACAAATTCAAGTAGCCACCGGTTACAAATTCAAGAACAATGTAAATTCTGGTCTTGCTTGCCATCACCTACACCAATAACGCTTCTGGAAATCACTAAAGGAACATAATGCAATGGTGGCGAAAAAACAGAGATATACCAACATTTGATTATTATATTATTGACATGTGCAGATTATCAATATCAAGGTCCAATTAACAAATCAAGATGTGTCTCCTAACCTCGCACATGCGGATGACATTTGGATGTCTAATTAGTTTCATAGTTGAAATTTCACAATATTAGGATACCAAATCGACAATGTTGCTGCAACAATAATATGAGATATCATTGCATCTTGACTCGTTCCACCAATACAAAAAATCCAATCTTGCACTTCAAATAATTCTAGGCATGCCAATACTTTAATTTCCTCAACCTGTGAAATTCCATGTGTTTCAGGTTACTATTCATAATTTTATTCATCTCTAGATGTTAGTTCTAAAGAAATTGGATGTATTAATAGCTTAAAAGGGTTTATAAATAAAAACATTCATTTAAATAAGGATACTATTGGCATTAAGATGGGTGTTTATAGTAATGTTTTAATTTTAAATTTTAGACATGGGTGTACTTATAAATATGGGTATGCTTATCATATTTATGGGTGTAAATATCCGTACCCATATATATATTCTATTATCAGTTTGAACCGATAAAAGTTATATCAGTTCCTTGTATGTGGGTCACTGGATTTAAATACTTTGACTTGGTTGTATGCACTTGTTAGTCAAAGTATTTAAATCCAGTGGTCCACATACAAGGAACTGATATAATTTTTGTCAGTTCGAACGGATAATAGAAAGATTATATATATATATATTATTTTTATTTTTATTTTTATATAAAAATTTTAACAATTAAAAAAAATTATAAATTATAATATTAACATAAACATTTAACTATTTGGGATTGTTGCCTAGATTTTGTGCCTTGTGTTATATTTTGGATTGACAATAACATATTGTATTTTGTGATTATTTTGTATTGTATTTTGGATTTTGTATTATATTTTTATTACTTTTTGGATTGAATATTTTAACAGTGTCAAATTGAAGATTGGAATGTCCAGATTTCAAATTTCGAATTCCAATTTTAGAATTAGAAATTGGAAATTTAGATTTAAAATTGAAAAAGAAATTGGGGAAATGGGTTTTGGGTGTGGGGGAGGGGGGTCCTGCCCCCAAAACGCCCCCACCCCCAGTCCACCCAAATGGGTTTTGGGGGAGGTGGTGGGGGGAGGTTTGTATTATATTTTTATTACTTTTTGGATTGAATATTTTAACAGTGTCAAATTGAAGATTGGAATGTCCAGATTTCAAATTTCGAATTCCAATTTTAGAATTAGAAATTGGAATTTAGATTTAAAATTGAAAAGAAATTGGGGAAATGGGTTTTGGGTGTGGGGGAGGGGGGACCTACCCCCAAAACGCCCCCACCCCCAGTCCACCCAAATGGGTTTTGGGGGAGGTGGTGGGGGGAGGTTTGAGGAATGCGGGTGGGGGTACTCCCCCCCCCCCCCCCCCCCCCCCCCCCCCCTAATTGGGCCCCTACGCCCATCCCTAGTCAAAATATGTAAATCTAATGGCTCACACCCAACGCACTGATGAAGTTATATTAGTGCGCACTGATTTGAACATTTCCTTATATATAATATTCAAAATTTTAAAATCATTTAACATTAATTTTTTTAACATAAATAGTTTTTTTTTTTTTAAAAAACTAAACTTTAGAAATTGGTTTGTTTTATAAAATCTTTGATTTTTGACTAAATATGAATTCCTACTTTTTTCTTTGTTTTAAGTTGTAATTTTTAAATGTATAGTTATATTAGACGATCCAACGGCGAATCCCCACCCGTGGCCTCGCTTCTCTTAGTGCGAGGATGTGGATAGGGATGGGGATGGGTATGGTTATGGGAGGCAGGGATAGGGATGGGAATGGAAAAGCATTCCCCGACCCCGACCCCGACCCCGACCCTGACCCTGACCCGCCCCGCCCCGCCCCGCCCCATTTCCATCCCTAGTACTGACTTAACAACAAGTTGTGGGTAGGTAATTCGGGTTCGTGGGTCTTTTTTTGACCAAACCCGTACCACTTTTATTATTATTATTATCTATATCTATATAATATAGTAAAATGGAACCTCACATTAACATATGTCGTAGTGTGGAGGCTTTATCATTTAATTTGTATTAATTAGTAGGTGTTAATAGGAGGAGATTTGGCCATATCAAATACTATTAAGAATTATTGTTCCAATTATCGCATTAATTTACATAGATCTAATGGTAGTTATTATTTGAGTCAGTTTAGGAAATTTTTAATTACTGTCCAATTATCTTATTAATTTACATAGATATAATGAAAGTTATTATTTGAGTCAGTTTAAGAAATTTTTAACTGTCCAATTCCATTATTTGACTCTCTATTTTCACCGTTAATGGGATAATTAATAGATTCTATTAACCATTCCCATAATTAATTTTTAATTATTAATTAGTTATATATATATATTATAATATTTGGTAAGTTTAATAGACAATCACAAATTCTTATTTTTCCAAAATCGGTTTATTTACTCTCTCTATACAATCCCGTAATTAATAGGATAATTAATAAATTCTATTAACCATTCCCATAATTAATTTTTTAATTATTAATTAGTTATATATATATTATAATATTTGGTAAGTTTAAAAGACAATCATAAATTCTAATTCTTCCAAAATCGGTTTATTTACTCTCTCTCTATTCAATCCCGTAATTAATGGGATAATTAATAGATTCTATTAACCATTCTCATAATTAATTTTTAAATATTAATTAGTTATATATATGTTATAGTATTTGGTAAGTTTAAAAGACAATTATAAATTCTTATTATTTCAATGTCCTTAATTACCTCCCTCCCTTACTATATTCCTCTCCCCTTTTTTTTAACCTTTTTATTTTCAGACCTTTATTATCCAACTCTTCACTTTCCAATCCATCTTCTATAAATTTAAATTCTCTCCAAATCATTTATCTTCATCACTCAAAAACCCTTATATTTCGTCTACAGCTTGGTATCTGTATCCAGGATGATGCACCATGCAAGGCATCGTTTTCGACAGGGATGAGATTCTTTGTCTTTGAACAAGTTAGAAATCTTCTCTCCTTCCTACTTTATATTCACTTGCTAATTTTATAGTGCTTTCTATATACTTAAGTGTTATTGAGTTTGAAGTTATTATTTTTATTTTGGAAAAGACTAAAGAATTATCTGTCAATTTGCCAGTAATTTGATTGCTATTTTGAATTCCGTTAATTCTATTAATATGTTGTCTTTTTTGGTTGCTTAGAAATCATAGAAAAAAGGAGACGTACAATGTCGTCCCCACTCCTCAGAAAACATGATCACAAGTGAATCAAAGTGGAGAACTCCTACATTTTGCAGCATATATATATATTGATAAGTAGAACAAAGCCTAGCAAACTATCTTGGATTATGAATGTCAGGCCTTGATTTCCTCCAAATCATGCATGGTTTCCCCATTTTTATTGTATATATTTGTTATTCATTTTTTCTTTACATGTTGTGAATTTTATTATTCATTTTTTGTTTTTTTTCCTGTTATGATTTATTTTTCCTAACATGTTTGAATTCTGGGAATTTGAAGGAAAATTGAAAGAATATAGTAGATAGTATTTTCTATTTATATATATATATGAAATAGTACGTACTGTATTTATATATTATCTTTTTAAATTTTGACAGTTACAGATGTACGGGGTCGGGTTATTTCTTGGTCCTCCGCCGGTACTTGTGGATTCAGGGTACAAGAAGACGGACACCTTTTACTGCTCAAACCGCAACAGGAAATGCTATTCGAGCAGTAACAGATCACGCACTACTAGCGCACTTCGCGCCAGATCATGCCACATCAGCATTTTTTGACCTAGTTTCGAGAAGAGTATAAATATACCTCTTCTGTTTTCAGAGACGCTCTCCACGTTTTTCACACTTAGAAACTCTGAAGTTTTGTAACTAAATCTAGGAATCATATCTCATCTTTTCATTCAATCTCTACTCTACTTCAAGGGAATCCAAAGAAGGAGATGATCTCCAAGGGTTATTTCTCATCATTTTCTCTTATTTTAACTATTGTAATGAGTAGCTAAATCCCCTCTAAGGGGTTGATGGATTAGTTTGAGAATGATTGGGCTTTTGTTTATAGACTTTATTATATTTCTATTTCTATCTATTATTGTTCTATTCAAAAGTATTAATAGTTTTTCCTTTGATTTACTTGTTGGATACTGATGAGAATCAAGAAGCATCACCAAAGGATCCATTGCATATTCCAGTTGGGCTAATTAAAAAGGGCTAAGAGGATCAAAGAAGCATTTAATAGGGGCTGAGTCTAAGTTGCTGAAGTCCAAGTTCAGTCCACTTGAAGACCAAATCCGGCCTGAACTTCGTGGTCCTCTACAGAGAGCATCCGAAGTCGGATCGTCTATTATAATATGTTTTCGGAAAGCCCAAGACGAGCCCTATAGATGTTATGAAGACTCCGTCATCCGTAACAAATGAAAACAGGCCCAAATTCGGCCATCTAGTTTGTTGCGCGAAGACTTGAGCTGAGGAGTCCGAATTTCAGCTTTATCCTTTTTAGTTTCCAAAGAATAATGAGTTGATTTGTTTCTCAAATTAAAAGGCTGATTTGTTTCAAAATTTATCCTTCCAAATAGGGAGCAAGTCAACTAATTGCATGTTTTAATTTTAATTTATTTCCTGATTGTAAGGCATTAATTACCCATTTATTTTCCTGTTTGTAAGGCATTAATTGCCAAATATTTATTTCCTTTTTAGGTTTTAGGGTTTCAGTTTATAAGGGACGCATTGATATATTATTCAGTAGATTAGACTTTGAATGAAATAAAATTGATAGAGAGCATTTCTCTTGGTTCTTCATTGAACTATGAACTTATCAAGGGTTATACCTTGTGGCGTTCAAACTTGACTTATCACTCACCTTCTTTCTTGTTCTTGAGTGTGGCGTCTACAACCTTCTTAATACCGTTGGTTCTTATCTCCTTATAGATAACGGGTCGTGGTCCTTTATTTTCTTTGTTTTATAACTTGAATTAGAAAACGATCCTTCGTTACCATATATTGGTTCCGGGTCTCACTACTCTTGGTGAGGTTCATATCAGTTGGTATCAGAGCTTCGACTTCTAACATTATGTTTAATCTATCTTTGTTATTCTTCTTCTTTGATTTCGTTGATCACAAAAAAAAAAAAAAAAAAAAAAAAAAAAAATTAGACCTTGCTGAATTTCGTTTTGATTAAGTCAAAAAAAAAAAAGAGTTTGTTCAAATCCGTTACCAAAAAAAAAAAAAATGTCTGATGATGTACAACGTGACAATGTTTTTTTACACTCGATGTCATGTTAATGATAAGGTATGTAGCATGATTATTGATGGTGGTAGTTGTACTAACGTTGCAAGCACAACCATGGTTAACAAATTAGGATTGCCAACGATGTTGCATCCTAAGCCGTATAAATTGCAATGGTTGAATGATAGTGGTGAGGTGAGGGTGACTAAACAGGTGTTAGTGGCATTCCGGATCGGTAAATATGAAGATGAAGTCTTGTGTGATGTGGTACCAATGCATGTGACCCATATCCTTTTGGGGGCGACCATGGCAGTTTGATAGGCGTGCAACTCATGATGGTTATACAAATATATACTCTTTTGTACTCAATAAAAAACGAATCACTCTTGTACCCTTAACCCCAATACAAGTATATGAAGATCAAGTGAGGTTAAAAGAACAAAGAGATGTAAAAAAAAAAGAGTGAGAGTTCAAAAGAAAGAGAGACAAAAGAAAGAGAGATCGAAACAGCAAAAAAAGAAAAAAAGAGTGAAAAAGAAACAGAAAATTATGCTATTGAGGAAAAAAAGAGCGAAAAAGAAACAAGAATTTTTGTGAGTGAGGAAAAAAAGAGTGAAAAAGAAACAGAATTTTTTGCTCATGAGGAAAAAGCGAGTGAAAAGGAAACAGAAATTTTCGCTAGTGAGAAAAAAAAAAGAGATAAAAAAGGCATTGTTTTCAAATCAGCCAACTTCTTGGCCTAGTGTTCTTGTTTCTCTTTTGCAGTGTTTTGATGAAGTGTTGCAGGCTATCAACAACATTACGGTGAAGATTCGATGACGAATCCTTTTGAAGAGAGGGGGAATGATGAGAATCAAGAAGCATCACCAAAGGATCCATTGCATATTCCAGTTGGGCCAATTAAAAAGGGCTAAGAGGATCAAAGAAGCATTTAATAGGGGCTGAGTCTAAGTTGCTGAAGTCCAAGTTCAGTCCACATGAAGACCAAATCCGGCCTGAACTTCGTGGGCCTCTACAGAGAGCATCCAAAGTTGGATCGTCTATTATAATATGTTTTCAGAAAGCCCAAGACGGGCCCTATAGATGTTATGAAGACTCCGTAATCCATAACAGATGACAACAGGCCCAAATTCGGCCATCTAGTTTGTTGCGCGAAGACTTGAGCTGAGGAGTCCGAATTTCAGCTTTATCCTTTTTAGTTTCCAAAGAATAATGAGTTGATTTGTTTCCCAAATTAAAAGGCTGATTTGTTTCAAAATTTATCCTTCCAAATAGGGAGCAAGTCAACTAATTGCATGTTTTAATTTTAATTTATTTCCTGATTGTAAGGCATTAATTGCCCATTTATTTTCCTGTTTGTAAGGCATTAATTGCCAAATATTTATTTCCTTTTTAGGTTTTAGGGTTTCAGTTTATAAGGGACGCATTGATGTATTATTCAGTAGATTAGACTTTGAATGAAATAAAATTGATAGAGAGCGTTTCTCTTGGTTCTTCATTGAACTATGAACTTATCAATGGTTATACCTTGTGGCGTTCAGACTTGACTTATCACTCACATTCTTTCTTGTTCTTGAGTGTGACGTCTACAACCTTCTTGATATCGTTGGTTCTTATCTCCTTATAGATAACGGGTCGCGGTCCTTTGTTTTCTTTGTTTTATAACTTGAATTAGAAAACGATCCTTCGTTACCATATATTGGTTCCGGGTCTCACTACTCTTGGTGAGGTTCATATCAGTTGGTATCAGAGCTTTGGCTTCTAACATTAGGTTTAATCTATCTTTGTTATTCTTCTTCTTTGATTTCGTTGATCACAAAAAAAAAAAAAAAAATTAGACCTTGCTGAATTTCGTTTTGATTAAGTCAAAAAAAAAAAGTTTATTCAGATCCGTTACCAAAAAAAAAAAAATGTCTGACGATGTACAATGTGACAATGTTTTTTACACCCGATGTCATGTTAATGATAAGATATGTAGCATGATTATTGATGGTGGTAGTTGTACTAATGTTGCAAGCACAACCATGGTTAACAAATTAGGATTGCCAACGATGTTGCATCCTAAGCCGTATAAATTGCAATGGTTGAATGATAGTGGTGAGGTGAGGGTGACTAAACAAGTGTTAGTGGCGTTCCGGATCGGTAAATATGAAGATGAAGTCTTGTGTGATGTGGTACCAATGCATGCGACCCATATCCTTTTGGGGGCGACCATGGCAGTTTGATAGGCGTGCAACTCATGATGGTTATACAAATATATACTCTTTTGTACTCAATAAAAAACGAATCACTCTTGTACCCTTAACCCCAATACAAATATATGAAGATCAAGTGAGGTTAAAAGAACAAAGAGATGTAAAAAAAAAGAGTGAGAGTTCAAAAGAAAGAGAGACAAAAGAAAGAGAGATCGAAACAGCAAAAAAAGAAAAAAAGAGTGAAAAAGAAACAGAAAATTATGCTATTGAGGAAAAAAAGAGCGAAAAAGAAACAAGAATTTTTGTGAGTGAGGAAAAAAAAAGTGAAAAAGAAACAGAATTTTTTGCTCATGAGGAAAAAGCGAGTGAAAAGGAAACAGAAATTTTCGCTAGTGAGAAAAAAAAAAGAGATAAAAAAGGCATTGTTTTCAAATCAGCCAACTTCTTGGCCTAGTGTTCTTGTTTCTCTTTTGCAGTGTTTTGATGAAGTGTCGCAGACTATCAACAACATTACGGTGAAGATTCGATGACGAATCCTTTTGAAGAGAGGGGGAATGATGAGAATCAAGAAGCATCACCAAAGGATCCATTGCATATTCCAGTTGGGCCAATTAAAAAGGGCTAAGAGGATCAAAGAAGCATTTAATAGGGGCTGAGTCTAAGTTGCTAAAGTCCAAGTTCAGTCCACATGAAGACCAAATCCGGCTTGAACTTCGTGGGCCTCTATAGAGAGCATCCGAAGTCGGATCGTCTATTATAATATATTTTCGAAAAGCCCAAGATGAGCCCTATGGATGATATGAAGACTCCGTCATCCGTAACAGATGACAACGGGCCCAAATTCGGCCATCTAGTTTGTTGCGCGAAGACTTGAGCTGAGGAGTCCGAATTTCAGCTTTATCCTTTTTAGTTTCCAAAGAATAATGAGTTGATTTGTTTCCCAAATTAAAAGGCTGATTTGTTTCAAAATTTATCCTTCCAAATAGGGAGCAAGTCAACTAATTGCATGTTTTAATTTTAATTTATTTCCTGATTGTAAGGCATTAATTGCCCATTTATTTTCCTGTTTGTAAGGCATTAATTGCCAAATATTTATTTCCTTTTTAGGTTTTAGGGTTTCAGTTTATAAGGGACGCATTGATGTATTATTCAGTAAATTAGACTTTGAATGAAATAAAATTGATAGAGAGCGTTTCTCTTGGTTCTTCATTGAACTATGAACTTATCAAGGGTTATATCTTGTGGCGTTCAAACTTGACTTATCACTCACCTTCTTTCTTGTTCTTGAGTGTGGCATCTACAACCTTCTTGATACCGTTGGTTCTTATCTCCTTATAGATAACGGGTCACGGTCCTTTATTTTCTTTGTTTTATAACTTGAATTAGAAAACGATCCTCCGTTACCATATATTGGTTCCGGGTCTCACTACTCTTGGTGAGGTTCATATCAGATACACTCTCTTTACAAGTTTGTCTTTGGATTATATTTTTGTGGACATCTATGTATACACTCTATGTGGTTGTCTATTGCTTATTGGATAGATGGGATTTCTGAAATCCCGGCTCTATAACCATGTTCTTCATCTAACCTTGAACGAGGGTCCGTGACTATACATCCTAGGACGGCCCTTGTGAGAGGATTAGAAGCCTCCTCTATACACCATAGGTTGGCTATTATAGCGTCGATTGAGCCCAAGATAGATTTACATGCATTCATGGTTATGGTCCCTAACGAGCATCTAACACTATACACCCTAGGTTGGGTGCTCGAGAGGGGTCAATCGTTGGAAAGAGGCTTTCTCTATACCTCTTGCTAGTGATAGATAGCCGATACTATACACCCTAGGTCAGCTATATTCGTTAAATCGTGCATATTTTCAAGTCCATTGCATTAACCCATTTGTTGCTTACATGTCCATCAATCCTTAGTTTCCATATGTATATCTTCCATTCCATTTGCATTCCATTTTTAGTTACATTTATGGTTAGTTTTATTTGTATGTTCATTCACTTTTCACAACATCCACCATACTTTACTTTTATCGCATTAATATTACTTAAGTTCCAACTAGTTTTAGTTAATCCCGATCCTTGTGGACGATACCCCACTTACCGCCATACTTGTGTTTCCGAACCATTTAAGGCTTTGTGAGGTTTTTATAAATATTGTTTGACAAGTGCTTTTAAATACACACAAAACGACTTTGTCAAAATGGCACCGCTGCCGGGGATCGGCGAGTTTAGCTTTGATTAGTTTTACTTGAGTAGTATTGGTGTTTACTAGCATTTTATTTATTTATTTTTGTTCTATATTTCGATAATACATTTGGCTTTTTGTATTCATGTGATTGTGTTGGGTAGTTTTTGTTTCTCAGTATTTCAGGTTTCATGGATTATTCTAGGCAAGATTTAAGGCCTGGGTATGGGCTATATGATGACCCATGTAGTCAGAAATGGGGGAATAATCAAGATTTCCAATGGGACTACAATAAGGTCGGAACCATTTCAGATGAAGAGAGGGTTGTGAACCTTATTAGTGATTATCTTCAGAAGAATGAGGAGACAAAGTCAACTCAACAGGGAGCGTCACAGAATATGAAAGATGAGTGCTATTACAATCAAGAGGGCATCGATTCCTATCAACTAGATGAAGGATCACTTGAAGGATTCATAGGAGAGTTCATGCAGTCAAACCATCAGGATGCACAAGATATCCAAGTTTTGCAACAAGCAAACACAGAAAACTTGGAAACATACCTAAGGGAAAATGACAAACAATCAAACAAGATGGAGGCATCCATTAATAGGATCGAGTCCCAAATCGGGCAGTTGGTAGAATTGTTACAAGAAAGAGAGAATGAGAGATTCCCGAGCCAACCAGAGCAAGTTAGAGAAATGGAAGTCCTTCGAAGTGGAAAGGTTTTGGGAGATAGCAACAAAGAAGCTACTGTAAAAGAAGATGAGGTTGTACAAATGGAAAAAAAGGGGGAGAAAGAGTTAGAAAAGGAAAACAAGGTTGAGGTGACAAATCCGAAACCAAGGCCACAACTTCACAAGTCAGCAAATCCCTATGTGCAGCCCATTCCCTTTCCCAGAAGTTTGAAGAACTCGAAGTTGGAGAAATCTCACCAAAACATCTATGACTCACTCTCTTGTCCAATTGGTTCTAACGATTGTAACACTGTGGATATAACTTTCAATTGTGGAGGCGAGAGTGTAAAGATCAATGGTAACTGACCCAAGGATAGACGAGAAGATGGTTGCCTAGTGTTAAAGGTTCCTAAGTCGAGAAAGAAGAAGAGCCAAGTAGTTGATCTCATGCAAGCTTTGGAGATGGTAACCGAAATGGAAGAAGGCAACCATGATTGCTTGTGAGAACAAGAGGCAATTAAGCTTGAAGACGAAAAGTTGGCAAAAAGAACTCTTGTGGAGAAAGGAGAGCTAGAAAGAGATAATGAAAAACTTATGCTAGAAGTAAGGATGCTAAGAGCCATGAATGGGCTTTTAAGAAAGAAGGTACAAGAATTCTCAACTTCAAATGAAGAACTAGGTGAACAAGTAGTCGTGCTTGAAGAAAATGAGAAGGTAACTTCAAAGAACCTAGAGGATTTAGCCAAATTCTCTAAAGAGTTTGAGGAGGAAAATTCAAGGAGGTTCAGGAAGATGCTCATTGGGGTTGAGAAATCAACTAATACCATGATTGAGTTTCAAGAACGGTTAAACAAGAAAGAGGAGGAATTTAAGCGTGCCAAGGTCAAAGAGTTTGATTTTCTAGTCCAACTTGACATGGTGGAGCAAGAGATGAATTCCCTCCAAGTTAAGCATCACCAAGGGCCCTGCATCCATGACCAAACAAGGAGTTTTTCTAACCGTCCTTTGACTTGTTACTTTTGTGGCAAAAGAAGGCACATCAAGGCCCATTGTTTTAGTTTTAAAAGGTTAAGAATGAGTCAAGGAAGGTCTAGGATGTACCAACCAAAAGTCAAGCAAATTTGGGTTAGAAAGGACCTAGTAAGTCAAGTGAGGACAAAGGGAGCGAAAAAATTTAATAAACCATTGACACCCATTTGGGTAGTCAAAAGAAGTGGATTCCCAAATCCGGTCAAACCTCCTTTGGTTGACCCATGTCCCACTTTGAGTGCATAGCATTGAATATTTCTAGTGCACATTAGGAGTTCACAATTTCTTTTCTCATTTAACTAAGATTCTACTTTTATGATTGAGTTCTTTGTGCATTTTAATGTTTCGGGAAGTCTAAGTTTTGGAGAAAAGTCATTGTGAAACCCATGATTTAATGTCTTTGAGTTGTTTGTTTTTAATTTTTGCATTTTTATGATAATAAGGCAAGTTAAGTTTGTATGCTTGAGTTTGTGCAGGTTAAGGAGGTGTAAAGCATAGAGTCAGCAAATTGAAGGATGAGTGACCAGCGCAGCAAGGTAGGAATGAGCCTTAGTGCGCAGGTCAATTGCGCTGGTGTATACCAGCGCATATCGGGCAAGACCCGCGCACTGTGCACAAGTATATATAGGCTATCATTTTCATGTAGGGCTCACACACTGAAACTCAAACCGAAATTCTTTTCCCTCCCTCTCACTTTTTCAAAGGTATTCCTTATTCCCCACGCCTTCGATTCAAGACAAAAAGGTATGACTCCAAATCTTAATCTTGTTTTCACTTATTAAATCCTTGATCTCCATCATTTTTCCCTCCCTAAACTTCCTCCAATACACATGAATTTAGTGCTTAATGGTGACCCATGAAATTATGCCTTATATTTGTTTGATTCTTAATGACAATATGCTGGGTTTGATTATTGATACATGTTTTGCAATTTGATACAAATTGGAGTAGAAATCACCCATGATTATGCATGAAATTGATTCTAGGGTTTATGTATGGAGATTGAATTAAATTGACTTAATTGGATGATGATTTGTGTTTGTTAAGTGCTTAATAGAGAAAATAAATTGATTATGAAGAATCTTTGCACAAATTGTGAGCTTACAATTGAAATTTTTGGAATGTATGGTGAATGCATCGTTATGGAGCTCAGTATCGGGCAGCTATAGAGATGTCCATGAGGGGCTTAGAGCAAAGCAAGATCTGAGAGGGAAGAGACCGACAGTTGATGAGCTAGTAGAGTCGTCAGATGACGAGTGATCCACACTATTTTGCACATATCTATATTTTGCCATATTATTTTATATATTATCTATGAACTATTTTATTTGTTTTGTATTTCTCTAGGATTGAACTTTTGAATTTTTGCACGTTATCTCTTTCGATTGTGGTGGATATTATTTGGTGGATGTTTTTAATGAAATCATTTGGTAGTTTTTATTCTTGATAGCTAGGTTCTTCATCTCTTGGGAAGAAACATGACAACTTGCAAGTCTTTGAGGGACGAGCAAGCCAAGAGTGCTCATGAAAAGGGCGAGAACCTTCTTTTCTCCAATAAGGGAGTTTCTACCTTGTGTTTATTTGTCCAAATTATATAGTTGTCGATAATTGTGTGGATGCATTCATTATATAGTATTCTTAGTGATGAAAGAGCTAGAGGCTCTTGATTTTACATGTATACAGGATTTAATGGAATATATGCCCAATTTGGTTTAGGGGTTTGATTATATGCATACTTGAATATGTTGAGCTTATGAAAAGATCCGGTTTGGGGGTTGTTTTGCCCTCATTCCACCAATTTTGAGAAAATGCTTGTTGTAGGTTGAAAAGTTGCCTTTGTGCTAATTTAATATATTGCATGAATTGCCTTCTATTAGTTGAGCCTATTTTGAGTCATTTTGGTTTTTTGGGCATTGATTGTGCATGATTAGTGCTTAGGGTTGTTTTTGTCTTGTTAGGTGCTCGCCACTAAGTCGAGCTCGCGTGTTTCCAATAATGGGGACATTGTTGAGTTTTGGTTTTGGGGTGAAGTCGCCTTTTGAGTCGTCTTTTTAGTGTCCAAATTTTTTTCAAATTTTGTCGCTTGGCCAAAAATTTCGAGCTTTAAGTAGTTCGGATGTGATGCCTTTAGCGTGTGCTTTTGGCGAGTTCTTTGTATGCGTAATAATCTTGTGATGTAGCTTGGTACCCTTAGGGTTTCACTTGCACCTTCATGGGTTTGTCCCATCCTTGGTGTTAAGTTGAGGGGACTCGGTGCTTTCACGCCTTGTCCTAATAGTGGAGATATCTGTGAGATCACAAACACAAGCTTAAATTGCGCATTTTGAGTGTAGTATTGATTATTCTTAAACACTCATCTTGTCATATACGTCACATGCCATAGGACATTGCATATCATATAGTGAAGTGCTTGTTGATGCGTTCATTCCCTTGCTAGATGATTGTGGACATGATATTAGGCAATGTGTGTAAATTGAATTACCTACAAGAGCCTAAACACTTTCCTATCCATATTGTGTGCTCCAATGCCAAACTTGAGGCCAAACACTACTATTTCATTTGGTACCACGTACAACCATGTACCTAATAGCCTAAACACATGCCTACCTTTTTACGAATCATGTTAGGATGTGTTAATTGTGATAATGAAAGTAATTAAACTCTAATTGTCAATTAGCGTGTACTAAGGCAAAATGTTGTAAATGTGCTAGCAAGTGGCTCAAAATGTAAAAGTGCTAAAAATGAGCACTTATGAGCTCAAAAGTGTCAAAAGCAAAAGATAAAAAAAGAAAAGAAAAGAATGAAAGCAAGGAAAGAAAAGAAAGCAAAAGATCTTTGACATGTGTAATGATAAGTACTCAGAATGTGGAGTACAATATTGAAAGCACAAAATTGTGCAAATTGAATGCCCAGACGCTAATGTGTGAGTAATTGTGAAAAAGAGCATTGTAGGGGTGTGTGGACTTATTCTAACATGATTGGTAATTTTGAACTCCAAATTGTCCATATTTGTTGTATTACCTAATTATACCCCATGGCCAAGTTACAACCAATGAAAAATCCTTTTTAATCCATAATGAGTCTAAATTTGGAATGTCGGTTGACACTTGACCTTTCACGTTCATGGCATAGTGATCTTTTCCTAGGATAGACATTGCTTAAATTCTATGCATCTTTCATCTTTGCATATATGTATGTGTGGAACCTAGGGCTCTAAGAGGAGAAGAAAATAGTGAATAACGTGAGTTTAGAATTGAAGCGAATTACGCTCAAGACGTGAGAGTGAGTAGTCTCTGATGCATGAGTACCTTTAGGTGTGGGACTCGTGTTCGTGCGAGCTTCCTATTGGTATCTCCAAGTTGCTTTAGATAATATGCATATGTTTACTTCTCTCATTCACACATTTTTGTATCATATCACTTGTTGGACTTGCGGCCATTTTGAAATTTTTGTTAGGTGTCTAGGAAATTTTTCATTTGAGTCAATTTTCTTAGTGTGTCTTATTTATTTTATCTAGTGTTTGCTCGAGGACGAGCAAAGGTTTGGTTTGGGGGTATTTGATCGGACTATTTATGTTGTACATTTTGGCCCTCAAATCCATATCCTTTGCCTCATTCCCGTGTGTTTTTCCTTATATTTCGTATCTAATAGGCTCTTTGTAGTAATTGCAGGCGATAGGTGTAATTCAGGGGATAGAGATGAAATGTACGACATTCAGTCGCGAAACAAGCCGAAGAGCAAGGAAAAGAAGTGTTAGTGCGCGGGTACTGTGCTGGTCAACACACCCGTGCACTACCAGCGCACCAGCACACCTCCAGCATAATGGCATAAAGTGCAGGTCCCAACCGCACTCGACTCGCACTTCATCCGCACTCCAGACAAAGACTAGGGAGCTGGAATTATGAAGAAATGATAAAGTACGGGTCCCAACCGCACTGGACCTGCACTTTAAGGCAAAAAACTCCTATAAATCCCCCAGTGCGCGGGTACTGCACTGGTAAGCGTACTCGCGCACTACTAGCGCACTTCGCGCCAGATCGTGCCACATCAGCATTTTTTGACCTAGTTTCGAGAAGAGTATAAATATACCTCTTCTGTTTTCAGAGACGCTCTCCACGTTTTTCACACTTAGAAACTCTGAAGTTTTGTAACTAAATCTAGGAATCATATCTCATCTTTTCATTCAATCTCTACTCTACTTCAAGGGAATCCAAAGAAGGAGATGATCTCCAAGGGTTATTTCTCATCATTTTCTCTTAATTTAACTATTGTAATGAGTAGCTAAATCCCCTCTAAGGGGTTGATGGATTAGTTTGAGAATGATTGGGCTTTTGTTTATAGACTTTATTATATTTCTATTTCTATCTATTATTGTTCTATTCAAAAATATTAATAGTTTTTCCTTTGATTTACTTGTTAGATACACTCTCTTTATAAGTTTGTCTTTGGATTCTATTTTTGTGGACATTTATGTATACACTCTATGTGGTTGTCTATTGCTTATTGGATAGATGGGATTTCCGGAATCCCGGCTCTATAACCATGTTCTTTATCTAACCTCGAACAGGGGTCCGTGACTATACATCCTAGGACGGCCCTTGTGAGAGGATTAGAAGCCTTCTCTATACACCCTAGGTTGGCTATTATAGCGTCGGTTGAACCCAAGATAGATTTACATGCATTCATGGTTAGGGTCCCTAACGAGCATCTAACACTATACACCCTAGGTTGGGTGCTCGGGAGGGGTCAATCGTTGGTAAGAGGCTTTTTCTATACACCCTAGGATTGCCTCTTGCTAGTGATAGATAGCCGATACTATACACCCTAGGTCGGCTACATTCATTAAATCGTGCATATTTACAAGTCTATAGCATTAACCCATTTGTTGTTTACATGTCCATCAATCCTTAGTTTCCATATGTATATCTTCCATTCCATTTGCATTCCATTTTTCGTTACATTTCTGGTTAGTTTTATTTGTATGTTCATTCACTTTTCACAACATCCACCATACTTTACTTTTATCGTTACTTAAGTTCCAACTAGTTTTAGTTAATCCCGATCCTTGTGGACGATACCCCACCTACCACCATACTTGTGTTTCCGAACCATTTAAGGCTTCGTGAGGTTTTTATAAATATTGTTTGACAAGTGTTTTTAAATACACATAAAACAACTTTATCAATTATCAAGCTTCTTATTGAGGGACACATTGACTTTAGACAAGTGTTCATTTTCAAGAATAAGATCATTGATCTTTTTCTCATCCAAGTCAATATGTTCAACAAAAGAAGCTACATAGGAACACACTTCCTTAATCATGACTATAATAAAATAACACAAATACTACAAAGAAAAGATCTATCTAAGTGCGTCTAGACACCCGCTCTGATACCAAATGAAATTCCCTTAAGTAATAGTGTAAAATATACCTAGGATGAATAGGTATAGGCCCAGTTTCTTCCAATATTAAAAATAATGCGGAATATAACAAAGAAAATGCATACTTGAAAAGATTCAACAAATGAATTGATTTAACTAATGCAAGAGTAAATCAATATACAAGATATGCAATCAATGTAAGATATGGAAGATAAAGAAATATTAAAACAAAAAATTGACACAAGGATTTTTACGTGGTAAAACCTCAAAGAGGAAACATCCACGGGTTGATACCACAACCGCTGGCAAAGCAATCCACTATATGAAAAAGAACTTACACACTCAAAACTATCAACACATGATATCCACTTTAAGCTATCAACTCCTAATCTACCCTTGAGCTAGTGAACCACAACGCCTACTACCTATCCAAGGTGTGTCCTACACCTCTAGGTAGCAACATCCTATCCAAAGCTCTCAAGCTTCTAGGATGATTTCTTGCTTAGCTATCCGGAGTTTCCTACTCCTAGCTAAGTCTTCTTGCTTGGTTATCCGGAACACTTTCCTAACCAAGACTTCTTGCTCTTTCCACAAAGCTTCACTCACTTTGCAAGAGACTTCAACCTTTCACAAGGCAATGATCTAAGTGATGTAAATGATGCAAACACAATCAAATAAAGCTAGATGATCAATCAAGCTAAATGTGCATGCTTAGTGATAAACTAGAATTATGCTTTCAACACACAATCACAAATCTATCTAGAAATCAAAGCATGTGAAACAATAAGAACAAGATATGAATATTCAATATATCACACAAAAATCTTAGTTCTTAGATCATGAAATTAAACCTAGAAAATGTCATTAGGCACAACATATATGCTATTTCTAGAATCAATTTCAAGATAGGTCAAGTTTAGTGAAATATGCTCAAATGAGATTCTCAAGACTAAATCTCAACAAACACTTAATCATATAACCCTAGCATATGTACTAGAATTCTTCTCAACACATTTCATCAATCAAATAGAAAGAATAAAAGAGATGATCAAAAGAAATTGAAAGAAGAACAAGTATCACATACAAAGTTGAACCTTGGACTGAAATCAGATCACTGTGAAAAATCCCAAAGTCAACTAACTCTAAAAATGCTTGGAGTTTGTAGCTCTCGTCAAGACCAAAATTTTTGGCTTTTGAATCACTCGATTTTGAGTTTGTATGAAAAAGTTATGATCGAAATAAGAAAACGAAAATCATGAAGAAATTTCAGCACTTCTCTTTTTGAAATTTTCTTCAAGTTGTCTTTTGAGGGGATGAGGGAAGTTTTTAAAAGAAAACAAGGAGGGAAGAACGGAGCCAATCAAAGGCTGCCACCTCACAAACCCTATGTGGGGCGCATGTGGCACACGGGACAAGAGGGGTGCTCTGACCATGTGGCACAAGGCCTCCACACGTGGTGGCCAAGGCATGGCCTTTGGCCATGCTAGTCCCTCGCGCGCTCTTCTCACGTTCTTCAGCCGTATTCGGGTCTCCGAACTCCGATTTTGAATCCATTTTCAGATTATGAATCGTGACTCCCTCATGCACAACGAAGACTACAAAGCTTTGACAAATGGTTGAGAATTCATCTCAGAAAATGATGACGAAGACAACTCAACGAATGAGAATGCAAAGTAGCGTAGCTACATCGTTTGGACTCGAAACTAAATGAATGAGTAACCGAAATGACCGGAACTCAACAAGGAATCAAATAAGAACATGTTCAAGTCCAAAATACAAGAAACACAAACAAATAAACACAATGTCACACAAGTATGCCATATCTACGCGATAGTCACCAAAACATGCAATTCTACAATGTTTGTCTATATGAGACCAATGCATGTGCATACTTAAATGTGTGTGAATGTGTTATACCAAATGTTTGCACAACGATGCAGGGACACACATATATGAATTGTGTGTGTGTGCGCTAACGCCTTGCAAGAGGATAGAAGTCTAAGTATACCTTTGACGCTTTCACCTCTTGAAGACGATATTTGCACTAGACGTTGCTCTTCACCTTTGAAGCTTCTTTTCTACTAAGAACATCATAAGCAACAACTGTTACAAATATAGAGCGTTTTGCAATGGAATCAAGCCAATACAAATCATGAACCTTACATATTTATTCAAGGATTAATTGAATAATGAGATTGTTTAATTAATGTATTAATAATTAAATTAATTAAATAATTAGTTATTTAATTAATGAATTATTAAATGAGAATTATTAATTGATTATTATTTCAAATCAAGACTGTGACATAAAATAATTATATTATTTTATTCTTAGTTAGGTATAGTATTTAAGTTTAAGTCAACTAGGGTTATGTGAGAGTTAGAATCCCACTATACCTAGGACACTTAAATACTAATTATTTTTTGAATATATGGAGATATATTTGGAAAGAGATAATGATCTAGTTTGAAAAATATATAGAGAAATATTTTAAATAGCTAGGTAATAAAAAACTGATAAAAGCAATCAGTAATTTAGTTGAACCTAATTCACACAATACACAAAAAAAAGAAACACATCAGGTGGTGGGCGGCCAAAAAAAAAAAAAAAAAGGTTTTGTTTATTTTTTATTTCATTCAAGGTTGGCCGGATTCTCCATACACAAAGCCATAGTTGTTTTGTGTTGTTTTCTACTACCTCTATTCAGATTCCTTAAAGTCCGTGACACGCCCACATGCAGTTGCTGAATTGCGGGACATAGCGAGGAAGATTTGGTAGTGACAAATCGGAATAAAGCTTAAAGAAATGAAGGAGTTAGCATCAAGGGTATGATCTAAATCCATCTTTATATATTCTTAAATATTGTATACGGTTTACAAGTTGCATAAAAATTTTAAAACCTATTACCCATTATGCAACGTAAATCCGAGTTCCTACAATTGGTATCAAAGCCAATTATACAATATATAAGAATAAAAGTTTCTTTATCATAGTTTTATTCTTAAACTTGCATGTATGGTGTGTGTAGGCTAATCGTGTTATAAAAGTACATATTTTATGCCCCTATTTCCTATTACTTTGTGCTTGTTTCTCAGGTAAAATCGGGTATTTAATGGTTTAAATAAGTATTTCAGGTAAATAGGAAAGTTTAGGGGCATTGTTGTAATTATACCGAAATCAGGGGCTAAAGTGAAATATTTGGGACAGTATTGAACATTCTGTGAATAAGGGAAAGATCAGGGGAGCGGATTGTAATTCGCCAGCCAAGCAGCGTAGCAATGCCACGTCATCTACTGAAATAGCGTGTTTTGGGCGTTCATGCTGACGTCGTCCATCTTCAACCTCTAGCCAACCCACGTGCTCGACCCGGTTGACTCGATTCAGACCCGACCAAAACCTGATGTTGCAGATAACGTTTTCGGCTGTTTTTCTGACAAATTCCTGCCCAGATCGGTAGCCCACATCCTGGTGGTCCTAATGCCACCATTTCCAGGCCTTCATGCATGTGATTCTCTCTTCTCCAAATCCTCAAATCCTCAAATCCTTTATGGCCATCCAAGCTTGGAAGCTCATCACTAGTGGCCTTATTCCAGCGCACCAGACATTCAAAACCCGAGGAATCTCCGAGAATTCGTGCCGCTGGAATATTCTCACGGACTAGAGAGTGTAAACTCGTAGCCAAACTTCCAGAAATCACCGCGACTTCCGACGACTAGAATAAACCCACACAGCAGGGGTTTCGAACCCGCAGGAACACCGATTTCAGAGGGATTTTATGGTCCTTTCACATCCAGACCTTGCCCTAACTTATTCCTCTATAAATATACATCTTTTGTCTTCTTAAACACAATCCCTAATATCCATAAATAACTTAGAATAAAATTTTGTTATATGTTTACAAGCCAACAAGATGAGTGGACTCAGAAGAGGTAAACAATTATACCTTCTCTAAATTCACTCACCATATCGGTTAGTGAATAACAAAATTCACATGATGAGAGGTAGAGACACAGTGGAAACAGATATAGGCAACCAAAGAAAGTAAAAGTCTCGGAAAATTATAGTTGATTCAAAGTTTCTAAGCCTTTTGAAAAGTCTCGGAACATATTAAACTAGAGTCTCTGAGCCTTTTGAAAAGTCTCGGAACATATTAAACCAAAGACTCCAAGACTTTTCAATTCATTTCCCAGATCTAGTTTAACGTGAAAAAGATGAAGTCAGAACATATTAAACATAAGAAATGGGATTACGTTAACGTGATTGAAGACAAACGAACATCAACCAAGAGTTGGAGAAGGAGATGAACTTGGATCTCAATTACAAGACCACGAGTTACAGAAGGAAAAGGAGATGAACAGCGACCACGAGTTCGAGAAGAAGATGAACTTGGATCTCAGTTTACAGAGAATTTAAAGTTAGTGAGAGAAGTAGTTTCAGACAACATAATTGTATGAGAAAGTTAAAGTCAGAGATATAATAAAAAAAAACTAAAAGTAAGGGTATTTTTGGAAGTCACTTATTTAGGTGCCTTTAAAACATAAGTTATTTAAGTTGTGTTAGTCTTGAAAGACCAGCTCAAAAAAGTGATAAAACCCCCTATTTCCACATTAATTGTAATGGGCTAGCAAGGGGACCTAATGGACCCACAGTTTTGAGCTCCAATAATACTTAGAAAAATTAATTAAACTATATAATTAATATTTCACAATTATTAACCTCGGAGTTATTCCACTAAAAACCCAAGGTTGTACTCTCGTAACTGTAGATGTTTTATACAACCAAATTATCAGTGTCCATCGATATAGCTATTACATATGGTATGATCCTCCACAAGTAGTTCATAATTAGAGCTAGGTCATAAAGTCCGTTATACCTCTCTAATTATATCTTTTCCTTTAAGTACCATTGATTCTCAAATGAACAATTATATCTTTTGTTCCTTTACGGAAAAAGGAGAGCGCTCTTAATCGTTCAAGTCCTGAATCAACCCTTAAGGGAATTACTTATCTATTTCTCACAAGAAGGAGTGGATTCCTCTATTGTGTGCATACCTTCCTAGCCACAAGCCAAACCGTGATTCCAATATACAGAGTTATTGATTGGGAATGCTACTCCGATCTCACCTATGGTATGTCAAGAAGCACGATTTAACTTGAAGGAGTCAGCAAGACACTTAGGATTTAGATCACCCGTATACAACCATTTTTTTTGTTGATATATATGTATCTTTTCAACTAACGGACCTTAGTGATAGATTCATATAGATCTGGTCCAGTCCTATATGATCACATCATATAAGTTACCTCTATTCTCATATCACCATATGAGTAGTCTAGGATAAGACCACCATGCATTACAGAATGGGCCGAAGCTATAGATTAATCACAAATAAAGTATGAAAGTTATTAAAATACTCGAGGCGTGTTCAATATAAAGCTAGAGGGGGGGTGAATAGATTTTAGCTATTATTACCCAATTTTCGCATGCAAGTCAATTTTACGAAAATGCCCCTACTAGTCAAAAATACATACAAGTGTAATATAGTGCGGAATTTAAATAACACTTGATGTATACGTGGAAACCCAACCACTGGGAAAAACCACGGGCTGTATAGTGCGCCACACTCGGAACTCGAAATCACTAATTGAAATGAAGTTTACAACCTATGTAGACCTCGTCTAACATTCCGGTCTGTAACCCCTCACTTCTACCCAGCGGGCCTTTATTAGCAACCCTATTCCAATTTGCTTGAGGCCTAAGCACTCTTAGCCTCAAGACTTACTTCTCTAAGAAGAGAAACAACCTATGTGAATATATATATGAATATTCAAATAACAAACAAGGCTAGGTAACCTTAGATGCTTATCTAGGATGATGATATAATCAATTTAATCAACCCTAGATATCAATTGCTAAATGACATGTCAAATAGCTTAGCTAATCAAGATTAATTAAAAACCTAATTAGCTATCACAAACAACACTCAATTAATTTTCATCACAAATAATCTCTAACTTGTATCTAGCATATAATCAAAAGCATACAAGTAATTAAAGAGATGTATTAATATGAAAAACACTAAAGTAATATGAAATTAGTGAAGAACATACCAAATAAGATGTGATGATTCAAAACCATGCATGGATCAATTCTATGAAGGCATAGAAGATCAAATATGAAATTTGATGCAAAAGGGAATTGATTTGAGTGTTTAAAGATAGGTTCTTGATTTGATTTTTTCTCAAAAATCTCTCTTGAAAGATTAGGGTTCTAATTGCTCAAGAAACTTATTCAGAGATTGAGAAAACAAGATATTTATAGACATCAAGAATTGGGCATGTGAAAAGACACTTTTGCCCCTGAAACGCACCGTTCGGCGGTTTCAATCGGCGGCCAGGCCGCCGATGACGACCGCCGAATAGAGCTCGTGAAGAACAGAGCATTAACGGCGGTTTCATTCGGCGGTTACGTGACCGCCGATCCAACCGCCGAATCAAACCCGAGAGATTAAAATCGATCAGGTATGAACGGCGGTTTCGAACGGCGGTCGTGACCGCCGATCTTGACCGCATAATTGCTTCAGACCAATCTGGACTGAAACGGCGGTTTCAGTCGGCGGCCAGGCCGCCGATCATAACCGCCGATCACCAACAATGGTGAAAACCAAGGAGAAGCCAAGGGCATTCTCCATAGGCGGTCTTCGCGCGAAACCAAGCACTCATTAGTGCAAGCGCGGACGTTTCCGAACAATGTCGGGAAACGAATTATAAGGCACATATACACACAACAAGATATATCAACCAAAGTGCTAGTGTGTAAAGTGACATGTGAAGAGATGCACATAAAAATAAGCAAGTATGCAATCATAGCAAGAATGCTAAGTGAGTGTGTGCTACTAAATCTCTTCAAAGAAAAACAAGCACAAGAGATTATACCTTTGGCGTGCTTGAATCTTGAGGTCATGGAAGGGCCTTTGATCTTCAACACTAAACACTTGGACTACCCTTACATTCAAAACCCCAACATGTGGTTTGACCACGAAATAAGCCAATCAACAAAACGGGAATCCTTACAATCTCCCCCTTTGGCTATTTCGTGACAAAACCACCACTCACATTGATTCCTCACAACAAAAATAAACCTATGGGTCAATGAAGATTTTCTACAATACAAAGAGATATATAAAAATAAAACTTGAAGTCTTCAATCTCTTGTAGAACAATCATTCCCTGAAACAAGGTTTCTAAACTTTCCGAAACAAGTAAAAGTGAGATGAATCAAGTGAGGACATAAACAAGCATTTGCATTTCTAAGAAATTAAACACAACATCATGCAATGTATGATGAATGCAATGCTCCCCCTCAAAGGGTTACTCCCCCTCAATGTATATTCTCCCCAATGTGCACCAATTGCTACAACAATTTGCACCTCCCCTTACCACATTATACTCCCCCTTTTTGTCATGATATAGACAAAGGAGTAGTCCCCAACCGGGTCACTCAAGGCAAAGAGAGATAGTAGCATTCTAGTATATGCATAATCAATATAAGTCACTTTATGCAATCTCAATTAATCGGAGAGAAACGAGGAGTTTTATTAGATAAAATGTGTGAAACAAAATGCTTTGCATACAAGACATATTGCATTCAAGTCCAAAATACCATGGTATTTGGCAAAGCAAATGACAAAGGTTTCTAATAGGAATTCAAACCAATTTCACCATTGTCATGAAAGAAGCAAGGATATAGAAATTTCATTGATTTCAATTTAAGAACAACTATATCCAACTTTATAAGCTAAACATGTCATGAGCAACTTTGCACCCTATTTGATTTTTCCGGATAAGATATCCGTATGATAGTAGACATGTTCAACCAATAAAGAAAGAGAGACATTTGGATTGTAAAATCCTTGAATGGATACAAGATCCTTTTTCATTTGAGTCTCATTAGCTTTTTCACACAAGTTTTTGCATTTAAGAACGCAATTATCAATTCATGCTTTTTCATTTGAGCATGTACATGAATTTCATGCTTTTCATAAGACATTAGCATGTTATTTAAGAATCATCATGTCATGGAGATAATCATAGGTCATTCAAATCATACTTCCTACATACATCTCCTAGTCCAAAATGCATGTTTGAACATAAATATGACATGGATTGTAAACAAGCAAGGTTCACACTTATTGAATTGAAAACATATATACATATGTGCAACCAAGCTTACTCAAGCAATCAACCAAGAAGCATAAGATTTTTCAAATTTTTTTTTTGCAAGTGACAAGAATGCAAAAATAGCTCTCTTTGCTTGAGTTCCCCATATGGGGTTAGTATCATCCTTCATTAATGAAGGGCATGAGGTCCTATGGACCTACCAAGTCCATTGGACTTAGTTGAACCTATTTGAGACTTGTTAGTCTCGTAGCAAGCGGGTTCATTTTTCCTTATCCACATAGATATAACATTTTTCTTCCTAGTGGACAAAGGTTGCATGTCATTCACTAACCTAGGATTATTGACAAAAGATTTCCTAGGCTCATGCAAATGGGCTCTTCTTAGCCTCTTTTTCTTTATCATGCTATCAATCCTACAATGGTTAATGTACTTAAAGCACTTAGGCCTAATATGCCCATAAACACCACAATAATGACAAGTTGGTACAAAGTAAGAATTCATACCATGTTCTTGTGAAGTCATTGGAGACTCATCATGCATTTGATGTCTCTTTTGGTGTTGAGTCGGTTCATGTCTTCTATTTGGTTGAACCGGAATGGGTTGCCTCCTTGGATTAGGTAGCATGTTTTGCCTCTTTTCATAGTGAGTCATTTGTTGAGGAGAGATGACTCGAGAGGCTCTAATCTGTTGAGCTTGGGGTTGTCTCGTTTTCACCACCTTCACTTGTGCATTTTTCGAACATTGTCCTAGTTCTAACTTCTTCCTAGGAGTTTGCACCGGTGACGCTTCTATCTTACCCAAACTCTTCACAAAGATGGTCTTCTTAGGAATAGAGCAATCCTTGCTCACTTCGAATCCAAGACCTCTTTTGTCACAAGGGCTTTTTCCTACACCAAGTATGTTGTCAAGTTTCTTGGTGCTTGTGGTCATTCTAGTCAATGACTCTTTGGCTTCAACAAGCTCTCTCTTCAAACCCTCTTCATTCCTCTTAGACAAAGCTAGCTCATCTTTTAGCTTGTCTTCTTCCACCATGGATCTTATCACTTCATCATTCAAGTGATCAACTTGTGTTGAAAGCCTAAGTAGTTCTTCCTTTAACCTTTGAATCTCTTTTTCATTCTTTAACTTAGAGCTTTCAAAACTTTCAAAGTTGTCCTTAAGATCCATTTTCTCCACTTGCTTCTTTAGGAGGTCATTGTATGTTGTAAGCTCTAGATTTTCTTCCTCTAAAATCCTTAGAAATCTATCTTTCTTCTTCATGGAGCTTTCAACATTGACTATAAAGTTATGCATATCCATATTCTCTACATTTCCATTTGTAGAGTTAGATAAGGAGTCATCTCCACTAGTGTCATCTTCTAGGCTCTCCTCCTCTCTTATGGATCCAATTTCCTCATCAAGACCTTCACCTTGATCTCTTGAGTCAATAAGTGTCATATCCCAATGCGAAGCAACAACTATCTCCTCTAGAGCTACTTCTTCGACTTTCTCTTCTATGGGATCACTAGCAACGGAATTCTTACCAACAACTTCATTTTCTTCACAATTGGCACCCAATGCCTTGAAGTTATTGATAAGCTCATCATCACTTGATGACTTATCTCCTTCTTCGGAGTCATCACTTTCACTCCAAATGGCGGCCATCATTTTTTCTCTCTTGTTCTTCAAATTCCCACAATCTAGTGAGATATGACCTATGCCACCACACTCATAGCATTGGATCCCTTTCCTTTCACTATTCTCTTGCCTATGCTCAACCTTCTTGAAAGGAACCCTTTTCTTCAATTCTTGCCCTTTGGATGCATGACCCTTCTTCTCGAATTTTACAAACTTCTTGAATTTTCTCATTAAAAGTGCCATGTCTTCATCCGAGTCATCCTTGTCCTCCTTCTCAACCTTGGAAGCTCTCAAAGAAATCCCTTTTTGCTTCTTTGAAGGAGTGGAGCTAGGACCCTTCCTAGACTCGTAGGCGAGAAGTCTACCTATTACCTCGCTCGGCTTCATGTCCTTAAAATCACTATTTTCTTCTAAAGCCGTCACCTTAGACTCAAACCTCTCGGGAAGCGATCTCATTATCTTTTGCTTGATCCTTCTATCCGAGTAAGGGTCACCAAGTTGATGACTTTGGTTGACAATGTCCATCAACCTAATCTCGAAGTCGTTGAAGCACTCATTCTCCTCCATCCTAAGTGTCTCAAATTGAGTTTGGAGGACTTGAAGTTTGGAGTCCTTCACTACTTCGGTTCCCTCGTGTGCAACCTCTAAGATGTCCCATGCCTCCTTGGCTATCTTAGTGTTCTGAATCAATTTGTACTGATTTTCATCCACTGCACATATGAGGGCGTGCCACGCCTTTTGATTCCACTTGGACAACTCAAACTCAGGTTGTGTCCACTGTGCCTTAGGCTTGAGCACTTCTTCTCCTCCATCCGTGGGAGTCATCATAGGAGGCGAATATCCATCTTCAATGGCCATCCATGCCCTATCATGGATTTGACACACATATGCCTCCATCTTCCCTTTCCATTGGGAGTAATTTATGCCGGTGAGGAGGGGTGGCCGTGTGCTTGAAGCACCCTCATGGTTGCCACCGAATCCACTCATTGTATCAAATGAATGAATGAAATGTATGCAAAATGTATGAAAGAGCAAAAATCACACAAATGCACAACACACCTAAAATGAGCTAGGATCACCTAAGTATATCTAGGAACCCGCTCTGATACCAATTGAAAGTTATTAAAATACTCGAGGCGTGTTCAATATAAAGCTAGAGGGGGGGTGAATAGATTTTAGCTATTATTACCCAATTTTCGCATGCAAGTCAATTTTACGAAAATGCCCCTACTAGTCAAAAATACATACAAGTGTAATATAGTGCGGAATTTAAATAACACTTGATGTATACGTGGAAACCCAACCACTGGGAAAAACCACGGGCTGTATAGTGCGCCACACTCGGAACTCGAAATCACTAATTGAAATGAAGTTTACAACCTATGTAGACCTCGTCTAACATTCCGGTCTGTAACCCCTCACTTCTACCCAGCGGGCCTTTATTAGCAACCCTATTCCAATTTGCTTGAGGCCTAAGCACTCTTAGCCTCAAGACTTACTTCTCTAAGAAGAGAAACAACCTATGTGAATATATATATGAATATTCAAATAACAAACAAGGCTAGGTAACCTTAGATGCTTATCTAGGATGATGATATAATCAATTTAATCAACCCTAGATATCAATTGCTAAATGACATGTCAAATAGCTTAGCTAATCAAGATTAATTAAAAACCTAATTAGCTATCACAAACAACACTCAATTAATTTTCATCACAAATAATCTCTAACTTGTATCTAGCATATAATCAAAAGCATACAAGTAATTAAAGAGATGTATTAATATGAAAAACACTAAAGTAATATGAAATTAGTGAAGAACATACCAAATAAGATGTGATGATTCAAAACCATGCATGGATCAATTCTATGAAGGCATAGAAGATCAAATATGAAATTTGATGCAAAAGGGAATTGATTTGAGTGTTTAAAGATAGGTTCTTGATTTGATTTTTTCTCAAAAATCTCTCTTGAAAGATTAGGGTTCTAATTGCTCAAGAAACTTATTCAGAGATTGAGAAAACAAGATATTTATAGACATCAAGAATTGGGCATGTGAAAAGACACTTTTGCCCCTGAAACGCACCGTTCGGCGGTTTCAATCGGCGGCCAGGCCGCCGATGACGACCGCCGAATAGAGCTCGTGAAGAACAGAGCATTAACGGCGGTTTCATTCGGCGGTTACGTGACCGCCGATCCAACCGCCGAATCAAACCCGAGAGATTAAAATCGATCAGGTATGAACGGCGGTTTCGAACGGCGGTCGTGACCGCCGATCTTGACCGCATAATTGCTTCAGACCAATCTGGACTGAAACGGCGGTTTCAGTCGGCGGCCAGGCCGCCGATCATAACCGCCGATCACCAACAATGGTGAAAACCAAGGAGAAGCCAAGGGCATTCTCCATAGGCGGTCTTCGCGCGAAACCAAGCACTCATTAGTGCAAGCGCGGACGTTTCCGAACAATGTCGGGAAACGAATTATAAGGCACATATACACACAACAAGATATATCAACCAAAGTGCTAGTGTGTAAAGTGACATGTGAAGAGATGCACATAAAAATAAGCAAGTATGCAATAATAGCAAGAATGCTAAGTGAGTGTGTGCTACTAAATCTCTTCAAAGAAAAACAAGCACAAGAGATTATACCTTTGGCGTGCTTGAATCTTGAGGTCATGGAAGGGCCTTTGATCTTCAACACTAAACACTTGGACTACCCTTACATTCAAAACCCCAACATGTGGTTTGACCACGAAATAAGCCAATCAACAAAACGGGAATCCTTACAAAGTACCCAGCTTTATTTGCTCTCTACGGACTCTTTAGATTCTGTTAACGAAAAATTCGCTCTAGATGAGGAATTTCAATTAACACCCTCAAACTACTACCTAGTAAGCTGCAGTGGGGTAGGTACCCCTAGGTACCATGGTTTTGTATGAGTCAAAAATCTGGAGTAAGGTGCAGTAGGTAGGAGAAAAATCACCCCGCCCGTCGGGGCTTCAAGTATGTGGAGAATATATGGCGCTTAGGGTTTCCATGTTCGTGTGGGGGGCTTTGATCATTCTTTATGTACCTGGTACCTGGTACCTCATACACAGTACCTCGTACCCAGTACCTCGTACTTGGTACTCTTTTCTAGATCTCCTTTGCAATTCCCCGACCCAGATAGCAAGCAAATATGAGGAGGGATAGGAGTTCTTCAATGATAAAAATGATGGAACCACCTCAGTTCTTCTAGCTAATCTGAAGGTTCTTTCCCCTTCTTTGTTTGTGATATGTCATGCAGATAGGTGGAGAGAGCTAAGACAGTGTAACTCGCATACATACATACATGCATAATAAAATAGATAAAAGGGAGAATGACAATTCTTTTGGTAAAATGTGGACTGGCCTAGGGGAAAAAAGCATCACGTATGATCATATGCTAAAAAACCCCAAGGTAGTATCCGGTGGAAAGAGATTCTTTATATATTTATCAATAAGGCGTGCTCCGGGGAGCTTACATAAGTAGGAGAATAATATAACATAAGTGCTCTAGAGAGCTTACAATAATAGGCGGGCGTAGGCCTTTTTCTGAAATCAGTAGAAAAGAAGAAGAAGCAGAAAAATCCTAGCAATAGAGAGCTTTGTCATATTTATAGGTTCTAATTCTTGTTGCCCACTCCATCAATTTAGTCAATCAATCCACAATTATAGGAACACTGATTTGGCATTGATTGAGTTGAATATTCTCTCATTAATGGCGTTGTGAATGGCCATTAAAACGTTGACTGTTTTATCATTAATGGTGCGTTAATGCTGCTCTCATTATGGCGTGGTCTAGCTTTTCCTTGGTAATCTGGCTGATGGTGTATTAAAACCTCCTTTGCTGACGCCTTCTATGCTAAGAGGTCGAGGAGGTCGAGGAGGAGCTTGGAGGACCGGTCTGGGCAGGAACCATGGTGTGGGGTACAGGGTACCAAGTGCGGGGTGCGGGGTACCGGGTACCGGGTACCAGGTGCGGGGTACAAGGTACCAAGTGCAGGATACCAGGATAGTGTGGTAGTGGGATCCTCAGGACCCTGGGTTCATTCTTTCAACAATAAAAAAATTCTTCTTTGGACCCCTGCCAAAAAAGGCGGTTAACAGATTCCATGTCTCAAAACGAATACCTCTGTAAATGACATTCATATACTCAATTTAAGATTGCATCTAGCAATCTTGGATGTTAACACATATGATATAAGTGTATGAGTCATATTTATTGAATGGAATAACTACTTCTTTTATTAATGGATTTATAACATTTACAAATTACAAACTTTAGGGCATAAATCCCAACAGCTTGAAGTAAGGAGTCAACACCACACACCATGGGTTATTTCTACTTTTCTTCTTTGATTTTCCTTTGTAAATCCATGATTAGCTAAACCAATTTTGGGGGTCAATGTAATAAGTGTATGGATTGTGGGTGTTCCACCAAGCTATTATTATTGTTATTCAAACATATTGGTTTCATTCATTGGGATTTAATGCTTTTGATATCTTCTTGCTTTAGAAAGCAAAACAACTCTTTGAATCAAGTTAGGTATCGATACTTTGGAAGGAAAAAAAAAAAATCATTTTTTGTTATCAATCTCTAACAGAGTAAAGTTTTTGTATTGCTGTCAAAAAAAAAAAAAAAAAAAAATCTCAGCAAGATTTGGTTTCTATATAAGAAAATTGATACTTTGGGAGTAAGAAAAACAAAGACTTGATTTTTATTTTATTTATTTTTATCAAATACTAACATAATGACAGTATCTGTATTGAAATGACATTTGAGTTTCTATGATTTTTTTTACATATATTAAAAAACGAATTGGTCCATTTTTATAGTTTACGGCCATTTTTTTTTCTCCATTACTTGGGCTCTTTGATCTTTAACTTTATTTAGCCCTTTGATCTTTCATTAAAAACGAATAGGGACGTAGCTCAGCTGGTAGAAGGACGAGCTTAAGACTTGGACAAACGATTCTCAAGTTAACGGCTCGAATCATAACAATGGCAAAAACTTCAAAAAAATATATAATATAGATAAGTGGATAGATAGATATAGTTAAGAAAAAAAAAAAAACAGAGCTTTAGGAGGGTGTATTCAATTAGGATTAATTAGGATTAATTAGGATTCTTAAAGATATTGAAAGACATTTTTTAAGTGACAGATTTTCATGGATTTCTACAGACTTTTATAAATCCATATGGACTTTCATTGATTTGTTTAGACATCCATCTCAGACTTTTATGGATTTGTTTAGACATCTATCTCAGACTTTTATAGATTTGTTTAGACATCCATGGATTTTCATGGATTTGTTATCTCTGACTTATCAATAGTAAGCTAATTATAGCTAATTATCAAAAAAACCTTTGAAGTTGGAATGTGCAAAATTTGATACACCAGTCAATCTATATTTGCGTATATATATAGTCTGAGGTTGTTGCTGATGCAAACAAAGCGATTGAATTGAACCGAAAATTGGCTAGGCTTATATGCGTAAAGGCACTGCTTGCATAAAGTGCAGATAAATTATTTTTCTTTAAAATAAAATGCTAATAAAGAGTGGGTATATTGGTGTTTGATTGAAGGCTCTACAAATTATTTTGGTGTCGTTTTGTGCAGTTTTGGCACGTAGTGAGTTTTGTACTCGTTATATATAATTATGTGACTGCAACATATTCCAAATTACACAGAGCAAAAGCTTGATTTCTTGGAGCACAGCAAAAGAACAAAGCAAAAGCTACAACAAACCCATAAAAAAACAAAACAAGAAATCACTCCATTCCCCAAATAGTAAACAAGATATAATGAATTGCAGAGAAAAAAAGAAGAAGAGATTTTGATAGATAAAACTTATGGAGAAGTGATAGAGTAGAAAAAAATTGAAAAAAAATTGTTGTTGAAGAGTACCTGTGAAAAAGTAGAAGATTTCCGGAAAGTCCCAATTGAACGATGGTAAAGAGTGATGAAAATCTTGGGGAGAAAGCTGGACTTGTTATGGACTTTGATATTTATACCTTTCACCATCAAGTCCACCAAAATCCATGACCTAAAAAAATCCTTTAAAATCTAGTCCTAATTGAATACACCTTGATTCTTGTAGACATTTTTAAAGTCCCAATTCAATACACCCAAATTTGAAAGGATTCTTTAAAAGTCCATAGAAATCCTAATTGAATACCACTAGATTCATATAGACTCTTTTAAAGTCTTTAAATGTCCTAATTGAATATATCAAGATTTATAATGTCTTTAAATGTCCCTAAGAATGCTAATTGAATACACCCTCTTAGACATTTTCACTTCCGTAATAAACTTTTTATTTTAAAAGTCTTGATCGAATACCATCAGACTTATCTAACTTGTTAAAAAGTCTCAATCCAATACCACCAGACTTTTACTTCCCTAAATTGTCTAATAAAATCTTGAATCAATACACCCCCTTAGACATTTTTACTCCCGTAATAAACTTTTCATTTAAAAAAAAAATTAAAATTGAATGCGATAATTTTGATTAGAAAGTTGTTCTTTTAAAAATAAAAAATAAAATAAAAAATAAAATAAAATAAAATAGAGGAGAAAAGAAGGAAGAAGAGAGGGGGGGCGGGGGATTGGTTGGTGACTTGTCAATTCACTTCCCTGGTGAAGTTATCCTTTTTCTTCTTCTTCTTCTTCTTTATTCAATAATTTCTCAAAAAAAGAAAGTAAATAAAAAAATTTGATAAAAACAAACAACAAGCCACCGAAAAATATCACATTCGCTCTCTCTCACGCTTATTCTCTGCACAAATTTACGGTCTTTGTTTTAGTATAACTATTACTATTACCAGTTACCATTCTTAAAAAATGAGCTTGACCCAGTTCGCTATGGTGAGTTTCAATTACTTCTCTACTTAGTTAATTTTTTATCGCAGTTTTTGGGGTTGCTGATTTCTATTTTTAATTTTCAAGGGTTTTTTTAGGTTAAATTATAACTACTTAGATATTGTAGTTTATTTTGTTGATTTGTTGTTAATATTTTAATTGTAGGTGGAGGAGTTGGCTTTCCTGGTGAAGGACAATCTTCCAAGCAAGCATCTTGTACTTTCAATGGAGGAGGCTCTGGTTAACTTCCTTCAAGATGATAATGGGTATATGCTCATTTGTTCAATGAAGCTTTTTTTGTTTTGTTTTGTTTTTGTTTTTAAAGTTTTGAAGTTGTACAAATTTAAATTAATAACAATTTTGGTCGCAGCGCAGATGGGGTTCTTGAGTTGGAACCAATGAACCCCTACAATCGACTTCTGTTGCATCGGTTGGCAGATATATTTGGGTATTTTATCATTTTGTTTTCAGTTAATATGATTTATGATTCCTGCTTATTTGTGTCCTTTTCTTGTTGTGATGGTTTTTTTTTTTAATTAATCTAGATTTTCCCATGAATCTATTGGCGAAGGACATGAACGGCACTTGGTTTTGGAGCGGTGCCTGGAGACATCAATGTATGTGAAGAAGACACATGAAGCTTTAATCTAAAATTTGTTATGTTATATATTTACTTCTTGCATATGCTTCTCTTTAAATCATGTTATATTATGTTTGGCTGGACAAGTAAACTAGGGACACATAGTATATACCATGTTGATGTTCTGGAACTATGTTGCTTTTGTATACATCCTGTCCCCTTACATATGGATTGTTTTGCCTCTCATGATTCTTAGTTATTAAAGGTAGCTGGGGCTTTCTTGAATCATGTTGCTAAGAGTACCTACTAGGAGAATGTTATCAGGATTTATGGTAATATATGAAAAAGAGAATACGTTATGTATGAGCTTGCAAGAAGCTCTAGCTAGCATTAACCTAGATGACTTGACAGGGTAATTGGAAGATGATTTCCCACTCCCAAGACTTCTGATTTTAGTAGAATGAGTAATCCAAGTCTAAGGTACTTTGGAGAAGAGTAAAAATGCCAAAAAGAACATGAGGATGTGAGATGATATGTCCCACTATATGTGGTATTAGATACATTTGGAGCTTGATTGTATAGTATTTTTGGTGAATGGTGATTTATACAACTCAATCAATCAGTAGCCTAAAACTAATCCTTACAGATAGTTACATGACAAATGAATCTGTTCAATCAAGTCAAGTGAGTCTCTTAATTAATTGTCCCACAAGAAGACATAGTAGTGTTTAAGTTACATTAAGTATAGTTAATTTGATTTTTACTTATTTTCTAGTTTTTGGAAAAATTTAGAGTATTCTTTTAGTAAATTTAGTTCTTATTTGTCACCAAATAAGTTTAGGGTTAATTTCTTGTGATTTTATCTAGGCTTTTGTGTTGGTTATATTATATGACAAAAAAAGCAGATTTTTTATAGTTCTTGTATATTTTGTTGTAATATATTTTTAGGCCATACTCAGTGGATGACAATTGTTCTAAACCTGTATGGAGTGCTACCTTCAGAATTTGAGTGCAGCACCTTTGATTTATAGATGGAAAATGTTCTCATATTGAATGTGAAAATGTTGTCATTAACAAGAGTTGGTGTTGATTTTAAACTTCCTTATTGATAGTGTTTTCTCGATAGACACAGTGATAAATGTATAGGATAGTGATATGTGAATATGCGGAATAAAGTATGAACGATAAAGAAAACATGCTACACACAAGACAAGAATTTACCTAGGTTTGGTGAACTTCCCCTTTGTCCTCATGTGATCTCTCTAGAGAAATCATTAGTACTATGGAGAAAAACTCTTGGTTACAAGAAACTTATTGAAACTCCTTATCTAATTACCCAAAATCTTGCTAGAACCTCTCTATCACTCTTGGTCTCTACCCCTAATATGCTTGCTGATTTTTCTGTGTAAAAAATAAGCTCCCAATAGCTCTATTTATAGGTATAAGACTTAGGTTACATTCCTTGCTAGAATAGAACTCATAAATCTTCTTAGAATAAGAAAAGCTAACTTATTCCTTATCCTATTTGATTTGGGATTCTTGAGAAAATCTAATTTCCTAATCCCAATAGGAAATTATGTGCACACTTTATTTTCTCTTTATCCAAATAAGATTCCTGCTTAAGCCTTGATTTGGGTTTTGATGAGCCAAAAAACAACAATCTCCACCTTGGTGAGTCAAAACCAAGAAATGACTGCTGTACCCCAGAATGTCTTCGAACCTTCTTGAAACAACTCTGGAAAGCTTTAAGAACCTTCACATTGGCAAACTTCTTCTTGCCTTAATGCACCTCAAGTGAGGTGGCGCTTCACCCAATCCTTAGCATGTAATAAGATTAAGTGAGTTCAAGCAAAACTTGAACTTCTCAGCTTACCAGTTTAGTCAAGTAATCTAATGTGTTCTCTTATATATGAACCTTCTCTAGTGTAACTTCCTTCGATTCTACCCAATCCCTAATTCGGTGATAACGAGCTTCAATATGCTTCGATCTTCTATGAAACACTTGATTCTTTGCTAAGTAAATAGCACTTTGGCTGTCACATCTAATCACCATGGAACCTTGAGTAATTCTGAACTCTCTTGCTAAACCATTAAGCCAAACTGCTTCCTTTCCAGCTTCCGCAAGTGCAATATACTCAGCTTCAGTAATGGATAATGCTGTAATTGATTGTAGAGTAGCCCTCCAACTAATTGGTCCATCACCACAAGTGAAAACATAACATGTAGTAGATTTTCTTTTATCCAAGTCCTCTGCATAGTCAGCATCTACATAACCCAGCACACGTGCTTCTTTACCTTGTTTTTCAAACAAGATTCCTAGACTCTTTGTACTTTTCAAGTAATGCAGAATCCATTTAACTACAGACCAATGCTTTTTTCCTGGATTCTCCATACACCTAGGAACAACACTTGATGCTTGTGGGTCAAGTTTTTTGCAGACCATCGCGAACATTAGACATCCTACTACGCTTGCATAAGGCACTTTGCTCATCTCTTCCAACTTTTTTCCTGTAGTTGGACATTGCAGCGCACTCAACCGATAGTGAGCTACCAATGGAGTAGTCACATACTTTGCTTCATTCATGTTGAATTGCTCCAAAATATTTTGAATGTATTTTGCTTGCGACAACCAGATTTTTCCCACTATTTTGCCCCTCCTAATTTGTATTTTAAGGATCTTTTGTGCAGCCCCTAGATCCTTCATGTTGAATTCCTTACTCAGTTGACATGCAATCAACATGTTGTCTACATAAAGTAGCAATAGTATGATCATACCATCTTCGAACACATGATATTAAACACAACAATCTTTTAACCATCTTCTAAAATTGATTTTCAGCAACTATGGGTCGAAACGCTTGTACCATTGCCTTGGAGATTGCTTTAGCCCATAAAGTGACTTCTTTAACCTACAGACCAGATTTTCATTTCCTATTTTGACAAATCCTTTCGGTTGAGCCATGTAAATGACTTCTTCCTGATCACCATAAAGAAACGCAATCTTAACTTCCATCTGCTGAGCTGCTATTGATAATAGCAATCTGATTGAAGTATGCTTAACCACCGGAGAGAATATCTCGTCATAATCAACTCCTTCCTTTTGTGAATACCCTTTTGCCACCAACCGAGTCTTGTATCTCACGGCATCACTTTCATGTGTCCCTTCTTTCTTTCTAAACATCCATTTACAACCATCTTTCAATCTTTCGGTTTTGAAACTAGCTCCCAAATAGAGTTCTTATCAAGAGATTGCATTTCTTTTGACATAGCAACCATCCAACTTTCCCGATCATCACTTGCTATAGCTTGATACGTGGTTAGATCTCCTTGATTGACATTTAGAGCATAATTAACTTCGTCTTGATCAAACCTATACCTTTCCGGTTTCTTGCACTCTCGCTTGGGTTTATCTAGTGCTATGCTTCTCTGAAACTGTTGCTCAGGTTGTTGAGGAACCAGGGAGCCTTGTTCCTGCAATGGTGATAGCTCCACCTGAGCTCGTACTTGTGAATGTTGTTGTTGGCTTGTTGCTCTACTCTTTCCTCATTAATCCATTCGTTATGATCCACTTGCTCGTGCTCCACCTGAGTTGTATCTTTTTCCATGACCCATTTGGCTAGAGGAAATTCGGTTGCTTACATCAGTTTTCTTCTCATTTGTCTTGATTTTATTTTGGGGTATAGTCTTCTCATCGAACACGACATCTCTACTTGAAACCTTCTTCTTTTTGACAAAATCCCATAACTTGTAGCCCTTCACTCCTTTTTCAAAACCAATGAAAATGCACACGAATGACTTTGGCTTGAGTTTGGTTCTTTCATCACTGTGAATATGAGCATATGCACTGCAACCAAAAACTCTTAAATTGGAATAATCAACAGGTTTTCTAGACCATACCTCTTCTGCACACTTATAATCAAGAACTTTTGAGGGTGATCGGTTAACCAAGTAGCAAGCATGATTAACCGCTTCTGCCCAAAAGTTCTGTCGGGCAATTCTGCATGAAACCGCATGCTTCTCTCTCTTTCCATAAAAGTTCTATTCATCCTCTCTGTTGCCTCGTTTTTTTAAGGAGTTTTCTCCACTGTAAAATGTCTTGTGATGCCTTCGTCCTTGCAAAATTGTAAGAACTTGTTGTCTCTATATTTACCTTTATTGTTGCTTCTCAGATATCTGATTTTTTTGCTCGTTTGGTTTTCTACTTCAGCTTTCCACTCTTTAAACTTTATGAAAACTTCAGATTTCTCCCTTATGAAGTAAACCCATACTTTTCTCGAAAAATCATCTAAAAAAGTAACAAAATACCATGATCCTCCCTTGGACCTAGTTGGTGTAGACCCCATATGTCTGTATGAATATTGTACAACGGCTCTTTGCTTCTTTTCTCACTGTCTGTAATCTTGAATGACATCTTTGTTTGTTTCTCGAGAGTACAATACTTGCAAAATTTCAGTTTGCAGATACGAACACTTTTTAGCTGATTTTTCTTATGTAGTTCTTGCATCCCTCTTTGACTTGTGCCCTAGCATACAATGCCAAAGCTCTGCTCCACCTACTATTGTAGTTCCCCGAAGCTTGTATAAAGTGTTAGGCTGAATATCACCTTTCATTATGACCAGTAACCCTTTGATAACCTTGAGTATACCTCCTTCAGAACTTGTAACCGGCTTTGTCTAAGTGCCCAAAGATATCAAATTCTTTTTTAGCTTAGGAACATGTCTGACCTTATCCAGTACCCTAACAATTCCATCATAAATTCTGATTTTCACTGATCTAATACCTTGGATCTTGCAAGGTGTCATCTCCCATCAAAACTTCTTCGGAGCTTCTTTCCTTGTATGTGTCTAATCATTCTTTCTTAGCACACAAATGGAACGAACAACCGGTATCCAAAATCCAATGTTGGATAGCATTGGAGCTCAATGTTACCGCAAGGAGTTCTCCGTCACTTTCATCCGAAGTAACCACACTAGCTGTACTTTAATTCCTTGCCATCACCTTTGCTTTCCTTTCTTGCCATATCTTGCAATTCTTTTTCTAGTGGTCAATAGCACAACATGTAAAGCAACCCTTGTTCTCGTTTTCTTTTCCCTTGGATTTTGATCTACCCTGTTGCTAGATTTATCATATCATGCTTGCACTGCGACCGACCCCTCTCTTTGCCTTACGCAAACAGACCATGTGCTTGAGAGCCTTCGGTATTTTCATCCATCTTTACATAAGATTGGATAGCTTCTATAACCTCATCCAACTTTACACTATCCTTACCAAACATGATTATGGTCTTGAAGTGCTTGAACGAAGGCGGTAGAGATCTCAACAGTGAAAGCTCCTTGTCGTCATCTTCATACTTGACATCCACCTTTAATTAATTGGCAACACAATTCTGAAATCTGCTCAAATGATCTTGCAGATTTCCACCTTCTTCCATCCGAGGATTAAGAAGTTCATCTTTCAAAAAAAGTTTGTTGGATAAAGTTTTACCCCTATAAACCTTTTCGAGCTTATCCCATGTCTCTTTAGTGTTCATATTCTCGTCGACATTAAGCATCACATTATCGACAAGATGTAGATTAATAGAGCTCTTCGCCTTTACATCCATTTGCTTCTACTAAGCATCTGTAGTTTCCTCCGGCTTCCTCTCCACTCCGAGAATAGAATGCTGCAGATCTTGCTGAATTAGGACATTCTTCATCTTCCTTTGCCATAACGTGAAGTTACCCTTCCTATCAAACTTCTTGATTATGATGGGCTTCACGTCATTGATCTTATCACCCGCCATCTCAAAAATGCTATGACCAAGCTCTGATACCAATTTGTTGATTTTAAACTCCCTTATTGATCGTGTTTTCTCGATAGACTACGGTGATAAACTTATAGAATAGTGATATGCGAATATGCGGAACAAAGTATGAACAATAAAGAAAACATGCCACACAAGACAAGAATTTACCGAGGTTCGGCGAACTTTGCCTACATCCTTGTGTGATCTCTCTTGAGAAATCACTAGCACTATGGAGAAAAATGCTTGGTTAAAAGAAGCTTATTGAAACCCCTTGGCAAATTCCCTAAAACCTTGCTAGAACCTCTTTATCACTCTTGCTCTCTACCCCTTGTATGCTTGCTGATTTTTTCATGTAAAAAATAAGCTATCAATAGCCCTATTTATAGGTATAGGACTTGGGTTACATTCCTTGCTACAATAAGACTCCTAAATCCTCTTAGAATAAGAAAAGCTAACTTATTTCCTTATCCTAGTTGATTTGAGATTCTTGAGAAAATCTAATTTCCTAATCCGAATAGGAAATTATGTGTACACTTTATTTTCTCTTTATCCAAATAGGATTCCTCCTTAAGGCCGTGTTTGGTATGAGGGAGGGAGAGGGTTGGAGGGAGAGGAGAAGGGAGGGAGAGCAAATCCCTTGTTTGGTTGGAGGGAGAAGTGAAGGGAGAGGAGGAGAGGAGGGAGAGCTTCTCCCTCTGGGCCCGCAAAAATCAGTCCCCCCAATTTGGGCGGATGGGAAAGGAGGGAGAGAAGATTGGAGGGGAATGACCGAAATGCCCTCCAATTTTTCATTAGTCTCCAATTTTTTTAAGGGTAATATAGTAATTTTACAAATTAAATACCAATCCATCCATCCAACCCTCCTTTCAATACCAAACAACATGGAGGATTGATGTTATCCTCTCCATCCCTCCTAATTCATCCATCCCTCATACTCTCCCTCCCTCCTACCAAACATAGCCTAAGCCTTGACTTGGGTTATGATGAGCCAAAAAACAAAACAGTTGGATAGATCTGCCTTAGTCACTCTCACAAAGTGGTCAGCTTTTATGTCCTTGCTTTCTATGTTACTATTATTTGGGACTTAGCTTCCTCTCTAAGCATCGGATTCCAAAGGTGTTGAGGTCATATACTGATGGGATTTTTGTTGGGGTTATATATACTGAACTATATGACATAGTAATGTAACTTATGGGAGTGGGACAAGACAATGATTATATAACCACTTTTTTTTCAGAATTGAGAGATACTTGAGAGGAACTCATGTAGTTGATTGAGCGAGTGGGACAAGACAATGATTATATAACCACTTTTTTCAGAATTGATAGATACTTGAGAGGAACTCATGTAGTTGATTAAGCTGTGAACAAATAGAAGTCTCTTAAAGCATAGTTTGGATATGTCAATTGAGTCTCAGAGGCATAAGCAAATATTTTTCAGCAAAATCCAACAAAGCAGTCAAGCAGATATTGCTGACGTAAATCCTCTTTGTATTCAAGAATCACTAAAATGTTCAGTGAGGAATTCAGGTTGGTGATTGTTTTTCCTCTCTGCTTTGCTACATTTTGGAGATGGTTCTTGAGTTAATTTTTTTTTCTTTTTCATGGAAGCATATCCTTTTAAGTTAACAATACGTAATGCTATGTTGCGGTGAATTAATCCTTTATTTATTGTGATCTATAGGACTGCATGTTAATTATCTATCCAAGATATGTAACCTTTAAAGTGTTGCATTTTTTGTGCTAAAAGTGAATTCCTACCATTTCAAATGAATCCTTTTCTTGATGACTTTCTTTGGGTTTGGGGACTTAGTGCTGATGTCATAGAGTTGTTATGGCTGTTGGGGCTGAAAATTTATGTTTCACCTAATCTTGGTCAAACCATTGTTGATATAGAGGCTAGACTCTAAGGGGTGGACAGAGGTTTTTTCACTGTCATATAACGATGGGCTATTTGAAGAATTTTGTTCTTTTTGGACACCTTGTGAAAGATTAGATCATTTCAGCTTTCTGTGAATTTTTCATTGAGATCGACAATGGCTTGGATTGCGAGTAGGTTCAGACTTGCTTTGTTTCTGTTGGTAGTGACACTTGTTGTTCTAGTCCATTGTTTTCCATTCCAGCTGTTATTTATTTATTTTTTTTTACATTTTTGGTCGATGGCAATGATGGACAGACTGGAGGAATTGAGATAGGATGAGTCGGGTTGTTGATTATAGTTTATCTTTAAGTTGAAATTTCTCAGAGTGTTAAAGATTGGATGATCAGAACAAAGGATGGTGGCTAAGGCAAATGTGATAGACTTAAACCAGAAAAAATAAGGTGATTGGCTTCAAAATCATAAAAAGTAAAAGTGACAAACTGGAAGTGGGTGGTGGTAGGACTTTAAGAGACTACGATGGATGCAGTTGCTAGCTTACTGAGTTTTTTGGAAGCATACTGGTTTATTGTCTGTTTATTATGTCTTTGGTTGAAGGTTTTGATCTAGTCTTCTTAGGTAGTGGCATGTTATTTGGTTTGAATTTATCTCTCTGCTATGTGTATTGACAGTGATTCTATTGTATTGCATCCCTTCATTGATGGTGGCCTTCCCTAATTGTCGTTGATGCATATAACTTTATTGACTGGCTGTCTACTTTACAATCAGGTGTTTCCTGAAACACTGCCAGCCTTTTTTAATCTCTTTGAAATTCAATTATCAATCTTCGTAACTTTCAGCTTGAGCTCCGTTTTCATCATAATTGAACTATTTAATGTAATTAATCTATATAGGGATTTTAGTTTCTCTTAATGCTTTTAAGTGTATTTACCTATTTGGTCACATTTTATCTTCCTGTGGAATATAAAATCTGTAATTTTTGCACCATTACTCTGTTGAAAATGTACCCCTTAATTGTGTCTTCGACAATTATTTGACAAAAGAAACTTGTCAGTAAAGGTTTGGATTTAACAGGTTATATTGTCATTTTACCGGTTGATGTGGAATCTAGTAATTTAGATCTGTAACCACATCAGTGATTTTGGTCATTAATTATCCCCACCATTTGGAATACAAAGTCTGTAAGTATCTAACTTTGCACTGTTACTCTGTTAAAAAATAAAAATTTACCCCTAATTGTGTCTTTGACAATTGTGTAGCAAAAGGGACTTGATATAGAGGTTTGCATTTAGTGAGGAATCTAATAATTTAGATCTGTCGCTGAAAATTTTGTTGTTGGAATATGAAAAATATAGATTTTGTTTGTTTAATCCAAGAGCACATTATCTAATTATGCTATAAAATTATAGTGCTTACCAATTTTCTTGTTTTGAAAACTGTATCTTTGGATTGCAGACCATCCATCCTTGTAAGCGATATCTTGTGGCAGTATGGAGAGCCTGAGACTCTTACCACATCACACCTATTATTGAGGAAGAAAGAGGCTCCCCCAGGTATAATTTTTTCTCACTCAATTTTAAAAAGCATTACATAGGCTGTTCGCTCCAGATCGTCAAAATGGAGCAGGGAATCATTGAGTATTCACTACAAGTATAGACACCAGTTGATAATATTAGCAGTTCTTCTCTTGTGCTGTAGGTCTCCTTTAGATAATTAGAAAGCCTGTCATACTACGTGCTTGTTTCAACGATTACATATTAATACCATTGTTTGGTACTCTTTAAGTCTCTAACAAGAAGCTTAAGTTTTTGTGTTGAATTGCAACTTAACATGATATCAAAGTTAGTACAAAAGGTCTTGGGTTCAAATCCTCCCACTTGACATACTATATTTACATCTTAATTTATTCTACATATGTATTTGGGGTTGGTTCACATAATAAACCAGTTGATTATATATGTGAGGTGTGTTAGAAGCTAAATACTATTCTTTTTTGTCTTACTTTAGAAAATAAAATAAATGTATGCTTGGATTTTGCAGTTGATGTTCATGCTTTTGGCTTAGAAGTAAGTTTTATTGGTTCTTGTACCTATGGAAAAAATCATTCTTGAACCATTTTATTTCTGTAAGAAGGTTGCAACCTGAATTGCTTTTATGTGTGTAAATTTTGATTCCTGAATTTTGTTTTGTGGATAAAATCACTTTTGGTTAGACTTGAGTCAGCAGTTTCAAGCTTTGAGTAAAAACATTGGAATGGGAAATTGAATTTTGTCCACTGTCGCATTCATGGTAGCCTTCTTATTCAGATAGCCACTGTTGGTTTAGGCATCCCTTATCTTGAAACTTCAGAGTACATAATATTAATTAGGACACATTTGTCAACCTTTGGAAGATGTCGCTACATTAAGCAATAATGCAGCAAAGGGAAAAACATTTTATTGCTAATATTTATAACTAATGCCAATTGTGTTTTTTTTTTTTTTAAATGAACCTTGTGGGTTCTCATGCAGCATTCGATGTATGTGAGATATGTATAAATTAATAAGTTTTGTTTGTTTCAGAGTTAAAGAACCAGTCTCCTCTTGGACATAGCCTTGAGGAGAGAGAAGCAGCATATTTGGCTGCTCGTGAGAGAATCTTTTCAACAGGTGTGTGTACGGTAACAGAACCTGTCAGGCAGAAGCCACGTAACGTCCCAGTTGTTGCTCGCCGAATGATCGCTCATGCATTGGGTCAAAAAATAAAAACCCAGAATGAAGATGACAGTGTTAAAGACAGTAAAGAATGTGAAGATAAAGTCGGTCCCAGTATGAGTTTAGAGGCTTGTCAAGACACCAGTATCCGAGCTGAGCAAAATGGTAACTCGTTAAGTAAACCAAAGACCAACAGGGAAAAATACAACGCAGGTACATCAGGGAATGGAAGAAGTAAAAGTAGCGGGAACAAGGAATACTCGAAAGAGCAACATGTGGGAGCTGCAAAGAGGATGTTTGCTCATGCATTGGGTTTACACGCTGGCTCAGCCAAGAATGCTGCTTCTCTTTTGAAATGAAACTGAAACTAGTCAAAGGTAAAGGTTTGTTTGTTAGCTTTTCTTGACTTGTGAATTGTAACTGATGATACCACACCATATAATTATATATTATCCTTAATTTGTGTTTTATGGCCCCAAAACTCATTTTCCATGAGCTTAGCTTGGTGGTAGGTAAGTAAGCATATCAATGAAGAGTTGGGATCCTCTTATTGGTCCTTGTTTTTCCTTGATATTCTTCAAGTGTAATTCAAATATCAAGTTGTATGAGAGAGAAAAAAGTAAATTAATCTTGACCATGTATTTTGTATTTTGCTTAGGTGTCATTGGATTATGGAAAGCCAAGGAAAAACAAGATTGAAATTCAATTTTAATCAAAGTATTTTTCCTCTTGTAATTGTTCGGGTAATAGATTGACCAAGATCCTCGCTGATTCTAAGCTTTTAATGATCTTCATCCATGAAGGGTTATGATTTGTCTTCCACCCAAACAAGAAAAAAGCACTGCAACACGTATCTTGCAAGCCTTTTCTTCCATCATTCATGATTTACCTCATGAAGTTCAAAAACTCCAATCACTCTAAAATCACCAAGCACTCTTCCTACCTCACCGTCACTGCCTTCCGAAACTTGGAATTTTTTTTTTCTCTCAATTTTACTCTTTCAATGTCTCACTTGTTTTTTTGTTTTCAACTTTTAATTATAGAACTTTCATATATGCAGAAAAGCTAAATTGTTCAACGTAATCTCTAAATAGAAAATTAAAACTAGGGTGAAATTCATTTTTGGCCCTTTAGTTTGACCTAATAGCTAAAATGGTTCCTTGATTTTTAGAATTATCTCGTTTAGTCTTTCTATTACGATTTTCGTTGTAAAAGTGAAATTCGACAAGTACAGAGAGTCAAATGACCCGGCTGCCCCTTAAAGTAGGTCAGATTGCTTAAAGGATATTTTTACCCCATCTCTCTTTTTTAATTAAAAAAAAAACAAAAAATTTATTTTTTTTAAAACAAAAAAAAAAATTCATCTTCCACACCCATACAAAATAAATAAATAAATAAATAATTCATTAAATATAATGTCTTCAAATCATCAAGCCGCACATAGCCATCTTCGTCGATCTACCCAAAAAAATCTTCTTCAATTTTCAAACCATATCTTCATTTCTCCATCTCTTTCCATCCACAATAAAATCAAACAAAACAAACATCATACATCTCATCATCTCAATTTTACAAAAATAAAAAATAAAAAATAAAAAAAATCTTTAGTGAAAATAAAAAAGTCTAAAGTATCTCATTCAAAGAGATTGAATGTCAGGCCCGAGGTATTGAAGAGATTGAATCCCTCAAATTCAGATTCAGATAAACTCAAAATAATAATAATAAAAATATCTCAAACGTAAAAACCCAATTCTCCATTTGAGAACTCTTCCACGGTTCCATCCGCTAAGCATTCATCCTCTACGAATCTTCGATCCCCTCCCTTGTGCGTCTGAAACCCTGCCACCGTGCTTCCATCTTCCACCACCAGTTCAATCCCCTATGTATTTTCAAGGAGATCGAACAGATCTTCAAAATATGGAAGACGTTATGAAGAGATCTGGATTCCAGATCTCATCCGTTCTCCTACGGAGTAGGGATGGCAAAATTCCCCGTGGGGACGGGGACCCGCACTTTTGGGGTGGGGATGGGTTTCAATTTGGTGGGGATGGGGCGGGGATGGGGATAGATAGTCTAACCCGCAATGGGTATGGGGCGGGAATGGGTTATACTCCCCAACCTGCCTTGCTCCGTTTAAAAAAATACTTAGTTAAACTACGTAGTTTCAAAAACAATAAATATATCTATATATATATATATATATATATATATATATATACATTAACCCTAACTTTACATCTCACTTAACATAAAGTGATAAAAAAACCCTAGCCGCTAACTTCAACTCTAAGTCTCTAATCCTCAAACAACTCGAAATTCACCGTTCAAGCTTTAACCTCAAACACAAGAGGAAATATAGTAAGTTTCTTTCTCAAATAACTTTTAAAATTAAAAGTTTAATAACAACGGTTTTTCTTTTTAAGTTTATTACTTTAATAATTCTCAACTCTTGAATTAAATTTAATTTGTTTATCACTACTTCAGGTAGGCACAAATATGTCTGCAGATGTACTAGAAAGTGAAGACTCAATATTGGTGTTATCAAGAGAAAATTGTGTAAACATACAAGAACAACATGGGGTGGAAACAAACTAAATAAGAGAGAACTACAGAAATAAATGCAACTATTAGATGATTAGCGTTACGATTTTTGAACATTTTGACTTCATATTTTATGTTTATGTTTGAAAATGATTGAATTTACTTATGAGAATTATGTTTATGAGATGTTTTTTAATAGTTTCTTTGAATTATTTACTACTTTATATATTATATCATATTCAATGATTATATATTTATTATATAAATAATAAAAAAAATTATAAATGGGGTAAATGGGTGGGGATGGGGAAAGCACTCCCCGTTGTACCCCGCCCCGCCCCAACCCGCTCCATCTATGGTGGGGTTTTATGAGGGGATGGGTTTTCAAAAAATAAATAGGGTGGGGTGTGGGGAAGGCCACCATGCCCCGAACCCGCCCCATTGCCATCCCTACTACGGAGGAGATCACTGAATATTTTTTTAACTCACTTTGGAGTGCTTTTCTAGATGGGTTCTTGAAAAAGAATAAGAGATGCGTTTTTTGATGATGATGATGCTGAACCAGATTCTTTGTTTGTCGTCACTGCTGAACCACAAACCCTTATCCGCCGCTGCTGCCGCCTAGAAATGGTGTTGACCTAATGTGAGAGAGATTGAGATGGAAAGAACGAGAGAGAAGATAGAGAGATGATGTGGCTCCCACATCGACGGTCTTCTCGGCTCCCCAGATTGATCGATGGTGTGATTTTGGTGGTGGCTAGGTTTGGGTTTGGGTTTGTGTGATTTGCTGGGTTTGGGTTTTATGGGTTGAAGATGGTGGTGTGGTGGTTTGTTGATGGTGGGTGATTTGTGTGGTGGTGAGTTGATGATGATGTTGGTGAAAAGATGAATTTAGGTTTCATTTCTAGATTAAAAAAAATTCCAAATCTTTTTATTTTTATTTTTATAATAAAATTGGACTGATTTAAAGGGAAAAGGCATCACGAGCGATTATATACTGAAAAACCCTTAGACAGTATTCATATATATAAAAGATAAAAGAAAAGTAAATAGTGACAAAAAGCAACAAAGCACAAAGAATTAGGGGGAAAACAACTCCAAACAAAAAGAGGCACGCAGGCCACACCAAAAAGAAGAAGAAAACATCAAGAAAAAGGAAAAAAACTCTCAGCCCATGCAGTCATTGCCAACTAAAGAAGAACAAAATGGTGAGGCAGAGAACCACCAAGAATCAACCTGAAGCTCTAAAGCATGCTTAGAAAGCGCATCTGCAACATGATTCCCCTCCCTGAAAATATGGAAAATATGAAAATCCATCTGTGAGATCTGGAAGATGCAGCGTTGCCACGCTTGACGAACCCTCCAAGTAACCATCTCAAAACGAGAAGAAAGAAGCTGAACCACATAAGAAGAATCGCTCTCAAGCCGGATTCGATTTCACCCATACTTCCAAGCAAAATTAATGGCTGATGAGGCCGCTAGAAGCTCGGCCTCAAACGCGAAAACCTGACCAAGAGGAATAGCAAAGCAACCCTTCATAAATGCTTTACAGTTTCGAAAGATACCACAACAACCACCAACCCCTGGAGAGCCCATAGCAGCACCATATGTATTCACTTTAATCCAACCAGGACCAAACCACTCTTGATCACCGAGGCTTTAGAAAGGCGACCTTGAAGACCAAATCAATGAAAAATCAAAAGGTCGTACATACAATTATGCATACAACCAATCTCCAGGCGATTAGCCTCTGAAGCCGCACACTAAACCAGACATGGCCTGTAAGAAAAAAGATTGCCAAGTTTTGGTAGAGACACGTCGCTGGAAAGCCGAGAAAAACAGCCTCCCAAAGAGCAACTACCAGGGGACAATGAAGAAAAATATGATCTACAGATTCACTACTAACCCCACAAATACTGCAATGAAAAGCCAACTGGAACCTAGACATGCAATGGCGATCCTCAGTAGGAAGCCTGTTCAACATAAGACGTTAGGTCAAAGCTGAGCGAGAGGGGGAATAAAACGAGACCAAACATCTCTCCACCAAACAACCTAAGGAATATCACGGAGAAACTGGGAATAAGCAGCTTTGCAAGAAACAAGACCATCCCGAGAATTAGCCCAAACCAGAGAATCCACAACAAGAGAAATCACAATTCGATCAATTCGGAAACACGGATCTAGGAAGTGCACTCGGAAACAATCGTCTAGCACCAATCTACCCTTATGAATAAAATCCAAGACCCTCGTCTGGAGCGGATTAGCTAAATAATCCCGAATCCTTAAAAGCTCCAAAATGGGAACCCCAACCTATTATCACGCCAAAAGTCCCGCTGAGAGTTCTCACCAATCAGCCAAATACCTTTCTTAAGAAGGGAACTATAATTTGTCCAAGAGAAGACCAAATCGAAGAGGTGACATACCCTCTATGAGGCTTCTGCAATTGCCTGAGATACCTCTTCTTAAGAAATGAGAAAGCAAACCATCAGAGGTCATAAACTTCCAAGTGAATTTCCGCAACAGCAAGTCATTCGACAACCTAAGATCTTTCAGAATAAGACTACCCTAAGAATAAGGCCTAAAACAACGATCCTAAGCGACCCGAACCAACTTAGCCTCCTCACAAGAACCACTCCACAAAAAGTTCCTCAACTTACGGTTAATCAACGCCAGTAAAGAAGAAGGCCACTTGTAAAATCATGAAAGAGTGCACAAATGAACCAGTGATGATCGACCTGATCAGAGTAGCACAACCGGTTGGAGAGAGGGACTTGCCCTTCCATTTAGCAAATTTAGACAAGATCTTATCTGCCATAGGCTGCAACACCGCCTTTCGAGGCTTACCCCGAAATAAATGGACTCCCAAATAAGAAAATGGAAGCTGCCCAATCTGCATACCAACCAGAGACTACAAACTACCAATCTGAGAAGGGGAGACAGAAGATCCGAAATAAATGAAGGACTTACCCTAGTTAACCAACTGCCGCCTAGTATTCGGTGCTGCAATCGATTGTTCTCTAGTTGCTCTGGTGGTGCTTGGGAGCTGCTGATTGTTGTTGTTACTAGGGTTACCATTAGTATTGTTGTTGTTGTTGTCCATGTTTCAGATTTGTTCATGAGGGTTCATTGAAGTTGAGTTCTAGAGTAGCCCCTTCCTTCTAGCGTCAGTTGTTGACAATGATTTTTGGATCGTTGAAAAGTCACGTGTCCAACAATGATAATATTAATGACGATGATACTGAAATATATGAAAATAAAGACTAAGCATGCATAACACATATTTTACGTGGAAAACCCTAAGAAATGGAAAAAACCATGGTTGCCGGAGAAGAATATCACTATGAATATTGGAGATTACACACTCAAAGCTCACTTTCTCTCTCTGATTTGTCGCGCTGTTTGTACATTGATTAAACTAGTATTTATATGGGTTGATGAGGTGTTGCCCTAATCCTTGCCGTGTAAGTAGCATATTCATAACTAGAATCCTGGTATGATTCTAGTCTTGTAGCCCGTTTAGGAATTGTTTCTCGTTTGGTGTTTATCCTTCTAGAAGCTTTGGGTTCTTTTCCAATTGGAATTCTTGGATTCTCGAGAGGAAATAGTGATATTTCCTTATTGGAATATGATTCTTGAATTCCGTATCTTAGTGGATCTTTTATTGATATGGTGTATCCTAATTTGGTCATATTTCATATTTTGGCTGAGTAGATCTTTGTGGAGCCAAGATCTTCGGCGAGTAGAATCTTCATTAATTAACACTTCCCAGATCGATCGGCTTTACTTGGCACGCACGTTCTAGGATCACACGAACTTCCCTGACACGCATCCAAACCTGATGACGTGTCTCTAGCCATAGCCTCTCCAATTGGCTGATTGGCTCTAGATGACATGGCACTATCACATCCCCGTTTTATCCACTATCTTCGTTGACGTGTCACTCAACCGAATTTGCACATATAACAGGTCGCTTCCACAGTCCACAACCACTATTGATTTTGCACACCAGAGATGAACAATCGTATAAAAAAAGATATACATAACCATGCGATATATATAAAAATCATAATCATGCCAGCAGCAAAACACATGTATATTATATAGAATAACTACATGCCTTTACAACACACGCATATGTAAATACGCCAACCGCCAAAATTCATAACAGGTTTAGATGCACACACAGATATGATTACATCCATCCAGAAACATCACGTGTTTAAGGGTGTTCAAGGGCAATAACGTCTTTCAATTCACTTTTCATGTCAGAGTTACCTTTTTAAACTGAAATCCCGACAATAAGAGGGGATATGACCGATATTTATGTTCTAGGGGGTAAACTGGCCATTAATGAAACTAGACGGGACAGTCTATCTAATATGGAAAACTACAACAGTCCCTTTAAATTATGTTTAGTTCTTTCACTCATCTTTTTTATTTTATTCAATAAGAAAACAGTGCTAAAACATCAAGCATCTCTTCCTTCCCTTGCAACAAAATGGCTGATAATAATGAGACAATATTATAGTAAATATCAGTAGAGAAATGAATTTTACAATGCTAAAATTATAGTAATATTAGAGTTTGGAAGTCTAAATGTTAGAATTACATCTTTTGCATCCATATTGAAATAATTCAATCATAAGGCAGGAAAACAAAAAAATAATCGATTTGTATTATTGCTTCATAACCAACAACAAACATGACAAGGTTAAAGATTCGGGTCACGAATGAATCGAAGAGTATCATCATCCAATATTCCTCTTTTTCCGGCATTATACAGGACAAAAATACATGTATACAGTATACTTACAATCAGCCTGCACAAAGAACCTGTATAAAAAAGCTGTAACCACACAACTCATCAAGCAAACTATCCTTGCCGCAGAATTTTTCCCTTTCCATACCAACGTAGAGTTGCTCTTTAATGAAGCAATGATGGTAAGATTTAAGCCTGAAAGCCTGATGATGTAAGGGTTTTGGGGAGGACGAGAAGGGCCACTTTAGCTCAATAACAGTTTCACTCCCAAGGACGCACAGTTCCACAAACTTGGAAGAGTATTCTTTTTACTTGCTAACTTCACAATTCTAGGCTTGTTTGGCTTTCTGGTGCAAGCGATGAGGATTTGGCTGCCAGAGCATGAAGAGAAGATTGTGCAGCAACCAATTTCTCCCTCAGCATCACATTGTAGTCATACAAACGTTGGAAGTTCTTCTGGATATCAGACATCTCCACTTCAGATTCAGGCTTCAATACTGCATGGGAAAAGTCACAAAGTTATTTGATAACATCACTTTAACCCCCACTAATGTAATATGAAAATAGGGAAAAAAAAAAAAAGCAGGTTGTTAAAGATTATTTGTTACCGAGTGGAGGTGGTGGGGGAATGATATTCTCATCACCGGAAGCGAATTTTTGAGGTTGGGAGGCGCGTTCCCCAAATGCAGAAGGCATTCGTTTTTTCCCAGTATTTGCAGAGCCATGCACTTGAGGATTTTGACGCTGGACGACAAAGCATTCAATACATTAACTTTAAACACTAACACTTACAATAAATATAAGTTTTCCATGACAGAAAACAGGAAACAAAACATAATCAAATATGTTAAAACATCACTCCAATTGATAAACGGCTTAGATCATCTGATCTTGTCTATATATATACATATAACATTTAAGTTGACGTGACAAAAACATCTATTGGTATTTGCAACTAATTCTATACAACTATAAATTAAAGATATTGAGCACTAGCCATTTGGCAAAATAAAATAATAAAAAATTAGCAATACATTTCAGTACCAGACCATGAAATTCTCACACATCTTATCCCAATTTCAAGCTAATTATACAACTATTATATTGTGTACCATGAAACATTAAATGTATTATCAAATACGGAAGAAGGCTTAACATCATAGTATTTTATGTCTTTGAATAAAATACTAATTTAAATGATATCAAAAAACAATACAATAATAAAAACAATTATAATATAGAGACATTAAATAATTACTGATGCTGTCTACTAATGGAAAGAAACCAAAAAACTTCAAGGGGATAGAAGATGGAGTGGGAGGGTTGGGGATAGAAGAGGGGACATTAAGTGCAAAAGGTTCTCTATAAAACTACATTAAAATAAGATCCATTCCATGGTAAACAGCGAGTACACAGAAAAAACATTATACCGGTTTATCCGTTGGACATGACTGCTTCTCCTCAGTTACTGTTACACAACGTTCCACATCACGAGTGTGGGAGCAATCTGGAGTCCCATTCTGCACAATATAAAAGACAGTCATTCCATATAAAGTAAAAATAATAATAATAATAATAATATTAAAAAAAAAAAAAACATTGAAATACACAACAGTAGAAACCCCAACCACTCCACCACAAAATATATAATAATAATAATAATTACAAAAATAAATAAATAAAGAGTTGGAGCATGTAAATCCACCATACTGGAGAGAGAAATAGATCGAGCCTAACCTTCTCAGAAGGTAAGCTGGTTTTCTTGTGAAAACTGATAGTATCCAAACTGTTTTGTTGCCTCCTGTTCAGCGATGACCCACTTTTGCGAAGACTGCGAATTGATGGAATACAGAGATTACTGCAAGTCGATTCATTTTTAGTGTCTTTGTAGTCATCAACCAATGTGTTGCAACCCCAAGTGTACATTACGTATTTCCTTAACTAGTTATAAAAACATGTATATGTCAGACAATGGAAACACGGCAGTTATAGAAATGAAATATTCACATGAAAATAATTGAGCAAACACAAGCTATTTTCTTAGATAAGAAATAAATTACTTTATCCCAGCGTTCCTGAGCTCTTCGACGGTTTCTAATCTTTCGCAAAATGCTATCTTCATTCCGGAGTTTCTTGATTCTGTATTCACACTAGATTGACAAGGAGAATTTTGTTAGTCAACGAGTCTCAAGTCCACTTAAGTAGGGCTTGAGACCACAGGATGTACATTGAATTCACTAATCATATTCATACTGTTGGAATGAAGGGTTGACCGAATGACGTGAGTTTAGTCAAGAGAAATTTTAGGAATCAAATTCCTAATTCAATCAAGAGAGATTTTAGGAGTCAAATCCCTAATTAATCTCTCTATGTATCTAGACCATTTATTGTATACTATTGTGTTTCTGTACCGATGTAATTAGCCTAGATTAGTGCCTAGATTAGTGTTTGAAATTAGCTATTTTTTAGCCCTGTAATTTAGCTATTTGACTTCGATTTAAACTAGGTTGTACACTGCAAAAAGATAGAAAAATAATATTCCTTCAAATCTGAAATTCTTCATGGTATTAGACCCAGGTTCCAACTCTGAAACCTAGGCCACATTTTTTTCTTTTTTCCACAAAAAAAAACCCTACAGATAAAACTCCTATTCTTTTCTTCCTGTACCCTATCTTTTCCGTTTATCATGGCGAAAACAAACTCCAACGATTCCCAAAAAACCATTGACAACACAGCAGGTAATTCGGATCATCATTCTATCCGAATCACCACAATTAAACTTAATGGAGACAACTTTTATCGTTGGTCTCTATCTGTATGATTGTATATTCGTGGGCGTGGAAAGATAGGCTATTTGACCAATGAAAAAAAGGAGCATGGGGAGTCTGATTCACAGCATGCTACTTGGGATGCTGAGAATTCAATGGTGATGTCATGGTTGGTTAATTCAATGGAAGAAGATATAAGTTCAAACTACCTTGGTTATTCAACAGCCAAGGTGTGGGACAATCTCACATAAATGTACTCTGATTTGGGCAATCAATCCTAGATTTATGAGATACAACTCAAGCTTGGGGAGTTGAAGCAAGTGAATGAGACTATCACAAAATATTTCTCTGGTTTGAAAAGGCTACGGCAGGACCTAGACATGTTCCAGGAATAAAAGTGGAAAGACCCTACAGATGGGGCGCACTATCAAAAGGAGGTTGATAGCACAAGGGTGTTCCATTTTCTTGCAGGCCTGAATGTGGAATTTGATGATGTAAGGGGTCTGATCATAGGCAGGCAGACTCTTCCACCCCTCAATGAAGTTTTTGCAAAGGTTAGAAGAGAAGAGAGTAGGCGGACAGTGATGTTGGGAAAAAAGGAGCAGACAGCCAACCCTGTTGAGACTTCTGCGTTAATCTCACAGGATACCTCAGCTTACAAGGCAGTTGCTCACAAACCGGAAGAGAAGACCAAAGTTTGGTGTAATCATTGTCACTACCTTAGGCATACTAAGGAAACATGTTGGAGGCTACACGGTAAACCTGAAAACTGGAAGCCTAGAGACAAGTCGTCCAAATCTCTCTTCTTTAGTGCAAACACAGCCGACCAAGTTACTCTTACAAAGGAGTAGATCAATCAAATTCTAAAATTGGTGCCTCACTCTTCTAATCCTAGCTGTTCTCTAGCCTATACAGGTAACTTATCAACTGGCCTTGTGAGTTATATTAATCATACACCTTGGGTCATTGACTCGGGTGCATTCAATCACATGACTAGTTTTTCCTCTCTGTTCCAAAATTACACTCCCTGCCCTGGTAATCAGAAGGTTCGTATAGCTGATGGGAGTTTGTCTCCTATAGCTGGAAAAGGATCTATTAAAATTTCAGACACCATCACTCTAGAATTTGTTTTGCATGTCCCTCATATATCCTGCAATCTTTTATCTATGAGTAAAATTTTCAAAGATTCTAACTATTCTATTCTTTTCACATCTACGAATTGTATTTTTCAGGACAGGAAATTGGGGAAGGTGATTGGAAGTGCTAGAGAGGATCAAGGACTCTACTACTTTGAAGGCAGTAAAAATAAGACAGCTGTAGGTTTATCTTGTGATGTAAGTTCTCTCCCTATTAGAGAACAAATAATGACTTGGCATTATCGGTTGGGTCATGCTAGTTTTCCTTATTTAAAACATTTATTTCCTGATTTGTTTCAAAAGTTGTCAAACTCTCATTTTCAATGTGATATATGTTCTTTCTCTAAGAGTACTCGGCAGTCTTATCACTCTAAACCCTATCGAACTTCTGAGCCAGACGTCCCCATTTTTTTTCCCAAATTCTGTCCCAAATGATGTGGCACGTGAGGTGTTAACATCTTACAAATCATGAGATTATGTGATGACTGATGTGATGTTGACACTTCACGTGCCACATCATTTGGGACAATTTGGGAAAAAAAATTGGGACGTCTAGCATTACTTTTTTTATTTAATACATAATAATGTATAAGGGGCTTGTAAAACCTCAACTTTATCTGAAAAAAAAAAGGTTTGTAACATTTATCGATGATCACACTAGATTGTGTTAAGTTTACCTAATGAAACAAAAATCTGAAGTTCAAAACTTATTTAAAATGCTCTACAATCTGATTGAAACACAATTTCAAACCAAAATCAGTATTTTACATACCGATAATGGTAAAGAATATTTTAATCAGTATTTAGGACAATTTTTAATTGAAAAGGGCATCCAACATCAATCTAGTTGTTGCAACACACCACAACAAAATGGGGTTACGGAGAGAAAAAATCGACATCTACTTGAGGTTAGTAGAGCCCTCATGCTAGCTATGAATGTTCCTGACTACTTATAGGGAGATGCAGTCTTAACTGCTGCATATTTGATTAATAGGGTTCCTTCTAGAATTTTGAATCATAAAACTCTTCTTAATTGTCTTAAACAATGGTTTCCTCATAATAGATTAGCATTTGATTTACCTCTTAAAATTTTTGGTTGTAATGCTTTTCTTCATATCCCTAATTTATTTCGATCCAAAGTCGATGCCAAGGCTGAAAAAGGAATTTTTATTGGCTATGCTAGTAATCAAAAGGGATATAGAATTTTTAATCCAACAACCAAAAAGGTTCAAGTTAGTATGGATGTTGTTTTCAATGAACAGAAACCATTTTTTGAATCTCATCTTCAAGGGGAGAAAAATAAAGTAGGAGAAGATGAGACTGCTGCTGTCTTAGAAAGAAAAAACAGTGTTTTTCCATAAATTTTTATTCCTAATAATGAGGAAATTGTGTTTGAAAAGGAAACAACTTAACCAAGTCTGATTTCAGGGGGAGAAATATCATTACAAGATAAGAACTATGTTGTAGATCAACCTACAAAAGAGCTGTTAGTGTATACAAGGAAAACACCTAAAAGTAGTGGAATTCCTCAAACTACTCAACAACAACAGAGCCAATCAACTTCTTCAATTATTCCTGTCCAAGATCAGTCCAATTTAGGTAACATTTCTCACTCTTCCGTCTTTCCTACTCAGACTAAAACTTCTACTGAATCTCCTCTTATGACCGAACCTAACCCTGTGCAAAATATTCCATCTAACAACCAAAATTTTCCAGACCTGGACATTCCTATAGCAATTAGAAAAGGTGCCCGATCCTGCACCAATCATCCTATAGCTAGGTATCTTTTTTATCATAGATTGTCAGATAATCATAAGGCCTTCACTTCCAAAATTTCATATTTATCTATCCCTAGAAACATATAAAAAGCCCTAGAGTGTCCTAAATGGAAAACTGCAATGATGGAAGAGATGAGTGCACTTGTTAAAAATTGGACTTGGGAGAGTGCTGATTTGCCTAGAGGAAAAAAGATAGTAGGGTGTAAGTGGGTTTTCACCATTAAATGCAAAGCTGATGGTTCGATAGAAAGGGATAAAGGCCGGTTGGTAGCTAAGGGTTTTACTCAAACACATGGCTTAGACTACCAAGAAACTTTTGCACCTGTGGCCAAGGTAAACTCCATTCGAATTCTCCTTTCTTTGGCTACAAATCTTGGCTGACCTCTACATCAACTTGATGGAAAGAATGCCTTTCTAAATGGCAATATTGATGAAAAGGTATTCATGGAACCTCCACCCGGTTTTGAGCAAACTATTGGGAAAGGGAAAGTGTACAGGTTAATTAAATCCTTCTACGGACTAAAACAGTCCCCTAGGGCTCGGTTTGAAAGATTTGGCGAAGTTGTGAAGAATTTGGGGTTTAAACAAAGTCAAGGGGATCACACCTTATTTGTCAAACATTCCAATGAAGTAAAAAGCTGTGTTAATTGTCTGTTGATAATATCATCCTAACCAGGGATGATAATGGTGAGATAGATAAGCTTAAAAATTCTTGGCACTTAGAGTTTGAGATCAAAGATTTAGGGGAAGTAAAATATTTTCTTGGCCTGGAATTTGCAAGATCTAAGCAAGGAATTTATGTGTGCCAAAGAAAATATGTTCTAGACCAAATGGGGCAAACAGGTATGTTAGGATGTAAACCTGCCGAGACACCAATGGAGTGTAATCTGAAGTTTGTGGCTGCCCAACCAGAAAATCAGATTGACAAAGATAAGTACTAGAAGCTAGTAGGCAAGCTCATCTATTTAGCTCATACCCGACCAAACATTACCTTTGTTGTTGGGGTTGTGGGCCAATTTATGCACTCACCAGGGCAAGAACACTATGATGCAGTGATAAGGATCCTAAGGTATCTAAAGGGGACTTCGGGGAAAGGTTTATTTTTCGCTAACAATGGATATTTTCAGGTTGAAATATACATCGATGCTGATTGGGTAGTATCACAGACCGGAGATCAACTTCTAGATATTGTTCATTTGTTGGTGGAAATTTATGTCTTGGCGAGCAAGAAACAAAGTGCAGTGCTGAAGCTGAATATAGGGCTGCAACATTTGGAATTAGTGAAGGGCTATGGATCCAAAGAATACTTGAAGATCTAACAAACTTCTCCTCCAATGAAGCTATATTGTGACAACAAATCTGCTATAGCCTTTAGCACACAATCCGGTTCTACATGATAGAACCAAACATGTAGAAATCGACAAGCACTTCATTACAGAGAAGATAGATAGTGGGCAATTCTGCATGCCCTATCTACCAACCTCAGAACAGCTAGCCGACATCCTCACTAAAGGTCTACCAAGAAGACAGTTCGATGATTTGGTATCCAAGCTGGCCATGAAAGACATCTTTGAACCAGCTTGAGGGGGAGTGTTGGAATGAACGATTGACCGAATGACTTGAGTTTAGTCAAAAGAAATTTTAGGAATCAAATTCCTAATTCAGTCGAGAGATTTTTGGAGTCAAATCCCTAATTAATCTCTCTATGTATCTAGACCATTTATTGTATATTATTGTGTTTCTGTACAGATGTAGTTAGCCTAGATTAGTGTCTGAAATTAGTTATTTTTTAGCCATGTAATTTAGCTATTTGACTTCTATTTAAACTAGGTTGTACACTGCAAAAAGATAGAAAAATGATATTCCTTCAAATCTGAAATTCTTCACATACATATATCTAGCCTTCTTGAGTTGACATAAGCATATACATGCTTAAATATTTGTCATATCATTAATTTTTATAACCATATTCATATGTATATACATATTTGTGTATTTAAATTGAATCCCAATTTTGTTATTAGAAAATTAAACAAATAGTCATAAAAACTAAAAGTTAAAAAATAAAATTTAAAAAAAAAAAAAAAAAAAAAAAAACAAAAGAAGACGATCTTAAAAGGGAAATGAATCATACTTGCACCAACAAGTAGAAAAATATGCCAATACTAAAGCAGTATAAGCCACCAAGATCTGCAAGGAAGCTCACTGCATGTTGAAGAAGGATGAAAACAATTCAAAATCAGCAATTAGTATATCTTCAATAGAAATAAATCCATACTAGATTAGTAAGCTACTAAGCTGTAACACCAATCTATCAAGAAAACCATAAATCAGCAAGTCAAGGCAAAGAACAACCAGCACAATAGCAGTTAGAGAAGAACATAATGGGACTGAAGGAATACAAAATAGGTACCCCAAGGATGTCGCAGTTACACAGAATGGTAGTAAAAATGAAGCTCATCCCAAAAATAAGTTGTTTGAACACCAAACAAATGGTAAAATAGTATAACTCTGCTTATTTACGAGTGCTAACTTAAAATTGCTAGATTAAAGCATCTAACATTTGAATTACATGGAATTTTTATTTTTCATGCAGTACAATCAACAAAGAAGAGACCTAAGTAAGTGGCAATTTTACCAAACCCTGTCAGAGGTATCGTGAATGGAACAATTTGGGTCACAACAGAGACCTACCTGATAAACTAATAAATAATTTGTTCACTGCTGTGATGGCTGAGCAAAAAATTAATAGGCCAAGTAAAAATGTATAATATGACATCAGACTCCCAATCCCAAAAGAAAGTCACCCATAGAAACTAAAATAATCTCTTTTAGTCATTTTGTACTTCTCTCTGAGTCCTCAGTATCCCGCACACTCTCTGTCTGTCTCCAGCTCACTCCAGAATGGGACAGGCGATGTTCTGCAAGCAAGCTCGTTCTAATCTTGAACACAATAGACAGGAATGTTGAAGGTCCACAGCAAATTCTACTGCAAATTTGCATGCAGTGCAGTGACTCACCACCTTGTTGTGCAAGCAACCAACTTCAGTGTCAGCTTAGTTATCCTTATGAGGCCACTTACCGGGTATGAGGATATCTAGCTTCCAAATGTAAGATGGTCATTTTTCCCCACATTAATGAAAAACAGTGAAGTCAATTGATTATTCTGACAAACTGGAAGTCAAGCACTATGCTGGGGTGGAGGGATGGGAAAAATAACAGCTCCGATTAAAGAAACCAAGGATCTCAATGCTTCTCCACCACCAATGAATGTGCCACCATCTCACTCTCACACACACTCTCTCACTCCCCACCAGCACCACCCAAAACACACACATAGCTAGTGACTATAAAATTGATTAAATTTATCAAACATAAAGTTTACAACACCAACTTATCAAAATCAACAATAGTTTTTTTTTCAAAGCTGAGGTCTGTCAGGACCCGGCAAGATTAGACTCTACAAACAAAACCTGAAATGCAACTCCTACTACAAGTGAGTGGTCTCCCCTCTCTTTGAAACTTAATGGGCAAAGATGGGACTATATAACTATATTTACAATATTTACAATACCAGGGTAAATATAGTACCATCTTTGCGCATCATCCAAATCAACAATAGTTGGAAGGCATAAAGAAAACAATGAAGATTGTTAATAGAATTAAATATATCAGCGGCTAAATATGCATACAAGGGTAAAGCATGTTACTTACCAGGACCAATTATACTTCGATTTTCGATCTCAATGATGTAGGCTGAAAGATAGTTGATATATAATGTCGTGTTTAGTAGCCCATCACTAGATCTTTCAAGGGAAGCCCGTAGTTGAGTTGTCTCACGAAAAGAAGAACCCGGGACAAACTCATGAAATAGAGGTTGAAGGAGTCTTAGATCATGTAAATTATGGTATAAACGGGGGAACAGATTGAATTTTAATATGTTTGTACCGGTCCCTCTAAACGTAACTGGTGTATCATCAAAAGCACTACCGTTCTTCACTGTTCCACTCACAAAACTCAAATGTTTCTTATCAGCATGATGCTTTGCAGTAAAGTTGAAGCGAAAACCAACTGCAGATGCGGGATTGTTGGGAAGGTCAACAAACTGCCATGAAATGTACATATAATCATGAATGAGGCGGCAGTCGCGACACTTAAAACTTAAGGTTGGCCCAGTACTTGTGTTGTGACAAGAATAGTTGACAAAACTTGAAAGAGAAGCAAGCCTAAAGTCTACGAAACCAGGACTCCCAATAACTAAAGTACCAAGTCCACGTAAATTCAAACATGTCATACTAGAAACTGTGGTTATATTGAATTCAATATCATTGATGAACGCAGCTAAGTCAGGTGCATTTGTTGCTCTTACATTATGCACCTCAATTGTCCTCTTTGATATGATTTGATAAAGCAACCTGAAAAACCAATCCAATTTCCAGTCATATGATCAACAATCCTTACAGTAGAAAACTTTCTCACAGATTTCTCTTTTTCAGAAAAAAAGGATTGTAACTCATAGTTATAACACTCACGCAGCAAATAGACCAATGAAAAGCATCCAACTTGCTATTGAGAAAGTCCCACCAAGTTCTGTTTTCCGCTTTGTCACAACCTTCTGATCATCCTATACACAGTATAGAAAAAACACAACATTGATCAATAGCGCATTTGGGAGTGCTTTTTTTACAGTAAAAAGCGCTTTTCATGTCCATCTCATATTTTATAGTGTTTGGCTAAATAAAAATGGCCCCTGAATTTCTTTTAAATGAAACACTTAGTGGGAACCATTTTAGAAGAACTACTTGATGAGTGCTAGGCTACTTTATATTTTTATGAAGCACTTGTAATGCTTTCACAGAAAACACTTTCAAACACACCCGTACATAAATGAATAGTTAGATCTTTTACAAAGTAAAAAATGATTTTAAGTCGAATTTATATGTCATTTTCTTTGGTTGAATAAAAACGGTCCCTGAAGTTCATTTAAACGAAGCACTCAGTAGTTACCAATTTAGAAGAAGTAGTTAATGAGTACAAAGAATTTTGAAATACATATATATCATTTTAGAACAAATAACTAATTCGTACCAGCCAATGCCTAGTAGCGAAGCAAATATCGAGTCGAGTGATCCACCACCTGATCCTGAACCAAATGGTCCTGCCATCACGGAGGTTGGCGAAGCGCAAGAAGAGACACATGAGCAGCCAGGTCAAGACCATCACCAGCGTCGCCTCCAAGAACACCGCCTGCGACTGACTGAATTTCTTAATCGAGTCGAACGAGAAAATCGTCTCCGGGAACGACACTCCGTAGTAGTCCACCCCGGAGTCCGTCGAGAGCGCCGGGCCCTCCTTGAAAGCCAAGCACCTGCCGCTGTTGAGCAGCTGACCCGCCGGACACGCGCAGAGGGACCCGTTGTACACTATGGACTTCTGGGGACACCCCATTTCAGATCTCAAAATTTCAAGAGATGGGTCATCATCCAATTCATCTAACTTTTACTCTCTTTCTTGTGAAAATATGTTTCAAGAAAGGAATGTTCACACTTTTCTCCTCTTCTTCTTCTTCTTCTTCAAAATCAAAAAACAATATGATAAAAATGTATTTTAGTTGGCACGCCTGGCTAATAAGTTTTGGGAATATCATTTTTTTTTTTTTTTTCTTTTTTTGATAAAATTGGATTAACCTAAGGGGAAAAAGCATCACAAGAGATTATATGCCGAAAAACCTTCGGGCAGTATCACATATATAAATGATAAAAGAAAAATAAAGGGTAACAACAACCAAATAAGCACAAAAACTAGGGGGAAAATAGCCCCAATAAATAGTGGCACGTAAGCCATACCAAAAAGAAACAGAAAGCATCATGAAAATTGAAAAGACTCCCGACCCATACAGCCATTGCCAATCAATGAGGAACAGAACGACGGGGTGGATAACCACCAAGAATCTGCCTCCAGCTCTAAAGCATGTTTAGACAGGGCATCCACAACCTGATTCCCCTCCTTGAAAATATGTGACACCTGAAAATCCATCTGTGAAATCTGGAAGATACAATGCTACCACGTATGATGAACCTGCCAAGGAACGTGCTTAGAGCGAGAAGAGAGTAACTGAACCACATAAGAAGAATCACTCTCAAGCCAGATCCGATGCCACACATACTTCCAAGAAAAATTAATGGCCAGAAAAGCCGCAATAAGCTTAACCTCAAACACAAACACCTACCCAAGAGGGATAGCAAAACAACCCTTGACAAAAGCCTGACAATTATGGAAGACTCCCCTATAACCTCCAACTCTCGAAGAACTCAAGGCGACACCATCCATGTTGACTTTGATCTAACCAAAAGTCGGAGGTGACCAAATCACACTTTTGATAACTTGGTCCCTAGTAGGACGACCATGAAGACCGAACCCCAAAAAAATCATAAGATCATCCACACAATTATGCATACAACCAATCTCCACGCAATTAGCATTAGAAACCGCACACCAAACCAAAGAAAAAGCAGACCTGAAATACACCGATTTACCTTAAAGATCTACTAATTATGAGCAAACCACACACTCCAAACCACTTCATGGATAGCGACCTGATCGAACCAAAATTGGTATGATTTTGGCCCTTATTTCCTTCTCTTTTCGCTTGATTCTCGGGCAATTTCCCATGATTTAACTATGTGAATTAAGTGTTTTCAGGCATTTATAAAGTTCAAGGGCATTGGAGTAATATTGGTCTATTAGAGGTATAAGTGTAATTATTGAAGGAAGATTGAAGTTATTGTGATTTTATAAGAGATCAGGGAGGCATGTCGTAATTTGCCATGCAAATCAGACATCAGACAGCTCACGCCACATTAGTTAGTGAAACGCTGCATTTCAATGAAATGGGGCAACTAGGCGAGGCGCCGAGGCCCAAACACGAGCCCAAAGACAAGCCCAAACATTGGCCCAACCTGATTCAAGTGAAGCCTGCGTGCACCCTAGCTCGCTGCTAAACGCACCCCACCTTCCTCAACTTCATAATTGACCTCCAGCAACCATGACCAGCCAAACCCTAGTTTTCTTCAGTTGTTGGAAAGAGGCCATTTCCCACCTTATTCCGGCCGATTTCTGGTCCAAAAGATCAGCGAGCTCAACGCGAACTTGATGAGGCCTTTTTTGGCTCACCAAACCGCCGGGATCTCCAGCCACAATCTTCTCCTCTCGCCGGCGTCGCCTCTCCACTGTCACCATTATTCCAACCGCGACACCACCGCGAAAAATGCCCTGTGATTGTCGTGATTCCACTTTCACCGTCGCCATAACGACTCTATAGCGATAGAGACTAGATTTTGCACCTAACACTATTGCCCCTAAATGTCACCGTGAAATCACTGTGAAGACCATTAACGAACCAGTTCTGATTTCTCTAAAAATTACGGAAAAGCCCCTTTTGAGGGGTCAAAATGGTAATTTGCCATGTCATGGGTGTTTTGGTAATTAACCACTCGTGACCTGATTTGAAAACATTATCAATTCATCATAGTTTTCCATTTGAAATCATCCTCTTCTTCAACCTAGGATCACCATAATTCCTCTCTAAAATTCCTTCATTTCTATACTTGAACTTATCTCCTCCATCCCAAACTCGACATCTAATCTAGATTACTTTCACCTAATCATTCCTCTCTACCCATCTTCTACACCATTTCCTTTGTCACTACCCATTAGACATCCATCTATCTAGACACATCCTAATCTACCACTCTTTACATAAGGAGCATCAAAGGCAAAAAAGGATCAAGCACTACAAAATGAGGCCTAATGGTGATTTCCTAATCTTTTACTTGCCTTCCCTTTAATTGTAATTATGTGTAACTAAGTCCCCATTCTAGGGGATTGATGTGAGGAACATTTGGATTTGGGTTAAGCTATATGTATTTTGAATCTTTATTTGTGTTCTAATCATTTGATAACTATATTCTATTCAATATATAATTGGCATTGTATACCCACTAGTTAATTATACTCTTGTTTAGGATAATTTGTTATGGAATCAATATTGGATTGACACCCTTTATGGATTAAGAACATAGTGAATAAGATAGATTGTCGGAAGGTATATCAACCGCGATAATCTAAACCTTTATTTGTAATAAACCAATCCCACATTGATCCCCTCTTTTTAATCGGTTAGTCATTTTGGTGGGAAGTTGTTTAGGGTTCATAGTCATGGTCTAAACACATCTAAGGATACAAATGGTTAACAAATGTGAGATTGGTTCATTAAGGTAGCTTGAGAAGCATTGCTCATAATTCACTTGTAATTTCATCATTTCCCTAGCAATTCTCTTAATTGATACATTCCATATTCTTATCTTAGATTGTTGAGTATTTTATTTTTTCTATCACCCTTTTGGTTACATTTACTTTATATGCATGTTTGATGGTTTCTCAAACCATACTCTATCCACCTACTATGATTTGCCTAATCGCATTTAAGACTTGTTAATTAATTCAACTAATTACTCTAATTCCTTATGGAATGAATCCTTGCTTACCATTTTACTAATTTTACATCCTAAGTGGATTTTCTAGTGGTGAAAATTGGTTTTCAAAATGAACACATAAAACGTATTTTGTTGAGTACGAAACGACCTTATTAAAATTGGCACCGCTGCTGGGGAATTGGTAGCGATTGTTGAATCAATTAACTTTTCTTAGTAGTGGTTAGTTTAGTTTTAATAATTTTTAGTTTCTTAGTTGTTTTTAGTCTCTTTAGTTTCTTTTTATTTCTTTAGTAGTTTTTGTTTCTTTTTGTTTCAGGATTCTATGGATTTCTTCACGGAAAATCAAGGGCTGAGCTACGAGACTTATGGGAATGTCTACAATTTGGATTGCAGGACTAGCCAAGGCTCTATCTCATCATACCAATCAAACTCTATTGATGATGAGAGGAAAAATTTCATGGAGAATCATTTTTAGGAAATAGAGAACATCCAAGCTTCTCAACAGAAAACCATGGAGTTATTCCAATCCACACAACAAGCACATGAGAAGAAGATGACAAACCATGTGTTACTTAGCTGGCCAGACCAATCAATAGAGTTAGACAATCCCAAGCAAGGGAGGACAAGAAACCGTGTACACACTCTTATACAAGTATTTGAGAAGGGTGTGGAAATCGAGGAAGAACCGCTGAAGAACCAAGAGCGAAGCACAAAATTGGAGGAAAAGTTGTCTTTACTTCAAGAGAAATTAGTGGGAACTTCCTAAGAGAAGGAAGAAATGAGGGAAAGAAAATTACAACTTGTGATAAAGGAGTTTAAAGACAAGAAGGCCTTAGGAAAGGTGAAAGTAAAAGAGCTTGAAATGCAAAACAAGAAGCTCACTCTTGAAGTAAAAATGCTCAAAGAGGAGAATAATACATTTCGGAGGTAGGTAGGAGAAGTCTCCAACAAGAACAAAGAGTTGGAAATACAAGTTGGGAGACTTGAAATTGAGAGGAATTCCGCATTAAAGGAATTCGAAGACCTTGTAAGGCTATTGGAAGAATATGAAGAAGAATATGCATGGAAGACAAGAAAGTTGCTTATGGAAGTGGAACGAGAAGCAAATGATTTGGAAGAAACGAAGGAAGCACTTGGTAGGAAAGATGAAGCCGTCAAAGTAGCAAAGGTCAAGGAATGTGACTACATAGTCAATCTAGACAAGGTGGAGAAGGAGGTCAAAGCACTACAAATGAGACAACACCATAGACCATATAGTCACCTACCAAGAGGGAGTTTTCTTAACCATCCTCTTACTTGCTATTTTTGCTCACAAAAAGGGTACGTAAAAGCTCATTGTTTTAAATTCCATAAGCATAAAAAGTTGAGAAAGTCTAGGAATAGGAAAAATCCACCTAGAGTTAAGAAAATTTGGTTAAAAAAAGACTTGGTTAACCAAGTTAGACCCAAAGGAAAGAAAAAGGGGAAGTCAACTCAATTTGTTTAGGTTGTGAAACAGAATCAATTTCCAAACTTGGTAAAGCCCCATTTAGTTAATGCTACCCCTAGCACAAGTGCATAATGTAGAAAAATTCTTTCATTCTTCTAAAGATTACCGAGCTGAAAAGGTTGCATGCATTGTTTCTTTCTTCTTGACTTTTCTCACAATCGGTTCTCGGGTGAAATCCCCCTGAAGATTACCGAGCTGAAAAGGTTGCAGGCATTGTTTCTTTCTCACAATCTTTTAACCAGGGAAATTTCAGTAAGAATTGGAAAATTGACTTATCTCCAAATGGATTGATCTCTCACACAATATGTTGTCAAGCTCGATTCCTTTGAACATTGTCGAGTGTTTTCATATGCTGGCATTGATAGTGAATAACAACCTTTCTGGTGAAATTCATTGGATAGCTTGAAGATATTTGATATAAGTAACAAGAAGATATTCGGTGAGATACCATTGACGTTGGCAGATTAGAAATCATTGGAAATTGTAGATCTTAACTCCAATAATCTCTCTGGAACTTTGAGTGATGCAATAACCAAATGGTCAAATCTTAAGTATCTTTCCATCTCTCGGAACAAACTCAGCGGACGTCTTCCCAATTGGTGTTAGGTCGATAAATATTCATATTTGAGACCCCTAATTCCTATGTTTTATGTTATGTTCTTGAGTGAAATTGGATATTTTAATTTGTTTGTTAATATTGTGTTAAAGATAGCTATTGTGTTAAGTTTGAAGGTAAAAATGTGATTTTTGTGAAGTTTAGAGAAATGCCAATGAAGAACGCCTTACTTGTGAAGACCATATCTCCACTAGGATGTGAGCCATATGTTTTCGGAAAGCCCTAGATGTCTAGTTTCTTGCGCACTTTATGGCTTGTTTTTGAATTGTCTAGAGAAAGTTATGGTCATTTTAGTGACTAAAGGTCGGAGCTATCAAAAATCATTCCAGTGAATGTCGCTACGTAGCTGTTGCTACTGACCATGACGGCAATTAAGTAGTGACAATGCATTCCATAGCAAGAAAGCATTTCGAACTTGACCCAGATTGTGTTGAAACTTCCCAAATCAAATTCTAATGACTCTAGAAGACCAATAGATGTTTGGGAAACTTCCTAAATTTAAATTAAGAATCAATCGTCAAAAGAGGAAATTCAAGTTAGGAAAGAAATCTTATTCCTTAATTCATTCTATTTTCCTACTTGGTGGATTTTCTAAATCTAAGAAGAATTGGAAACTCACAATGAGAAGTCACCTATAAATACCTAGAGTTTTCTACAAGAGAGGAGGTCCGGAGTGAGAGATTGAAGATTGAAGACTCCATCAACATTCTCTTTCTTCTACCTTTATTTAGTTTTAGATGTTTTTATTTATTTTTCTAGTTCTTATTTCTAGCTAATTTTCTTATTAGTTAGAGCTAACTTGAAGCCCTAGACATGATTTTAATTCCATAGACAAGTTTTGTTTTAATGAAGTATTATTTTTCTTACAAGATGAATTCAATTTCTCCATAAGAATTGTTTTTCTATTATTTTTGTTTCTTTGACCGGCCATCTTAGGAGCATGATTTTAGGATCTATGTTGCAAGGATACAAGTCGAATACCATACGAATCTATCCTTGGTTATAACAATTAATTGAATTACGACCTAATTAAGGGAAGTTGATTCATGAATAACCTAGAATAGATACCATGTTTAGGGTTCATGTGATATTCATATTCTCTTTGCTCTTAATGGATTCCAATTATTAACTCTAAGTAGACACCATGCTAGGTTATAATTTGGGATACAAGTATTTATGTAGACATCATGCAACTTACATGCCAACTAAGAGAGAATCATATGGCTTGAGTGAGATACCATCACCTTGTCGTGAATATCTTCATCATGTTTAATTATTTATTAACTTCATTATTATCCATGAATTGAAGGATTGTTTAGTGGTGGAGGATAGGAGGTCCTAGCCAGTGTTTTACTTTATTTATTTTCCTTTATTATTTTTATGTTGCATTTTTATTAATTGTTTATTTAATTTTCTTTAGTTTAATAACCAAATAAAAACCCTCATTCACGTGTGTGCGTTAAGTGTCTTTGTTTTCTTATTTTTGTTAGATTAGAGTCCTAGAGTGTCTTAGATATAAATTCATTATTTTAGTAGGTAATTAATTCCTTACAAGAACAATCATTGCTTTTATGCGGTGTTATTTCTCACGATTTGTGCACTTGCAAGATTTTATAATATTTTTGTTTGCCTATTTGGAACCAACAATTGGTTGTTCTCATTTGAAGCAATTCAAAGGATGGATTTCTCAACCAACAAGTTCATGGGCTTCGTACCAGATGGTAACTTCAACACTAGCTTTAATTTCAACATAATGCCTGCAAAGCCATCGAAATTTTGGTAAAAAGTTAACTAAGATCTGCTTTCGATAGTTGGAATGGATTTATCCCACAATTTGCTGCATGGAGGAATTCCAGAGGGTCTATTTGAACTGCCAAGTCTGGAATACCTGAATCTGTCATACAATTTTCTTGATAGTCAGGTTCCAGTTTTGGATAACATGTTGAGCTTATATCAGATTCCAGGAAACATTTCCAGCCTTGAGAATTTGACCCTCTTGAATTCAGATTTGCTATCCATTTGGGTGTTCTTTGTAAGCTTCTATCTTGGTGTTTTGTTCAGGTCATACGAGAAGCTACATTCTCCAGACAATTCTCTTTCTTTTAGTTTTCCAGTTTTTTGCTTTTAATGTGTCGAAATTGGATTTCTTATTAAGGCATATTCAGATTCAAATTTATCAATAAAGTGGTCGAAGATGGTTAAATGCTATTAATCTCACAATATAATGCCTAATGATATTGAATTTTGTATCGTTTAATTAACAGTAACATATGATACCGATAATATATATAGCTACCAATGGCAGCAGCAGTTGAAGCATCAAAGCTCTTCTTTCAAGTACAAGAACGAACTCTATTCAAAATTGCCCAGATTCATACACTTGCCAATTGTAGAAACAAAAAACAAATAATCATAATACAGCAAAGCCTTGTGAATTTGTCCAACAAATACAAATACAAATACGCAAACTCATCAAGGCCAGAGATTTTATTAAAAAGCTCTACCTTACTAGAAACCTGTTTGGACCAACTAGTGCCTGCATTTTGGTAATATGTCTTAATATCTTATAGGCCCTTCCAGACTCCCTGATGCAAACTGGTGAAACAAAACAAAAATGTGATCAAAATAAAGCTTGCAACTTATCCATAGGATATAATACCCAAATGGGGCAGCCCTCAAAACTTTACACAAAATTTGGATTTGAATGGTTATAACTCTTATTTGAAGAAAATCATTGTACATGCACTGAAACAACACCTTTCTCTTTCATCTCTCCACTTTAATATTGTCTCTCATCTCATTGCCTCTCACATCTCTCCATCTTCTGCCCTCTCTTTCTTCTTATTTCTCATTCCATTTAATCTCTGAAACTACAAAATGATTTTTTGATAGCTTATGAAGAAACTATAAATAGCTATTTACCAATTCAATTTTCCAGCAAACAACATTTTAACTAGCATCATCATATTCATAATGCACAAAAAACCTACCTCTCTTAATAATCATCTCCATAGTTGAGAACACCAAAAACGCAAGATAACACAGGTGCATCTCGAAATATAAAAATGAAAAGCATTAAATTTCATGGCAGATAAATTGTTCTGGCAGCTATACCTTCATACTATCCAGAATGTAAGAAATAAAGGACAAGACTTTTCAAGAGATGGAATCCTTGTGCAAAACCAACAAGAATGCATATATTATCATTACAATCGTAACTTTGCTTAAGTTTTACCACTAACAAGGAGATTAAGGTCCACAAAAAAATGAAATAAGAACATTGATTTTACTGTTATTAAAGAGGAGAGACAAAGAATGAAGAGCGGAGAAGATAGATGAGAGAATATCAAGAAAAGAAGAGAGAAGTTTCGGTACGCACAACATCTAATGCACCTCCCACTCCATATCATGTCATATGACATGGGGTTACATGTGATTGGTTACTCATGCCACATGACGTGATGTGAGTGGGAGGCACACCATCCGCCATGCGCACCGAAGCCATATTTGATGAGAAAAGTGGAGGGACTAGGGAGAGAGAGGGAGGGAGAGTGTGTGTGTGTGTGTGTGTGTGTGTGTGTACGCTTGTTCTAATGTATATACAATGATTTTTTAATAAGAGTTGATCTTAACCATACAAAACCATTTCATCTATAGGTCCACATTTTGAATACTAAATTGTGTAAAGTTTGAGGGTTGCCAACCCTGACCCATACCAAAATACCAGTAGACACGTTGTTAGGCTGGACATGGAATTCCATCCAATTAGAAAATCAAAAGATAACAATGAAAATGTGAGGATTTCTAAATTGCACCAGCAATTTCCGCTGAAATTAATAATTTCAATTTGGTTGACTGAAATTCTGACCAAGACTAAATATGCAGAATTTGTGAAATACCACTTAGTCATTACCTGTTGAACAATTGGATTGGTTGATGTAGTGAATTCATGAGTCATTCCTTGCCAAACAATCTTACCCTCGTAAAGAAATATCAACCTGAACATAACATTAACAATATTAGTAGATACCAGACTATAACAATATTAACTACAACATTACGTTCGGACAAAGCATAACCTATCAACAGCTCTTCTGATAGTACTATGTTGGTGAGTAACAACCACGTAAGATTCAATATTCCCAGGTTTCCCAAGTGCATCCTCGCCTTTGATGTGCACAGAACGGATAAGATCTTCAACTACAGTAGATGCAATAGGATCCAGTCCAGCTGTTGGTTCGTCATACAATAGCACCTGTCAGCATCAAAAAACAGTTTAATAACCTGATGTTGAATGCAGATTAGCTATAGATGTTAATTTCAACCAAAAGCACAACAACGCATGAAATAGGCAATGTCTATGTTTATTTTCAAACCCTGTAAGCAATAAACAAAATAAAGTACTGCAACATAGCCTGGATGGCAACACTCCTAATATATTCACCCATTATAGCCTTATTAATTCCCATCTCTTGCATCCATTAAAAACACTCAAAATCAAAGACCGTATTTCAATCTCCGGAAACTAGCATCTCTCATCCGAATAAAATTTTACTTTTCATCAATCATTAATGTTCACAATTATTTTTCCAAAATATGAATGAGAGGCCAAATGGTTACCTCACTACCTTAAAGCTTATTCCTATCTGTATACTTTCATTTTTATAAACTCTGGGCATTACCTGCTTATCTGGTAGCTGATTTTATACAACAATAATAAACATTAACATAATATGTGATGCTTTCCCATGAACACGTAAAAACCCATGACTGGACAAATTTGGGCACCAAACAATGTGCAAGTGCTCAATAACTTGAACTGGAACTTTGAAACGACTTTTAAATAATGAAATGATCTTAAGACTTTATATTATCCTAATAAGAACATAGTAGTAGGACGGTGACTTTACAAATTTTTATTAACACTAATGCTAGACAACCCAAAAACCAACCCAATGGCAAGTGATTTGTCATTAACATGTTATTTACCACATCATCCCAAGATGTGTGTGATGATTACAACTCACTTGCTACATCATTTGGATTGAATTTTGGGTTGTATAGTATTACTCATTTATGAATGATGCATTTAAAGGTCTCCATAGTGTTTTACGTTCCATGGAGCATATCAGTAGGATGCAAACAAATGACGCATAATTCATAAAAAAGGTCAATGTATTTAAGAGTAAAGTAACATATTGCATTGCAGCAATCTGCAATATTCGAAGAGATATGAAGAACAAGCCCAACAGTACTAGACATGATTATAACAAAAGCAGAAGCACTGTGAAATCCTGTTTTAGATTAATTATCGGGTCTACCAGAGTAAAAGTTAATAGGAAAAGATTTATTCAACTATTCTACATTTCTACATACCTCTGGATCTATTGATTCCTTTGTGGTATCGAAAATAATAGACCTAGCTAAAGCAACCCTTTTCTTCATTCCACCAGACAACTCGGATGGCAACCGATCCTCAACTCCCTGGAGACAAGACTAAGTTAGACTTCCAAGTTCCACCAATTCAACCAAACCACATCTGCAAAGGAAAGTATAAACATGCAATTATGCAAAGACACCTTCTAGTTATGGAAACAAATTAAACAGAACTTATGAGCTAGTAAATCCAAAACTCTTAACTAAATCGGAAAAATCCAATTCACATAAGCATTACTATCCTCAAATGACATCCAATAACTGCAAGAAAATTTTTTAGAATAATATTTTTCAACTCTTACTCGCATAAATGTATAATTGGAAAACATAATGATATTTGAGTCCCACCAACAATAAATCTAATTTATATATATATATATATATATATATATATATATATATAGGGTGGTTCTCTAGTCAGGTCACCTTGAAATATTTATTTCAAGACCTCCTCCCACAGCCACATGTGGGGCTCATTTTTATTTTAACAATCATGAGCCCCACATGTGAACATGTGGCTGTGGGAGGAGGTCCTGAAATAAATATTTTAGGGTGGAACTGACTAGAGAATATTCCTATATATATATATATATATATATATATATATATATATATATATATTACAGAAAGTAAATATAAAAGAAACCAACCCTTACCCCACTCAACCCAAACCTTGATACGAGCAGGATTCAATCCCAATACCATTTGAACAACAAGAAGAACCCTTACCAACTGAACTAGCTATTGCCCACAGAAGAAATCTAATTAGCATATGCATCACTATCCAGAAATGGAAACTAGGAAACAATTACTACAAGAAAAATTTTAAGACCACTATTCTTCAGCTCTTAATCTTATAAAAAATGTAGAACCAAAAAGTGTCTAATAATGGCTGAGTAATTTCAAAAAAAAAAAAAAAACAATAATGGCCAAGTCCGTCCCATTCATCCAATTTAATTAAGTGGTTAATCATCCTCAACCAAGCTAGGTCTATAAACTTCAGGAATCAGCATCGAGCTCCACTTTGACAAATATAAAGATATTTCAATCATACCTTCAATCCAACAGCAGCCAAATTTTCCCTCACAATGTCCGAAATTTTATCCTCAGACATGTTAGAATTTTCATACCTATAATTAACAAAAACAAAGCACTTCATGTTTCTTCTCCTTCAGAAATACCATTAAACAAGTTATCATTATATCAACCCATCTCCTCAGGATTAAAGACAATACAACAAATTATAGAACTTCTAAATATAATTACAGTCTCTTACAAAAGGAAACCGACATTTTCGCGAACAGTCAAAGAGTCAAATAGAGCCGCACTTTGGAACACCTGTAGATGTATAGAAGTATGATGAATAAAACAAAAGATATCCAAAAGTATATATGAGTTGACAGGAGATTCACCAATCCAATCTGTAGACCAGACATCTCCTCATCACTTATCAAACCAGCTCTCTTTCTACCTCGAATGTAAACCTCTCCCTGCCCACCAGACACACAACATGATACATAAGAGAATCCAGAAAGAAACACATGAATGGAAAAATTAATTAAGTGAATCCAATAGAAACATTCAGTGTAGAAGCTCTAACTATTTACCTTGTCTGGTGCAAGAAGTCCTGCAATAATTTTCAAAACTGTAGATTTCCCGGTGCCAGAAGGTCCAATTATACCAACAGCTTCGCCATGTCTAATCTGATGAATGATTTATTTTATTATTATTTTATTTTTTAAAAAAGCTCATTACAGGAAGGGGGAGAACAAAATAACCCTGCAAATGCTATTATATGGTGAAAGAATAAATAGCAGATTATAACATCTTTTAATATCAAAATTTTGCAAATGCAGATTGATTCATCAACAATGTATTAGCATTTCTGAGGAGATACACATGTATGCTTATTTTTTGGCAATTTTCATGCAAAACATAATACAGTATAAACGCATTGTGTGTGCACAAATGTTTTTTTTTTTTTTTACAATACAGTCAAACAAAATTCACCTTGAAGCTCACACCTCTCAGGATATGCTTTTCCCCAAATGATTTGTACACATTTCGGCACTCGATAAGAACATCCTGATCATCCTCGGGATCCCATAAGGTATTCAGATTCTCTGATTTAGATGTATCCTAGGGGCATAAAACAGACCCAACTTAAATTTCATGAAGACAAATTACAAAAAGTATATCACAAATTCCAATTTTTTAATCAAAGTATTAATTTACACATGCACTGCAAAATGGTCATCAAATTTAAAGTTCGAAAATAAGATGAGCAAGAACTATCACAAAGTTAAATTTATAAAAATATAATTACAATAAACAATGTCAATGAAACTGTTTACAGTTAAATGCAGAAATTTGGGCTAAAGTGGATAAATGTCTCAATATAAGGGCATTATGACATCCAAAGACTTATATGAAATGATAATAACAAATCAAAAGCATTACCTCTACATTGAAAACAAAGAAAAACACAAACACAAACCCTACAAATTCCAACCAATAAGCTCAAACAAGCTGAGAAATGCCCATTTAAACAATAACGAAATCGACCAATTATAAGCAACACAAAAGAGTGATTCTGATGCAAATATGACAAGAGAGAAAATTTGCAAATGATAATTTACATTGAACTTGGTGGCGGAGAATCCATCGCTCTCCACGTTCCTCGGCGGCGCCATACAAGCACACACGACTCTTCTCTGCTCCCTTTTCGGTTTATAACAAAAAGAATCAAACGCTTTGTTGTCTGAGACAGCAATTGCATATGAAAGAGAAGCACCACCACTGGTTGTGGTAGCGAGAGGAAACAATAACGAAGCCGATGAAGATAAGGAGGCCATTGTTTCAAGGAGGACCCAGATCGATTTATCAACTAAAAACGCCCAAAATCAAAGCGAAATCGCCATCCGAAGAGGTTTTCAAAGTACCCAGATGGATTTAAGTGAATGGAATGATATCTAGAAATGAATGATGAACAAAGTGGAAAGATTTATGAGAGAGATCAAGTGCGAGTGTGGTTTAGTTGGTGGGTGGGGCTGGTCTCGGTGAAATGACTTTGGGGACAAAACAGACGACATTTGGGTAATTGTCAAGATTCTTGATATTATAATACACATTTTCCATGAGCGGTGCTGTTGGCACCGACCGAACTATTTTGGCCACACTTTTTCAAAATTTGATTTAATTACATAGTCAAGAGACTCTCTCTTTACGACCTACAAATTATATATTTACGTTCCATTTTAATTTTTTTCTCTTATTCTTAATTAAAATTTTAACCTGAACTAAAATTATTAATAAGATAAAAAAAATTCTAAAGACACTCCAAACTAATTAAAAAAATTAAATTCTCCCTCTTAAATCATTAGATTAAATGTTACATATTAAACTATTTCTCCTAAATTTATTATTATCATATTAAACATTCTTTCCTAATTACTCTCTCTCTCCATTTTTCAAAAAAAAAAAAAAACCCTATCTCTATACTTCTTGATTAATAGCTATAGAAAAAAAAAAAACTTATGAATATTTTTGATTTTTTACATTATTAATTACTCTCTCTCTCTCTCTCTCCATTTTTCAAAAAAAAAAAAAAAAAACCCTATCTCTATACTTTCTTGATTAATAGCTATAGAAAAAAAAAAAAAACTTATGAATATTTTTGATTTTTTACTAACAATAATGTATGTATATATATATATATATTAAAAAGTCAATTTTTTTTTTTAAAAAAGTAAATTTATTAAAACTTGATTTGTTACAACTAGATTCGATTAAACTCATAATTTCTAAGACTAATGAAAGAATTAAAAACAAAATACTTGTTTTTTGATTTTTATATATATATATATACGGTTCCTAAAAATCAAGCTTATTCATAAGTTTTTTTTTTTTTTTTTTTCTTAATTGTTACTCTTGCTTGAGAAGGAATGGATATAGAAAATTAGATATATGTATTGGATGAGAAAGAGTTTAATATGGTAATTAAAAATTTAGGAGAAAGTGTTTAATATGTAATTTTTAATCTAATGATTTAGGAGAGATATATTTTTTTTAATAATTTAATTCAAAAAAGATTACTCCTCAGATGAATCCAACTGCTATAATGGTTTGTCCTAACTTTTATTAAAATAAAATGGAGTGTCTTTAGAAATTTATTTTTTAAATGGAATGTCTTTAATATAGGAGTGTTAAAAAATAAAAAGAATAATTGATGAGGCCGTTTGTGCTCAACAAAACAATATATTTATATGTTCACTTGAAAACCATGTTTAACCACTTAGGAATCCACTTAGGATATAAAGATTGGTAAAACGGTAAGCAAGAATTCATTCCACAGGGAATTAGAGTAATTAGTTGGATTAATTAACTAGTCTAAAATGCAATAAAGTAAATCATGGTAGTTTGGATAGTGTATGGTTTGAGAAACCATCAAACATGACATGTGAACTAAATGTAACAAAAATGATAGGGAAAATAGAATGTTCAACAATCTTTGATAAGATAATGGAATGTAAGAATGCTCAACAATCTTTGATAAGATAATGGAATGTAATCAATTAAGAGAATACCAGTGAAATGATGGAGTTGCAAGTGGATTATGGGCAATGCTCATCAAGCTACTTTAATGAACTAATCTCATACTTATGAACCATTTGCAGTCTTAGATGTGAATAGGCCATCGAAACAAAACCCAAACACTTCCCACTGAAATGCCTAACCGATTAGGGAGAGGGGGTTAAGGTGGGATCGGTTAATTACAAATCAAGGCTTAGATGATTGGGGTTGATATACCCTCTGACACGCACGGAACAGTTCTATAAACTGTGGTAAATGATAGGACGTGCGAGTGTTTTTACCCTTCGCAAGTATACGAATCGTTTGACATGTATAGCGGTTACAAGTAAGGGTATCGTTCCTACGAGGAGGTATGGTACCTTAATCGGTTCTAGTCTTAGATTTTTTACACTATATACACTAATTACAAGTGCATGAAAAGTAAAGCATGGTGGTCACAAGCAATTATCTAAACTAAGATGGCTAAGATGGAGAATTAAAGCTATGCGTATCCTACGGTCAAGGATACATAATCTCTATACTACAACTACAACTAAAGAGGTGTGAACACAAGACAAATATAATTAATCTAAACTAACTAGATTGACAACTAAGTAAGCAAGTAAGTTAACAACTAAATCAATACAATTACACTAAGATGACATTTAAGCAACTACAACTGAGTTATACTAACTCAACTACAACTAACTAATCTATCATTAGCTAACTTAACTTAACTAAAACTCTTGCAAAGGTTATGCAAGAGTGAAGATATAAATGAAAAGGGATAATATTAATTGATCACAATTAAGCACACTAGTTCTATGGCATATTCAATTAAATCACTACCACTCAAATTATTATCAACTATGATTATAGAATGACAATAATAGAGGGATTACCACATAGAACATAAGAATTGGTCAATAAGCAATAATCATGCAATTACTAACCAAGTCTTCTCCAATAGAGTTAATCAAATGTTATAAAACAGATTACATGTTACTAATTCGTCAATCAACAACATGTATTCATTCAATCAAACTTCATTTAACATTTAATAACTCAAGATAGATATATTAAAAGTAAGATCAATCAATTACAATATAAGGTCACATGAAAATCCATCCCTCAACATTGAGAGTATTTTACACATACATGTTACATGAACCACAATAAATGGAAGAGAAGTAAGAGGTAAGAAGTAACCACAAGATGGTAAGCTTCTTATTCTTCAATCAAGCTCCATGTCTACTTCTTCCAAGCTAGGAATTCCACATGCAACCATGTAGTGAAATTATTGGTTATCTAGGTTATTTAGGTGTATTGTAAACTATTGTTAGATATTAGGGATTGTGTTTTAGATTACAAAATATGCATATTTATATTAGGGAAGGATTGGGCAAGCTTTGGATGAAATATCTTCCAAGTCGGTTGAGCTAGCGGGTTTGGATCCCCTGTCCTGCGGGTTCTTGCTCTCCGACGGAACTCGCGGTGAAATGTGGAAGTTGGCCACGAGTTCCACACCTTCTGGCTCACAGACACTTTCCCTCGGCATGAACTTGTGGAGTTTTCACGGTTATGGACGTTTGGGACATGTGAAAGAAGCCACTGGGATCAAGCTTGCAAGCATGGTTGGCCATAAAGTTTGAAGGTCTTGGAGGAGAGGACAAACTTGTGCATGGGATGCCCAAAATAGGCCCATTATGACTAGGAGGAAGTGGGATTCCGTTATGGACAGAGATTGGTCCGAAAAACCACTGGAAAATGGTTAAAAAACGACCGGGTTGAAGTCGGGTCTGTTATCGGTTCGAGTCGGGTCACGAGCAAACTGGTCGACCCGCTATAGGTTGAAGACGATCTGACGTCACGCCTACGCAGGCACTCGCCCATTTTGGCACCAGATCTCTTATCGTGGGACAAGGTATCGGGTATCTTAATTAGGTATCTTGATCCATAGGGGGTCTGTTTGGTCTCATATTTTGATTGGCTTATTTCGTGGACAAACCACATGTGGGGCTTGTTGTAAGGCTAGTTTAGGCTTTTGATAGTTGGTGATTTGCACAACCAAGGCTCTTTCAAGACCTCAAGAGAAGAAGCACCAAATGTAAATTTTAGTGCTTACTTGCTTTGAAGAGATCTTTGCACACACTCACAGCTCATGCATATCTCTAATACTTGTATGTTGCGTGTTTTTATATGTGTGCATGCATGTTCTTGAACATCTCTTTATGCATGTTTTAATTGATTGCATCTAGTTTATTAAAATGCCTTGACATATTTAGGCATTAGGATGCAAAGCCATGAATTTTATTCATGCATGTTTAATTGATTGCATCTTTTTCTATGATAATGCCATGACATGTTAGGCATTAGGATGCATTCAATTCCCACACTTGCACTTCATGTATAATAGTTTTAAGTGTAGTGTAATTCGTTTCCGTTTGTGTGATCGGAAACGTCTACGCTTGCACGATGGTGTGCATGTCTTCGTGCGATGGTTGACCACTTGAGAAGGTCTCATTCTTCTCTTGGATAAGTGGTAGTTTTGGTTTGGTTGTTTGGAGTAAAGTGTCCAGTTTCAAAAGATTGAATTTCAATGATTTATATGTTTTTCAAATCTAACCTTTGTATGGTCTTGTGACCATAAGTTTTTATAAAAAGATTGAAATTAAGTTTTGTAAAATTCTGGGCAAACTAGACACCCATACCTTTCCAACTGTATATTATTTGTAATATTGCATGACCATTTGGATTGGTTTTGAAATCTCCAAAGTGACCACTAAAATAGGGCATCATAGCTGTTATCCGAATCTGACCATTGGTCACTTAATTGACCATAACTTTTTCTATAGACATCAAAATTTCATTCCATAAATTGGAGTATAAAGTAGACTTCCATACCTTTCCAATGATATATCATATGAAAGGTTTCGATGTTATTTGGTTATGTTTCGGTGTGCTCAAATATTGAGCTGTGCTGTGGTGGAATTCTACGGGCCATGTCCGTAAAACAAGGGCACAGAAAAGGGACCAGAACGTCAGGTCAATTCTGCGCCTCAATTCTGCGGCCCTGGGGAGTAGATTTTTCCCGTGAAGTTAGGACAATTTTGTCATTTCACCCAACCTATTTTACTTTCTATAAATATATCCTTATCTCTGGTTCTAACTACAAGTCTTGAATTCTAAGAACCCTAGAGAGATATTTAGAGAGACTTGAGAGAAAAAACTTAAAGATTACATCTTTATTTCTCTAAAACCATTCCCACATGTATAAATCATAATCTAAGCATGATCTAGGATCATCTAGCTTGTGCTAATGCATGGGTTTTCTTCAACATGCATGATATGATTTGTTGAACACTATTATCTTACATAATTACCGTTTGTGGAAATAGAAGGAAATGTCCACTTTCAAGTTTAAAAGAGCAAAAATGACTCATCAATGTTTTTCTTGCATTTGTGTCCTCTTGGGCACATGAAATTCCAAGAATACCCTTAAAGGGATTTTAAATATTAAAACCTTTTTAAAAAGGAAATCCTCAAATTGCCCTAAACCCCCAACCCAATTAAGCATCATTACCAATTTGCCCTAACCTAATTGAAATTCAAAATCAGTGAGGAGAGGTTGCGAACGAGAGTAGAAGAAGAGGCTCGTGGAGAGAAAAAGAATAAGTAGAAGAAGAAGCCAGCGAAGCTACCAGAGTAGAAGAAGAAGCGAATGAGAGAGAAGAAGAAGAAGAAGAATCAATGATGAGAGGTTGTGAACGAGAGTAGAAGAAGAGGCGAATGAGAGAGAAGAAGAACGATTAGAAGAAGAAGCCAGCGAAGCTACTAGAGTAGAAGAAGAAGTGAATGAGAGAGAAGAAGAAGAAGAAGAATCAAAACACACCTGGTTTGAGAAGAGAGAAACCGATAGTAGAAGAAACTGTCTTGAAGAAGAAAAAGAAGAAGAAGAAGAATAAGAAGAAGAACAGTCGAATACCGAGACCCAGCCTTGCCGTTTTGTCCTTGTTATCTTCATTCCTCGTTCAAGTTAGAGAAGACGCTTTTATCGCAACTCGTAAGTAAGGGTATTCATTCGTTTTCTCATTGTCTTCTTCATTCCTTTGGCGTTTTAACCTCCCATTAATTTGTTTTGTTTACATCTGTGTGTAATTATGCATGGATGATGATTTGATTTTTTACTTGGGTGACTTGGCTTGTGGTGGGTTACCAGTGATTTATTCTTGTTTTGTTGAAATTCACTTTTCAGTAAATTAATTGTGAAACAAATAGGCTTAGTCATGAGTAGTTATCTTGCAGTTCATGCAACAGTTCATGCAAGCTGGGGAACAGGTGGTTTTGTTTAGTTTTTTAATTGAAGTTTTGAAATGTGGCCTCATTTGTCTGAATATTAAGCCTTGACAAAGGGATTTGAAGCCCTATAAGCGATTATGAAGTGTAGTGTAGTTGTATATGGTTTTTGTGATGTTATGTTAAGTGTTGGATTTTGGAATTGGTGGATTTTTTGGTGCCTTGGGGGCTTATGTATTATTTTGTGTTGACATACATCATGTATCCCCGTAGTGGTAGGAAGGTGGGAAGGATGTCCTTTCATATCATTGTTTGTTTTGTCCAAATCAGGGCTTAAAATCCCTTTCCAGGGCTTGAAATTCCACTTCAGTTCTTCAAATCCATGTACAAGGCTTGAAATTCTTTTTCCAGTTCCTTAAATCCCTTTGTCAGGGCTTGATATTTCATTACAAGGCTTGAAATCCCATTCCAGGGCTTGAAATCCCTTTTTTGTTATGCTTAGCATTAATGAATTTTTGTTTTCTTATAAACCAGATGGCGGCCGATCGTTTCAAAAAACAATGGCGGTATCCAAACCACAAAAGCTGGGTACACGCGAGAATAAATTCGCACAACAAAAAAAAATTTCTTCGATATTTGTAGTTGGTCTTGACATGTTACGGCATGTTAGATAGGTTTAAACAAGGCCTTTTTGGGCAGTACTTGGATATGATATAGCCCATAAAGGTTCATGGGATGCTGATCTACAATCTTCTGAAAAGACAGATCATTCTTCCCAAATCACAAAAGGAGGATGAAATATGGTTTGGTTTAGGGGAGAAGGAAGCTCGGTTTGGGAGAGAGGAATTTTGCTTGTGCAGTGGCCTCAACATGGGCACACTGCCCTAAGGGTTCCGAGAAAAAAAAGAAGTCAGTGAGGAATCTATTTTGACACGTTATTTTGTAGATGAAAGCCCGACGATTGAACTGTTGGAGGCAACCTTTAACCGGCTCAAGGAGCCTGTAGAGGGTGATGATACATTGAAGATGGGATACCTATTAATGGTGTCCCAATTCTTCAGGATTGATGAAGCACGGACAACCATACCCGGTTGGGTGTTGTCTTTAGTAGAAGACATCAATGCATTTGAAAGTTTTCCTTGGGGCTCGTACATATTCGATGTCACATTGTTTTGGCTGAAGAATGCAGCCAGTAAACACCTTGATAGGTTAAGAGGCAATGGCCAGAAGAAAGAAGAGAATGAGGGCCCCAAGAATAAGAAAAAGAAGGAAGAGAAGAAGAAGAAGAAGAAGAAGAAGAATGAAGAGGAGAATAAGGAAGAGAAGAAGAAGAAGAAAACTGAAGTAGAAGATGGATAATAAGAAACAGATAATGACAATCAGCAGGCGGAGTTGAACAATCAGTAGAACAATGATGATTCGAAGTGTTTCACATTCCACATTTATGGATTTCTACTAGCATTTCAGGTAATAGTTGCCAAATCAATTCATGTGTAAATCAAACTTATGAGATTTTTATTTCGTTATGAGATTTTTTTAATTGTTTAGGTTTAGGCCGTTTAACGGATTTGCCGTTTGGAAGGTAAAATCGGTTTAGGCGTCAAGGATTGCAATTTCAATTTGCATGTGCATTATACTCTAATTTTTCATTTGAGTAGCTCATTTCTCTTTCATTTTTTTCTCTAGGCCAATTGTGCCTAATTCTTGGTTCTCTTTTCTTTACTTTGCCAAACTTTTCTTTTCAAGCTTATTTTCTTTAGCTTCTCTTTTTCTTTTCAAAATTCTTTGCTTTTCTTTGGTTTTCAAGTTTTCTTGCTTTGCAAGATTCTTTTGCACACATTTTCATGCCTAGGTACACGCCTCTATATTTTCAAGTATAAGATCTTACATTGATTTCCTAGGCCTTAGTAAATCATTTGGTCAAGGTAAGTTAATCATGTAGGCTATAAGGTTCATGTAGACATGGTTCATGAATGAAAGGCTTAAAACGCGTTTGGCTTCAAAGGGGCTTGGGAGCACACACATTAGAGGGTTGGAAGTATTTAGGCCAATTACTGGTTCACACATACATTGCCTAAAATCCTTTCTAAAGGCTTGTCCACAAAGCAAATAAAGCATCCACAAGCAGACCAAAATATTCTATGGCAAGTAATATTTATGTGCAAATGAGACTTATACATGCTTGAATGAGTGTTTAAAGAGTGAATATTTGAAACTCAAAATCCGCTTTTTAAGGCCGTGTTTGTGTTTCTCACGGGAATCTCTTATTTATAGCTCAAATATATGTTGATGACATTTGAAAGTATACAAACGGAGTTAAATAGCTTAAAGCATACCTAGAGAAGGAGGGGGGGGGGTGAATAGGTTTTTACACTTTTTTCAATCCCTTAAACAAACTTTCGTTTGTCCCTCAAGGTAGCTTTACATGCAACACATAAACCACAAATCCGTACATAGACAAGATAAGCATATGATCATATAAGCATAGTCTATAAATATCAATTAGTTGTATGAGGTATAAGAACACATAAACTCAACAACAAAGAATACTTGTATTTCAAAATATGTTCAATGTATTACAAGTATGATCATATGTCACTATACAAAAATTACAATATACAAAATGAATCATATATACAAAAAGTGATCAAATGAAAGGATCCACAAATCATACTAACAAAATCTTGTTCAACCATACATTCACAAGTGAATAATGTGTAACAAAATAATAACATACACAAATCAAATATAAAAGATAGAGATAAGAAGAATTAATACAAGAGATTTTTTAACGTGGTAAAACCTCCAAGGAGGAAACATCTACGGGTTGAACTACAACCATTGGGTACTATATATATTGGATGGTAAATAAGAAATTCCACAAAGTGATCAATCTTTAGCTCACCTACCTAGTGGAGTCTATGTCTACCCAACCCTATTGGAAAGTACGAAATCCCTCAATGATGCGAAGCCACCATATATTTGACCGCGCCAAAACCGGTTCTACAAATACTACAGTAAATTACGCTATTCTACTATGGTTATTCTAAAGGGGCGCGTGGGTGGTTCACCCTTCGCAAGTGTACGAGTCGTGTGAGTAGTAAAGGGTAACGAGTAAGGGTGGTCGTTCCCACGAGGAGGTGATTAGCTAAGTGAGTTCTAGGTTATCATTACTTACCAATTTCTAACTTCTAACAAGTTTACTAATTAATGTAATCTAGATTAATTACACTAAGCTTGCAATGAAGTAAGGATTAAGCTAGATTAAGACAATTAAGATAGATTAAAGATCATTAACCAATCATTAACCAATCATTCATTAAGCATATTCACAACATTCTAAGGCATGTATTTCATTTTCAATAATGTTAAGCACCAAATCCATCATCTAACACATAATCTAATATCATAGATAAGTGAATAAGAGAGAATTTAGGAATAGTGATATAGAGATTTTCTAATTAACCCATGTTATGAATTACTTAGAGACATCTCTATGAAATGGTTAGTGAAACATTCATACATATTGTAGGACACTCTATGCATGAAATCAACTACCAAGTGTGTACAAATAGATGTATATGCAAGACATATCATCCACATATCAAGTCATTAGAGTTCATAATACACACATACAAGCCCTAGAGAGTGAAATAACAAATTGATTGATTAAGTTAATAGTATAATTACAAGAATTACATCAATCCCTTAACAAAAGAGTTTAGTTACACGTAGAAGTATATAAGCATGAAAATACGAAAGAAGAGCTAAACAAACCCATCCGGATTCGTTTCTTGCGCAAGAAGACTACTCTTTGCAATCCAAGCACAATATCCTTCTAAAGCAACTCCGAAGGATCAAGTCTAGGTAACTCAAAATGGTGTTTGGCTACCTAGAAAGTGATGGGAAAATGATGAGGAAACTAACTAAAGTTGAGAGAGTTATTCTCTCTCTTCTTTCTATAACTAAAACTAACTAAAAAAACTAAAATATCTAGTGATAGATAAAAACTAAAAGTGTGTAGTGTAGTATTTTGTAACTTACTAACTAAGATAGGATAGATATTTTATCTAAGGTAAATTCTATGGAAATATCTCAAAATATCTAAGTGGTAAGGTGTGTTGGACAAGCTTAGGTGATAGGAGAGCAAGTGGACGTGCTACCTTCAAGTGGAGAGGACCCGGCGAGCTTGATCACTCTGGCTCGCAGGTTTGTTCCCGCCGGCGTGTAGTTGCGGTGAAAACGGAAGGTTTCCCGCGAGTTCATACTTTCTGCCTTGCGGGACATGTCTCTCGGCATGAACTCGCCTAGATTCCGCGGGTTTGGATGTGTTTCTTACGTGCAAGATGCCGCTGGGAAGAGGTTTGTAAGGATTCCCGTTTTGTTGATTGGCTTATTTCGTGATCAAACCACATGTTGGGGTTTTGAATGTAAGGGTAGTCTAAGTGTTTAATGATTGAAGATCAAAGGCCCTTCCATGACCTCAAGATACAAGCACGCCAAAGGTATAATCTCTTGTGCTTGTTTTTCTTTGAAGAGATTTAGTAGCACACACACACTTAGCATTCTTGCTATGATTGCATACTTGCTTATTTTTTATGTGCATCTCTTCACATGTCACTTTACACACTAGCACTTTGGTTGATATATCTTGTTGTGTGTATATGTGCCTTATAATTCGTTTCCCGACATTGTTCGGAAACGTCCGCGCTTGCACTAATGAGTGCTTGGTTTCGCGCGAAGACCGCCTATGAAGAATGCCCTTGGCTTCTCCTTGGTTTTCACCATTGTTGGTGATCGGCGGTTATGATCGGCGGCCTGGCCGCCGAATGAAACCGCCGTTTCAGTCCAGATTGGTCTGAAGCAATTATGCGGTCAAGATCGGCGGTCACGACCGCCATTCGAAACCGCCGTTCATACCTGATCGATTTTAATCCCTCGGGTTTGATTCGGCGGTTGGATCGGCGGTCACGAAACCGCCGAATGAAACCGCCGTTAATGCTCTGTTCTTCAAGAGCTCAATTCGGCGGTCGTTATCGGCGGCCTGGCCGCCGATTGAAACCGCCGAACGGTGCATTTCAGGGGCAAAAGTGTCTTTTCACATGCCCAATTCTTGATGTCTATAAATATCTTATTTTCTCAATCTCTGATCAAGTTTCTTGAGCAATTAGAACCCTAAACTTTCAAGAGAGATTTTTGAGAAAAAATCAAATCAAGAACCCATCTTTAAACACTCAAATTAAATCCCTTTTGCATCAAATTTCATATTTGATCTTCTATGCCTTCATAGAATTGATCCATGCATGGTTTTGAATCATCACATCTTATTTGGTATGTTCTTCACTAATTTCATATTACTTTAGTGTTTTTCATATTAATACATCTCTTTAATTACTTGTATGCTTTTGATTATATGCTAGATACAAGTTAGAGATTATTTGTGATGAAAATGATTGAGTGTTGATTGTGATAGCTAATTAGGTTTTTGCTTAATCTTGATTAGCTAAGCTATTTGACATGTCATTTAGCAATTGATATCTAGGGTTGATTAAATTGATTATATCATCATCCTAGATAAGCATCTAAGGTTACCTAGCCTTGTTTGTTATTTGAATATTCATATATATTCACATAGGTTGTTTCTCTTCATTGAGAAGTAAGTCTTGAGGCTAAGAGTGCTTAGGCCTCAAGCAAATTGGAATAGGGTTGCTAATAAAGGCCCGCTGGGTAGAAGTGAGGGGTTACAGACCGGAGTGTTAGACGAGGTCTATATAGGTTGTAAACTTCATTTCAATTAGTGATTTCGAGTTCCGAGTGTGGCGCACTATACAGCCCGTGGTTTTTCCCAGTGGTTGGGTTTCCACGTATATATCAAGTGTTATTTAAATTCCGCATCTTATTACACTTGTATGTATTTTTGACTAGTAGGGGCATTTTCGTAAAATTGACTTGCATGCGAAAATTGGGTAATATTTAATAAAATCTATTCACCCCCCATCTAGCTTTATATAGAACACGCCTCTAATTTGTTTCAAGGTTGAAACTCGAGCTCGGCCATAGAGGTTTGAAGACTTTTGGAGAGTTGGTGGAGAGAGAATCACATGCATGGGAGGCTGAAAATGGTTCCACCGTGACCGAAAAGGCGTCGGCCATCGTTATGGGCGGAGAACGACCGGAAAAACCACCGAAAACGGGCCAAAAACCGTTGGGTCATCGTTGGGTCATCGTCGGGTCATCGTCAGGTCTGAACCGGGTTGTCAGGTCTTCGGGTCGGGTCACGCGGGTCATCTTGACCCGTCTGCATGAGGAAGACGATGACGTCATGCTAACGCGTACAGAGGCCAAAACGACGTCGTTCTCTGCTGACGTGGCTCTGATGCCTGCTCTTGCTGGCAAATTACACAATGATCCCCTCAGCTCTTCACTAATCACTGAATCTGTAATATTTTCTTTCGAATTGCACTTTGACCCCTGATTCTCCATAATTACGAAATTGCCCTATTTTGCCCTATTTTGCTACTTTTCTCCAGTTTGGTCTAAAATACCCCTGATGAGTTAAAATACCTGAAAAACACTTATTTACAATATTAAATACCAAAAAGGGCTCGAAAAACGATTACAAAAGCTAAGTAAGGGAGTGCTAAATGTGAACATTTGGAGCACGATCAATATTGGACAACATACAAAACCAACATCGATGGAAGATTAGAAATTCCTCAAGAGTGCATACACATCCCGTGTACCCCGCTCTTTCGGAGTCTATGTCTATCCATACGCCTAGGCCTACCAATAAAATAGCCAAGTCCCTATCCAAGGCACTCATGCCTCTAGAGAGCCTCCCATGCATGACTATCCGAGTCCTCCCAACTTTAGCAATGACTTCTTGCTTGCCTATCCGAGTCCTCCCGACTCTAGACAAGTCTTCTTGCTTGGCTATCCGAGTCATCCCAACTCTAACCAAGACTTCATGCCTTTTACAAGGACTTCCTAGTGTGATCATGTGAATGCAAATGATGCAAACAATCAATTCAACATAGAATATGTGATCAATACATTCCATTGTACAACTAGACCTAAACATGTGATAACACAAGTAATAAAAGTCTAGATGCAAAACTAGAATAAAACCTAGAGCATATGTAAACACCTAACACATAAAACTCATAGTCTCATTCACACATACAGCACTTGAACAATACATATTCATGAAGCACAAATTCAAGATGCTATAAACATACAATAAAATGCTAGAATCATAAAATCAAATCAATGAATGGTCTAGCCAAAGATTTAGAGCAAGGATTAAAAGATAAATCAATTGAATCCAAGATTGCTCTAAAAACACATACAAATACAATAATCCTAAATTTCATCAATCAAAGGATTAAAACATATTTCAAGGTTATTTATCACAAAATTGATTCAATCAAGTCACAAACAACCTAAGTTATCAACCTAATCACAATACAACTCACAATCATGTGAAAAACCAAGAATCAAAGAAACTAGTTCACATATGTCTCTAATTAGACTTTTGATTAGGATTGATTATAAAGCTATCTTTCTCAATAGCATTCACCAAACATACAAGTACATATAGAAGAAGAAACCCCAAGCAAATTGAAGGTTATAAAAGAAGAAATCTCAAAGATATGAACATTACCTTGGATTCTCAAGCTGGTTCGGTTTTCTATGTGTAACCACCAGAAAAATCGATCAAACAGCTTCCAAACCACTTGGGAAAAGTAGAGAACTCGATTAAGAACAATCTCCAACTTGAATCACTCAATTCCAACTTCATATGAGAAAGTTATGGTGTTTGGAAGATGAGAAAACTTGGAGAGAAAATCTGACGGGATTTCAATATTTTTCTTCTTGAAAATTAATTGGAGGGAATAAGAGTATTTAAAAAGAAGAGAGAGAAGGGAAGATTCCGGCCAACCAGAAGGTGCCACATCACCCCTTGGTCGTGTGGGGCGCGTGTGCCACACGGGGGCAGAGGCCTGCCCTGGCTGTGTGGCCCACGGCCTCCACACGGGGTGGCCTAGCTTGCCTCTCCCGCGCTCCGCTCGCGTTCTTTGGCCTTATTCGGGCCTCTGAACTCCGATTTTGAATCTGTCTTCAGATTACGAATCATGACTCCCTCACACACAATGAAGACTATGAAACTTTGACAAAAGGTTGAGAATTCATCTCAGAAAATGACGACGAACACAATTCAACGAATGAGAACGAAAAGTAGCGTAGCTACATTGTTTGGACTCGAAACTAAATGAATGAGTAACCGAAATGACCGGAACTTAATAAGGAATCATAATAGAACATGTTCAAGTCCAAATACAAAAATGGAAAAATACAAACACAAAATCACATATGTATGCCATTTCCTAGACATAGTCCTAGAACATGCAAATAATAAAGATTGTCAAATTAGATCTAATGCATGAGCATACATTATCAAGTGTGTGAAAGTGATATATATAAATGATGTTTAACCATGAAGGAACACACAAGAATGCCATATGGGTGTGTGCCTAGCCTTGTAAGAGAAATGAGGTCTTTTATACCTTTGTAGACCGATGAAGCACACTTCTCTTTGAAGCCAGCATCTTGCATGAATTATGGCCAAGACTTTCTTTGACGTCTTGAATCTTCAAAAACTTAGACCACTAAACATTACAAGAGAAACACGTTTTGATATGGAATACATGCCAAGACAAACAAAAAACCTAACAATCTCCCCATTTGGCAAATTCCATGTCAAAACCCCTAAACATATAGTAACACAATTACAAAGAAAATTTGGTCACAATAAGTACAATGAGTTACACATTTAGACACAAATTAAAAACAACAAGTCTTGAACTTCATCTTGGTCTTCTCTTGATATCACCTAAAATAAACTTGAAAGCACAAGAATATCTAAGAGGCAACACATATGGCAATATATATCCATTGGCAAGAAAATAACACATTTAAAGTTCAAATGGATCATGTATGCTCCCCTTAAATACATGTATCCAACAAAGTATTCTAGCCGAGAATCAACAAAAAATATTACAAGCCATAGAGTTCAAACTTGATACCAAATACACCAAAAACTAAAAAAAAAAAAATATGAGACTAAGTAAGCTAGATATATATCTCCCATATTTCTCCCCCTTTTTGACATGATATGAAGCCAAAAGGAAAGAGTAAGAAAATATACCTTAAAGTCATTTCTAGCCACTTTTATCACCAAGGAAAATTGTGCAACTTGATGATCTCACATATTGCTTTGAAGTGGATGCCTTGCTTTCCAAAAGCTTGATCTTTTCATCTTGTTGCACCACTTTAGCATTAAGTTCTTCAATCTTCCTTTGCGAAGCCTCAATCATCTTTCGTTACTCTTCCACCTCATTCTTCAAATGAATAGCCCAAATAGGAAGACTAGGAGCATTAGAAACATTGCTTGAATCAAGTGATTCTCCAAAGAGCCTAAATGTATCACTAAGCTTTCCCTTTTCCTTGTATGACATAGTAGTCACACGTTTCTCACTTAAATTCTCTAAGGGAGGAAGTAACACATCATAGTCTTCTTGCTTCAAACCTTTGACTAAACAAAAATGAGAGATAAAACCCGGAAATGGTAATTTCTTATCCAACCGAGATGCACGTGCCGCAATCTCAATATGTTCAATAAGCACCTCACCAAGATTAATGGGCTTGTTAGTCACCAAAGTGTAAACAATCTTGATCTTTTCTCTATTAAGTTCGGAAGCATTAGTAGAGACAACAAGATTAGAACAAACAAATAAATGCCAAAAGCACTCACTTTGGTCAACTCGCTTTGCCTAATAAAGGCACGTTTCCCCCACATAAAATTGACATCATCACAAAGAGTTTTACCCATTAAATCAAGGTTTTCCAAAACATCAACATCAAGGAAATCCGACTCAATATCTTCGGGCAAACCTAGAAATTCATTCAACTTCCAAGCACAAACTCTAAAGACAACTCCTCTCATGTCTATAATCGCATCCTCAACGGTGGTACTTGATTGATATACATGATAAAATTCCTTAACCATTGTCTCATTAACAATTCCTATCATGTCAATCCAAGTATTCCATTTTCTTTCCATAATTACCTTATGAACATAATAGTTAATACAAGAGTTCAAGTCGATCAATACCTCTTTCTTGAATAATCTTTTTGCTTCCAAAGATTCCTAAACTTTTCATCTTGCTAGCTTTGGAAACCTTGGTCGAAGAAGTAGACTTTGACTTGTCAATAGGATTCGAAGTATTAGAAACACCAACTTTCTTAGCCTTTCCCATGACTTTGTGTCACACAAATACTAAAAACAAAATGAGTGGAAACACAGAAACAAGTTAGTGACCAATAAACATATACAAAGGCAAAAACATCATTTTTGAACAAATCATCATGCATATAAGAATTTATCATAGCATCTCCAAGATTTATCAAAAATAAGAATAATGCCAACAAACAACAATTTTGAAGAATCATGTGAACAAATCATACAAGAGAACAAAACATAACATATAATGCTCCCCCTTGATAAATGCCCCATCTAGCATCTAGATAGACAATTGTTCACATGTATCGCCACACATTCACATCACAAGCAATTTCAATAGATTTTTTCAAATAAGCTTCATAAATCAATGAGAGTTACACTAAGATTTTCAATCACTCTCATATATCTTCTAAAATTGCTAAAGTATCAATATACCAAATAAGCAAATGTGTGTGTGTGAAGATTTTGCTTCAAATATATAAAAGGAAGTATTTTGAAAATCAAACATGCAAACATTTTCAACATTTATTCATCTCAAGTCTTTCCGTAGAAAGGTCAAACCGATCATCATCCGAAATTTTTCTTTTAAAAAGAATAGATCAGCGAAGTGTGTGCATGTGGCTCGTCAATCCATTTCTATTTGACAACCCGAGCTAATTTGATTTTTCAACTATACTCCAAAAGCCTTTTTGTTTTGTTTTGTTTTGGGCTTGAATCAAAGATTTTTTTTTTTAATGATTCATTTCAACACTTCTTTGACTTTTAACAAACATAAACATATACACCTCATGGTGGCTTTCACTCATCACAATGGCGTAGCCTTTTCCTACATTGGGCGGCTTCACAACCAAGGTATGTAGCCCTTTCCATGAGGGTGCCCATTGAATTCTATGTTGCCGAAGCAAATGGATACCGACCATTGGTCATTTTTAAACGTACTAGTCCTTAGGACTTCAAGTTGTATCCATACTTACATTAATCAAACTCAACACACTTAACCAAACATATAAGAGAAGCAAAGTGCATTTTAGAAACTAAGTTTTATAGCTTAAAAGCTGTTAACCGCCAAAAATGGTAGGGACCAAAGAAGAATTTTCCATCATCTCTTGAAGTTATGACAGGGTAAAAAGGTGCCATGGGAGATGTATCCTGATACCCCGCCTATCTACAAGAATAGCCAGAATGTGGACGCCTACCCACCTCGGTCAGGTTCAAGGCTTCCAGAACCTAGAAAGTACCAGGAAACCCCGAAGACATGGTCCCAGAGATACTACTACCATGAGATCCTAGCACCTGCCTACCTCCAAGTATCCTGGTATCCCGGTATTCCGGTACCTCGATACCCCGGTACTCTGATGCTGTCAAGCATAATTTAAGAAAAGCGAGAAGAAGGTGAGATACTTAAGTATCCCGATCCACCAAAAACTAGTGGTAGGCACCTGGTGAATAAACGGTCGCATATTAACATAAAGACCCCGGTGCCCCAACCTCGCCAAAAGCAGGAAGCAGATATCCCGAACAGCAAGCCAAGTAGAAAGACAAGCATTAAATGCCACCATTCAAGACAGAATGTTACATACATTCCCGCCATACAAAATCATACTTGAAATAGGAGTCAACTCCCATCCAATCCGACAAAAAAGGAATCACTTGATTTTGGGGATCAATTCCCCGATGAACTTGTTGATCACCAAGGAAGGATCCGTAAATCACTAAAACCCTAGACCGAAGTTCTATGAGTGCATGACAAGAAACGGACCTATATATACTCACCTTATGATCACAGAAGAAAAAGACCCTACTTGATACTTTGCCACTTATCGACAGATACGAGAGCTTCATCGCCATTACCCATCAAGTTTAGCTTGCCTTTGATCATATATCGATAGTTTTGTTAAAGATTGATTGTAACCTTACTATGCGTTTATTCTGAATAAAACTAGTTGAGTATTCGTTCTATCATATGTTTGAATCTTTTTTTCTTACTACTATCATACACCATTCTTAGTGAATTTTTTAGGAAGCCAAAGGTATCGAACTACCTGATACCTCTCTGACCAAGATCTACCCCGATCCTGGTCCCCTTTGAATTGTTAATTGGAAATATCACCCCAGTGATAATTTTCGGTTAACACTTTGGCACCGTCTGGTGCAATTTGAACTTATGCACATAAGAAATGGACAAGAGAAGCCTAATAGACTCTAAACAGGCAACGGGAGCAAATGTCTCCTTAAAGTCGATACCCTCAATTTGAGAGTACCCTTGTGCAACAAGTCTAGCCTTGTTACGCACTATGTTGCCATCCTCATCGGATTTGTTCCTATATATCCATTTTGTGCCTATAACATTAGTGGTCTTAGGCCTATGAACTAGAGTCCAAATCTCATTCCTTTCGAATTAGTTTAGCTCTTCTTGCATGGCAAGAACCCAAAATTCATCATTTAAGGCTTCATCAACCTTTTTGGGTTCTATTTGAGAGGTGTAGCATGTAAAGCTAATGCGATTAGCTATTTGATGCCTAGTCTTAACACCTTCATTAACTTCTCCAATGATGTCATTTTTATCATGGAGTTGTCTAACCCATGGAGCGGGTTCTTTAGAGTTCAAGAGAGGAACTCTATCGATAGGTTGTGTGTCATCGTCAATAACATTAGACATCCCAATATTAGGAATCACCACAACCTTCTCTAAGGGAAAGTCATCACTAAAAACAACCTCCTCATCATGGTCATTAGACTTGAGCCTTGTATCATCAATGACAACATTGGATGATTCCATGACGGTTCGAGTCTTCAAATTGAAAACTTTATAGGCTCTACTATTTAAGGTATAGCCAATAAAGATACCCTCATCACTCTTATCATCAAATTTGCCAAGTTGATCACGGTCATTTAAAATGTAGCATTTGCTTCCAAAGGAGTGGAAGTAGCTAACATTTGGCTCTCTACCTTTCCATAACTCATAGGAGGTATTCCTAGTTTCGGGCCTTAGGAAAACTCTATTTCCTATATAGCAAGCCGTATTGACGGCTTCAGCCCATAGGTTCCTAGGGACATTGTGTAGGGAAAAATACGGTCACGCAGCGGAAGCGAGACTAAAATCGAGTTTAGTATAGTTTAAAATTTTTCCATAATTTGAACCTTAACCCTCTAATTAATTAACATATAATACTAAAGATATCATACCTTTGTCGCGTGATCCGATTAACATTGCGTCGATGGTAATCCGCAAGATCTTCCAATCCAATCACGAACGTGAATCACCTAGGAGTGTGGTCTCCCTTCTCTTTGAATTATGTACCTCAGGATGGATTAATAAAATTTTTTCTCTTTCGTTAGTCACAACAAGTTCCAAGAGACAACAAAGAATGTTCCGGTCACTTTTGAATTCACAATCTTTAGATTGAAACTCGCGTGAACCTTATTCGAAATTGTGCACAAAACCTTTTGATGTAAAAGTAACTAGTGTACTATCGAAATAAGAACAAACTTTTCTCTCTATTCCTCTTGGCCGAAAATCACACTAGTCTAAGAGTTGGATTCTATTTTTCTCTAGCAAAAGAAAAAACACTCAAGTCCAAGACCTTAGGGTTTACCGAATTCTATTCACCTAATATAATATGGTGTACCCGAACTCTCTTGCCACATATATATATATATATATATATATTGTGCCCGAATTCAATTGCCTATAAATATATATATAGTGCCCGAATTCAGTTGCCTATTAAAATATATATGTTACACAAATTCTACACTTTACTTATATATATTATTATTAGGCAAATTCTGCACTTTTATTATATATATTATTTGTCCGGCCACCAAAGGCCATATTAATCACATATATATATATATATATATTCCAGCTAATTGCCATATATATTTCATATATATCTATATATTGAGGCCGAAATCTTTTACCATGTAGGATTTGTGTCTTTTGACTTAAATCTTAACTCTATGTAGATTTCCTTAGAATTCCAAACCCTAATCCAACTCTTTAGTGTATTTGTGACTATATAAAAGACTTCCTTATTTGACTAGATAAATAAATCCCTTATTTATCTACTTACCAAATAAAGTCTTTTATATTTATTATATTACCACAATAGTATACTACTAAGAAACATATTTCCTAGTCAGAAAAAGATTTTGATTTTTAATTAAATAATTAATCAATCAATTAATTAATTTCCATTTAATCAATTAATAAAAATAAAACAATATAATATTATATATATCTCGGCCATGTGCCATATATAATAATATATCTATATATTGTTTTTCTATTTTATTAAATCCATTGGACCTTAACAAAAGGCCCACATGTGAACTAGACCCATTCTTACTAAAAGAAACAAGCCCACATGCCTTTCATTAATATATTAATATAATTGATCAGCCCATTAAATAAATAATGTGCAAATTATAATCTTAATATATTAAATACAATTCTAGATGGACCCATAAATTGGTCCGGTAGAATATATCAAGTGATCTATGCAAGTCCGTGTGGATTGGGGATCTTGGCGGGCTATCTAAATTTAAGCTTCAATAGACATAACCTAATCACAATCAACAAATGATTCACTTAGGTCCGATCTATTAATTTTAACTCATTCCACTAAAGAGCTAAAATTGAACTCTTAAATAAAGATAGAATAAGTAAATATTTCTCATTCGTACCCTAGACAATCTTATTGGAGATGGTGTATCCTCGTGAAGAATATCAGTAATCGCCATGAGCTCATAGACAGCCTATAGCTCTCCAAGTTACCATATTTACTCATATGACCACATTTTGAACTTGGATTTTTGACTTGTCCAGAAGCCATGTTTTAATAGACTCTATCGAAAACTTAACGTTAAGATTCAATATCCAATACCTCAAAACATCCATATGATGATATTCTACTCTCATTTAATAAATGGAGCCACGATGTCCATATCTATAAATGAAGTCCTCTATCGATTAACAAATGAATATCACCAAGCTATCGAGGATAGACTATGCTATATAATTGTACTCATTGATAACTCAAATGATACCACTTGCAACCATAAGTCCATCATTTATCTCAGGATTAAGATAGACTCTCCGATTGTCCTGATAATGAAAAGACTATTATCTATTGACGGTTCTAGATAAAGTATTTCATTGTGATCCAGTTCAATGCACCCAGTGCACTAGATTCTTTTACTCGGAGACCCTTCGATGATTTCAGACTCATCGTAACTCATTTGATCTCAATCAAATGCTAGCAAAAGAATTCTACAACTTTAACAAGATAAAAGTGCCCAACCTTTAACAAGATAAAAGTGCCCAACCTTTAACTTAAGTTGTGAACATTATTCAAGACTAACTAAAGAATTGTGTCTACCTCATACATATCCAGATGTATGAACAATTCTTCTTTTCTCATAGTCTTTTGACCTTATGATTATTTACTTTGACAATTATAATATTAAACTATAAATGCTATAAGATTTGTTAAACCAGAAATCACCTTATTAATATGAAAAGATTGTCAATTACAATATTACACTCTTGCTATTAAGCATAATCCTAGCATTAACAAGATAAAGGTGCCCAACCTTTAACTTAAGTTGTGAACATTATTCAAGACTAACTAAAGAATTGTGTCTACCTCATAAATATCCAGATGTACGAACAATTCTTCTTTTCTCATAATCTTTTGACCTTATGATTATTTACCTTAACAATTATAATTATAAATGCTATAAATAAACAGAAATCACTTTATTAATATGATAAGATTGTCAATTACAATATTACACTCTTGCTATTCAGCATAATCCTAATAGAACGGTGGCGTTTTGTGCTTGTCCTTCTATTCGGCTTGTTCTTGGTGTATCTGATCCTGTTTCAGGCGGGATCGAGGTATTGGGATTTTGTATCGATACGTGTCCGTTTTGCTAACCTGGTGCTTACTGTTAGCTTTTGGTGGATCGGGGTACTCAAGTATCTTGCATTCTTCCTATTCTCTTGAATTATGCATAAGTGTATCGGGGTACCAGGATTCCTGATGGCAGAAGGGTGCTAGGATCTTGTAACAGTGGAGTTCCTGGAGTCTTGTCTTTTTGGTTCCCTGGCACCTTTTGAGTCTTAGAAAACCTTAAACTTGATCTTGGCTGGTAGGAGGATGCACCGGGCCATTTGTAGAATGGCGGGGTATCGGGATGCCTCTCCCATGATATCTTTTTACCTCGACTTATCTTCTAAGACCGGTGGATAATTCTTCTTTGACCCCTGCCATATTTGGCGGTTAACAATTTGCTTGCCAAAAAGAACGCCCGAAGGCCAAAAAGAAAGTTTACTTGTCGAAAAGAACGTCCGAAAGCCAAAAAGAATGTTTGGAAACCAAAAAGCATGCTCGAGAACTAAAAAGTACTCCCGCGTTCAAAAAAGCATGCCCGTATGCCAAAAAGAAAGTTTGCATTCCAAAAAGAACTTCTGAAAGCCAAAAAGAAAGCCAGAAAGCCAGAAAGCCAAAAAGCCAAAAAGAAAGCTTACTTGCAAAAAAGAACATCCAAAAGTCAAAAAGAACGTCTGGAAACTAAAAAGCACTCTCGCGTTCAAAAAAACATGCCCGCATGCCAAAACGAACTCCCAAAAGCCAAAAAGAAAGTTTACTTGCAAAAAAGAACGTACGAAAGCCAGAAAGAACGTCTAAAAACTAAAAGGCACTCTCGCATTCAAAAAGAATGTCCGCATGCCAAAAAGAACTCCCGAAAGCCAAAAAGAAAGTTTGCATGCCAAAAAGAACGCCTGAAAGCCAAAAAGAAAGTTTACTAGCCAAAAAGAATGTCTGAAAGCCAAAAAGAACATCTGGAAACTAAAAGGCTTGCTTGAGAACTAAAAGGCACTCTCGCGTTCAAAAAATAATGCCTGTATGCCAAAAAGAAAGTTTGCATGCTAAATAGAATGCCTGAACGCTAAAAAGAAAGTTTACTTGCCAAAAAGAACGCCTGAAAGCCAAAAAGAACGTCTGGAAACTAAAAAGCACGCTTTAGAACTAAAAAGCACTCTCGCGTTCAAAAAAGAATGCCCGCATGCCAAAAAGAAAATTTGCTTGCAAAAAAGAACTCCCGAAAGCCAAAAAGAAAGTTTGCTTGCCAAAAAAAACGCCCGAAAGCCAAAAAGAAAGTTTACTTGCCAAAAAGAACGTGAACGTCTGGAAACTAAAAAGCACACTTGAGAACTAAAAAGCACTATCGCGTTCCAAAAAGCATGCCCGCATGCCAAAAAGAAAGTTTACATGCCAAAAAGAAAGTTTGCATGCAAAAAGAACGCCCGAAAGCCAAAAAGAAAGTTTACTTGCACAAAAGAACGTCCAAAAGCCAAAAAGAACGTCTAAAAACTAAAAGGCACGCTCGAGAACTAAAAGGCACTCTCGCGTTCAAAAAAGAATGCCCGCATGCCAAAAAGAAAGTTTGCATGCCAAAAAGAACTACTGAAAGCCAATAAGAAAGTTTGCTTACTAAAAAGAACGCCCGAAAGCCAAAAAGAAAGTTTGCTTGCCAAAAAGAACACCCGAAAACCAAAAAGAAAGTTTACTCGCCAAAAAGAATGTCTAAAAACTAAAAGGCACACTCGAGAACTAAAAAGCACTATCATGTTAAAAAAAGAATGCCTGCATGCCAAAAAGAAAGTTTGCATGCAAAAAAGAATGCCCAAAAGCAAAAAAAAAAATGTTTACATGCCAAAAAGAACTCCCGAAAGCCAAAAAGAACGCCCGAATGCCAAAAAGAAAGTTTACTTGTCAAAAAGAACGTCCGAAAGCCAAAAAGAACGTCTGGAAACTAAAAAGCACTCTCGAGAACTAAAAGCACTCCCGAGTTCAAAAAAGCATGCCCGCATGCCAAAAAAAAAGTTTGCATTCCGAAAAGAACTTCCGAAAGCCAAAAAGAAAGTTTGATTGCCAAAAAGAATGCCCGAAAGCCAAAAAGAAATTTTACTTGCAAAAAAGAACGTCCGAAAGCCAAAAAGAACGTGTTAACTGCCAAAAATGGCAGGGGTCAAAGAAGAATTTTCTATCGGCCTTAGAAGATAAGTCGAGGAAAAAAGATATCATGGAAGAGGCATCCCGATACCCCGCCATTCTACAAAATGGCCGGGTACAACCTCCTACCAGCCACGATCAAGTTTAAGGTTTTCTAGACTCATAAGGTATCAGGAAACCCATAAGACAAGGCTCTAGGAACTCCATTATTACAAGATCCTAGCACCCTTCTGCTATCCGAAATCTCGGTACCCCGATACCCCGATACACTCATACATAATTCAAGAGAACGAGAAGAAGGCAAGATACTTGAATATCCCGATCCACCAAAAGCTAACGGTAAGCACCAAGTTAGCAAATGGTCACGTATCAATACAAAATCCAGTACCTTGATCCCCCCTAAAACAAGATCAGATACACCAAAGAACAAGCCGAATAGAAGGACAAGCACAAAATGCCACCTTTCAAGACAAGTAAAGAATTACGCTCATTCCCCCCACTAAGAGTTCTATTTGAAATGGGAGTCAACTCCCACACAGTTTGCCATAGAAGGAATCGCTTGATTCTAGGGAGCAAATCCCCCGACAATCTTTTTGATCGCCAAGGAAAGTCCCATAATTGTTAAAACCCTAGGCCAAAGTTATAGGTGTGCATGGCAAGAAACAAGACTTATATATTCATCGTATTATCACACGAAAAAAGAGACCGCAACCTTATTCCTTATATTACATTGGTTTTTGTCCACTATTTCCTTTGCTTTTTTCGTCTATTTTATTAGAAAGCAAAAGGGTATCAAACTACTTGATATCCCACCGACTGAAATCTATCTCGATTCCAGTCCCTTGAATTGTTAATTGGAAAAATCACCCCAGTGATAATTTTCGGTTAATAGAACGTTTGGAAACTAAAGGGTACGCTCGAGAACTAAAAAGCACTCTCGTGTTCAAAAAAGCATGCCCGCATGCCAAAAAGAACTCTCGAAAGCCAAAAAGAAAGTTTGCTTTCCAAATAAAACGACCAAAAGACAAAAAGAAAGTCTGAAACCCAAAAAGAACGTCTGGAAACTAAAGCAAACGCTCGAGAACTAAAAAACACTTTCGCGTTAAAAAAAGCATCCCCGCATGCCAAAAAGAAAGTTTGCATGCCAAAAAGAACTCCCGAAAGCCAAAAAGAAAGTTTGCTTGCCAAAAAGAATGCCCGAAAACCAAAAAGAAAGTTTACTTGCCAAAAAGAATGTCCAAAAACGAAAAAAAAATGTCTGGAAACTAAAAAGCACACTCAAGAACTAAAAAGCACTCTCGCGTTCAAAAAAGTATGCCCGCATGCCAAAAAGAAAGTTTGCATGCCAAAAAGAACACCCGAAAGCCAAAAAGAATGTTTACTTGCCAAAAGAACGTCTGAAAGCCAAAAAAAACGTCTGGAAACTAAAAAGCACGCTCACGAACTAAAAAGCACTCTCGCGTTCAAAAAAGCCTGCCCGCATGCCAAAAAGAAAGTTTGTATGCCAAAAAAAACTCCCGAAAGCCAAAATAAAAGTTTAGTTGTAAAAAAGAACGTACGAAAGCCAAAAAGAATGTCTAAAAACTAAAAGGCACGCTCGAGAACTAAAAGGCACGCTCGAGAACTAAAAGGCACTCTCGCGTTCAAAAAGAATGCCCACATACCAAAAAGAAAGTTTGCATGCCAAAAAGAACTCCTGAAAGCCAAAAAGAAAGTCCTAGGTCAAGCCAAGCACGCTGTGGTGGCCATAGATTATTTTACTCGGTGGGTAAAAGCAAAGTCCTTAGTTCAGATCACTGAATCAAACACCACAAGCTTTGTCAAGAAAAACATTGTTTGCCGATTTGGTACTCTGATGGCCATAATCACAAATCTGGGAAAACAATTTGACAATGCCAATTTCAGGTCTTTCTGTGAGAAGCGAAGTATCAACCTTCGTTTTGCCTCGGTAACCCACCCTCAGACTAACGGGCTAGTGGAATCTACCAACAAGACTATCAAGAAGCTCCTTAAGAAAAAACCCTAATAGAAGAAAGGGAAATGGGTTGAAGAGCTTCCTAATGTTCTCTAGGCATATCGGACTACTAAGAGGACTGCTACTGGAGAAACCCCTGACTCGTTGGCTTTTGGAACAGAGGCAATCTTACCTATCGAGCATAGACTAACATCTTTCAGGGTCTAGCATTTCGAGTTAGAAGAAAATGAAATGAAGTTGAGAGCCAGCCTAGACCTCCTCGAGGAGGAGCAAGATAGGGCTGCAGAGCGGGTAACAACTTATCAAAGCAAGATAGCCCGATGTTTTAATAGAAAGGTGAAGACTCGTAACTTTAAAGAAGGGGACTTAGTTCTCAGGAAGGTGACCCAGAATACCCGGAAGAGGTCTGACGGGGTACTAGCCCCCAACTGGGAAGGTCCTTACCTGATAAAGATAGTGGTTCAAAATAGGGCTTACAAGTTAAAAGACATGGATGGTTACCTGGTAGATCACACTTGGAATGCTGATCACCTTAAAAGGTTTTACCCTTAAAAGTTTGAAGAGGAATTTATCTCGGTTGGTATACTTCTGATATATACCCCGATTTTGCTTTGTATTTGCTTTTTGAGAAATTCAATAAAGTCAGCTTTTATTCTCCTACGTGATTCTCTTGAATTCACCTAGCAAGTTTCACCATTTCTAATCGCCTCAAGACCAGGAAAGGCCGCATATCATTCCTGTTGCCTTGGTCGAGGTATACCCTCATCTAGGAAGGATCTAGTGCATAAACGCCTAAAAGGCGTAATCACCTGCCAGACTCTACATCCTCAAGACCAGGAGGACCTATAAGGACCTCCTAAAGCCTCGGACGGGGAATACCCCTCTCAAGGAAAAACCTAGTGCTAAAGTGGCCTTAGTTGCCCACCAGGACGGATCGCCAAAGGATCAAGATACCTTGTCAGGATACTTGATTCCTTATTTCTCCATATCTACACATAAAATCCTAGTGCTAAAGTGGCTTTAATTGCCTACCAAGACAGGACACCAAGGAATCAGGTTACCTTCTCAAGATGCCAGATATCTCATCCCACCAGGCATTCATATAAGGAATTTTCCACTTTTTAGAAAGTCTGTTGAGTAGTCAATCAAGATAAGTCCATCATCAGGATCCCCTATGAAAGGTTCATCAAATTTCCAGACTTACAATGTTCAAATCGAGGTACCCAGGCAACCTTGGCTCCATACCTAGATTGATTTGTTCTGGTCAATATGTTTCCATACTTAGTCAAATTTACTTAGCCAAAAATACTGCCAACTTATACTAGACCTTATAAGGGGACTATCTGTTAGGATTATGCTTAATAGCAAGAGTGTAATATTGTTTTTGACAATCTTTTCATATTAATAAAGTTATTTCTGATATAAACAAATCTTATAGCATTTATAGATTGAATATTATAATTGTCAAAAGTAAATAATCATAAGGTCAAAAGACTATGAGAAAAGAAGAATTGTTCGTACATTTGGATATGTATGAGGTAGACACAATTCTTTAATTAGTCTTGAATAATGTTCACAACTTAAGTTAAAGGTTGGGCACCTTTATCTTGTTAAAGTTGTAGAATTCTTTTACTAGCATTTGAGTGGGATCAAATGTGTTATGATGAGTCTAAAATCATCGGAGGGTCTTCGAGTAAAAGAATCTAGTGCACTGGGTGCATTGAACTGGATTACAATGAAATACTTTATCTAGAACTGTCAATAGATAAAAGTCTTTTCATTATCAGGATAATAGAAGAGTCTATCTTAATCCTGAGATAAATGATGGACTTATGGTTGCAAGTGGTATCATTTTAGTTATCAATGAGTAAGATTATATAACATAGTCTATCCTCGATAGTTTGGTGATATTCATTTGTTAATCGATAGAGGACTTCATTTATAGATATAGACATCGTGGCTCCATTTATACAATGAGAGTATAATATCATCATATGGATGTTTTGAGGTAATTGGTTATAAAATCTCAACGTTGAGTTTTCGATAGTGACTATTGAAAGCATGGCTTCTGGACAAGTCAAAATATCCAAAGTTCAAAATGTGGTCATATGAGTAAATATGGTAACTTGGAGAGCTATAGGCAGTCTATGAGCTCTTGGCGATTACTGATATTATTCATAAGGATTCACTATATCCAATAAGATTGTCTAGGGTATGAATGAGAATCATTTACTTGTTCTATCTTTATTTAAGAGTGCAATTTTAGTTCTTTAGTGGAATGAACTAAAATTAATAGATCGAACCTAAGTGAATCATTTGTTGATTGCGATTGAGTTATGCCTATTAGAGCTTAAATTTAGATAGCCTACCAAGATCCCCAATCCACACGGACTTGCATGGATCACTTGATATTTTCTACCAGACTAATTTATGAGTCCATCTAGAATTGTATTAAGGCATGTGGACTTGTTTCTTTTAGTAAGAATGAGCCTAGTTCACATGTGGGCCTTTTAATTAAGGTCCAATGGATTAAATGAAATAAGAAAATAATATATGGGCCATATATATATGTATGGGCGGCAAGGCTTGCATAAAAGTCTAATATATTATTTTGTTTCATTATTTGATTAAATGGAAATTAATTAATTGATTAATTAATTATTTAATTAAAAATCAAAATCTTTTTCTGACTAGGAAGTATGTTTCTTAGTAGTATATTGTGGTAGTATAATAAATATAAAAGATTTTATTTGGTAAGTAGATAAATAAAGGATTTATTTATCTAGTCAAATAAGGAAGTCTTTTATATAGTTACAAATACACTAAAGAGTTGGATTAGGGTTTGTATGTAATATATATATATGCACGCGGAATATATAGATAATACATACATATATGCATGCGGAAGTATATATACATATATGCATGCGAAATATATAGAATAGATATACATATATGCATGCGGAATGGAAATATATATATATGTAGACCTGGCACGGTTTCGGTTCCGGTTCCGGTTCCATGGTTTGGTGGAACCGGAACCGGAACCGGAACCGAAACCGAAACCGAAACCGAAACCGAAACCGAAACCGAAACCGGAACCGCTATATGCTCGTTCCATAGGAACCGGCGGTTTTGAACCTTTTTTTTTATTTTTTATTTTTTTAATTAGACAAACAAAAAAAAGACTTCTAACTTCTAACTTCTAACTTCTAACTTGACAACTTGTAACTTATAAGTTGTAGATTGTAATTGAATAAAATAAAATATATAAATGACAAATTACAAAATTAAATTAAATTCATTGGGTTATTATTTGAATAAAATAAACAAATGACAAATTACAAAATTAAATTAAAATAAAACTAAACAAAATGACAAATTACAATTTACATTTCATTGGGTATTTGGAAATTGAGTCACCCAAATTTTAAAAATAACATAAAATAAATAAATGACAAATTACAAAATTAAATTAAATAACAAAAAAAAAAAAAATGTAAACTTATTAGCCTTGCACTTAATTTTTACCACAATTAAGTTGCCTACGTATCCTCTTGGGGGTCTTGGGGGGGTTTAGAGGAATCAAAGGCCACGTAGTTCTCTTACCTTTTATTACAGGTTTGGTGATGACTGATGACGTGGAGTCGTGGACTAATATTTATTACAGGTTTGCTATTCCGGCTCCACTCCTCCAGAGCCTTCAGGTTCGTCATCTTTAAAGAAATCGTATGTTGGCTCCTGATCGATTTCTTGTTGTCTGTTTTCCGCCTTTGTCCAATCATTAACACAAACCTGTATCTGAAGTGCTTTCGGTGTCAAGCACAAACGTCTTTCATCTAGGATATTCCCCCCGGCGCTGAACTCTTGTTCCACCGCCACAGTAGAAACTGGTGTTGAAAAAATATTTTTGGCTATCATAGCCATGATTGGATAGTACACTATAGCTTCATTCCAATATTTTAAAATATCAAATGCTTCTGTAAACTCACAAGAAGAAGCTAGATAAGATTCAAGCTCGGAATACGAACCGGAGCTTGATGAAGAACATCTTGGTTTTTTGGTTTTTTGGTTTTTTTTTTATAACATACTATACCCTAAATTCAAAAATCCAGAGGAGGATGATGGAGGCTGAGATGCAGTTTGTATTCATGTAACATCTAAATTCAGCCCGGATCCATACAATGTAACATATTCATCATATAAACTATACAATAATTTCTTAACTCTATCACAACACGCATCAACATCATATTCAATATTTAAACCTTGTTTGCCATAATAACCTTCTAGATAATAAGACAAAGATTGTAATTTACAACGTGGATCAAAAACCATAGTAATCAAATAAATATTTGGAAACTCCTCATAATAATTTAACCATTTTGCCTTCATAGCACTAACGGCTTCCGCTATTGTTGGGTCAGATTCACAATAAAAAAAATGCACTAGTAATATTAAGACTCTCAATAATAAATAAATGTGTTGTAGGAAAATAAATACTAGATAAATTTTTTGTAGCATTATTAAAAACTTTTAACAAATTAAAAACACTGTAACAAGCATCCCAATGAGTTTCAAAAAGTTCAATGGTAGGAACATGAAAGAGTTTCAAAAAGTTCAATGGTAGGAACATGAAATTGAATAAAAGAAACTAATAAATCCCTATACTCATAACTTTGAGCAAGCATTTTATAAGTAGATCACGAGCAAATTTAACGACACGTCTACCATTTTGTTTACAATATCTTGCCCATGCTTTCATTGTAGAAGAATGTCTCCATAAAAACATTAGGGCTTTTCTAATAGGTAGAATAAAATCTCCAAGAGTTTCTAATCCTTTTTGAACACATATATTTAAAACATGGCATGCACACCTTTGATGAAAAAATGTACCACCAAGAAAGGGTTTGCATAAATCAATTAAAGATAGAATAGCAGCGGTATTGGCAGAAGCATTATCAAAACCAATTGCAAAAATTTTGTTTTCAATATTATACTTTGAAAAAATAATTCTAAGCTGTCTATAAATATTCTGAGCAGTGTGTGCATCATCAAAAACTCTAAATGCAAGAATTCTTTTTTGGATAGTCCATGCATTATCCATATAATGGCAAGTGACACCCAAGTATGAATGCGATTGCCAATGGTCAGTCTATATGTCGGCACATACGGTAACACGACCATTATATTTTTCAAAATATTTTTCTAACTTTTTTTTCTCTCTCGAATAAATCTTTTCAAGTGTTTGTGTGAGCGTGGATCTAGGGACACGGCATGCAGCAGGGTTTAATGCTCGTCGACAATAGTTAACAAAACCAACCCTTTCACCAAAACTGAATGATAAGTGTTCTACTGCTACCATCCTAGCTAATTCTTCTCTATTTTGTTCATCAGTATAACGAAATAATTGTTGGTTAGGAGTAGCGTACCTGGGAATTTGTGATTGTGACCTCGTTCTGGTCATTGCGTTTGGATGTTTGGTTTCAATATTCTTCCAATAAGTGCCATATCCTCCAGATTTGCTCCACTTATATGTTTTGGTGCAGTAATTGCAAGCCGCTACATAGTTTCCATCTTTTTTCCTAACTTTCTTCATATGTTTGGCGAAGAGATCAGATTTGTTCTGCTTCTGTATCAGATCTTCCTCCTCTTGTAGTTCCACTTCCGGTGGATCATAATCAATATCAGGCATATTTTCTGACTGGCTTGTCAAATTGGGGGTGGTGTCATTGGGATCGGGTTCAGAAATTATTAGAGGGGGAGTAGGACAGTTTAGGCCTAGGTCTTCAGCATAGGCCCGACGTTGCAGATATTCGTGATAGTTGGGGTTGTTATGATTGAGATTATCAATCATAGTACCCTTACCTTTCATCGAAATCGAACGCCTAGGACCGTCACGGCCGTGACCCCTTCCATTTACACTTCCACTTCCACTTCCACTTGCCATTTAAAAATAAATTTGGGAGAGAATTGGAAACTTAGAACTTAGAACTTAGAACTTAGAAGAATAATAGTATTAGACTATTAGTAGAATAGTAGGTACTATGTAGTAAAGTACAAAAGTAGTAAACTAGTAATTGCAAATAAATGAAAATGAAATTGGAAACTTAGTAATTGACTAATTGGAAATTAAATAAATTGGAAATAAGATTAATTGCAAATAAAATTAATTGAAAATAAAATATATTGGAAATAAAATAAATTGCAAATAAAATAAATTAGAGATAAAATAAATTCGAAATAAAATAAATTGTAAATAAAATAAATTGCAAATTGCAAATAAAATTAATGTCAAATAAAACAATTACAAAATGAAATAAATATTAAAAACCTTGGAAACTTGGAGAGTTGGAGACTTGGAGATTGAGAGACTTGAGAGTTGAGAGTGTTGGAGAGAAATTAGAATTAGAGAATAGAGAGAATTGAGAAGAAATTGGTGTGAGGAAAAATGAAAGGGGGGGGAGTGTTGGAGAGAAATTAGAATTAGAGAATTGAGAAGAAATTTGTGTGAGGAAAAATGAAGGGGGGGGGGGGGGGGGGGGGGGGGATTGTTGGAGAGAAATTAGAATTAGAGAATTGAGAAGAAATTGGCGTGAGGGGGGGGGGGGGGGGGGGGGGGGGGGTGGTATTTATAGAAAAAAAAAAAAAAGGGTAGCTGTTGGAGGCCCAACGGCCTGCTAACGTCAGCCGACCAAAAAAAAAAGAAAAAAAAAATTGCTCCAACCGCCCGGTTCCTCAAATCTTAGAACCGGAACCGGCCTCCTCCGGTTCAGGTTTCGGTTTCAATTTTTTCGGTTCCGGTTTCGGTTCCACGGTTCGAACCGAAACCGTGCCAGGTCTATATATATGCATGAATGCATGCAGAGATATATATAAAGTAGGATTCAAGCATATATATATATATATATATATATATATATATATATATATATATATATATATATATATATATTTTTACAAGTGACTTGCGGCCACTAAATATATATATTCTTTGTATATTTTCGATAACCCTAATGTCTTGGACTTGAGAGTTTTTTCTTTTGCTAGAGAAAAATAGAATCCAACTCTTAGACTAGTGTGATTTTCGGCCAAGAGGAATAGAGAGAAAAGTTTGTTCTTATTTCGGTAGTGCATTAGTTACTTTTACATCAAAAGGTTTTGTGTACATTTTCGAATAAGGTTCACGCGAGTTTCGATCTAAAGATTGTGAATTCAAAAGTGACCGGAACATTCTTTGTTGTCTCTTGGAACTTGTTGTGACTAACGAAAAAGAAAAAGTTGTGTTAATCCATCCTCAGGTACACAATTCAAAGAGAAGGGAGACCACGCTCCTAGGTGATTCACGTTCATGATTTGATTGGAAGATCTTGTGGATTACCATTGACGCAATGTCAATCGGATCACACGACAAAGGTATGATATCTTTAGTAATATATGTTAATTAATTAGAGGGTTAAGGTTCAAAATATGGAAAAATTTTAAACTATACTATAAACTCTATTTTTAGTCTCGCTTCCGCTGCGTGCACTCGATTTTTCCCTACAATATCGTCTAAGAATTGCTTCCAAAGGATAATATAAGTATGGATTCCTCCATTGCCAGCCAAGCAAGGTTGAAGCTAAGCGTTTACAATATTCCAAGTAAGTTTTACTAGGGCCACATACAAGCGTGCAAGTATCGTCCTATACCGGGATATAAGTTCTACAATTGAGCATATATTGCAAGTGAGACAATGTAATTACAAAAAGATAGGAATTTTCATTCAGTCAATCAGGGTGCCCAACCCCTATTTCAGGGCTACAATAATAAAGTAAAAAAAAAAAAATGAAATGACAAAAGATGAAGTCATGCATCATGCCCTTCTCCTACTTGCTCTTCCTGCCTAGTTCTATTTGCACCCTCCACCACTTGGGCTCCAGCAGTAGCCTAGACTTCCCCAGTTCCCAGCACCCCTGCCTCAACAGAAGGATCTGCTCCATCCAAAGGTACTACCTGGATAAGGTCTTGAGCAGCGGGAGGATCATGAGTTTCCCTCTTTGTAGACTCTCCCAAATCAATAACTGGTGTCTCAGATACTTGATAAGAATGAGGGTCAGGGACAACGGCAGCTTGAGAAGGACCTCCCTAGTCAGGGTCATCATCGGAAAGCACGATAGCCTTAGCTATAATCTAGTCCTGGTTCCAACCAAGGGGGGTTTGTAGGTCGAATGGAGGAGGAAACGCCTTGATGACCTCGTATGAGGCAGTGAAATACCCATCCATGAAGGAGGAATCCACCCTGGATTCCAGGATACTTACAGAACCCCGTAGAAAATGGTTCTCGTCAAGGAGGACAACCTTCTCTGCCTTGACAGTCTCCCTCTCAGCCCGACGGCTTGTTGACTTGATAGTTTATGTCATATGCACGCGTCATTCTCTCTAGCTCCACTAAGGCAGCCTACCTGCCAGATTCAAACTCAGAGGCAGCTTGGACTAGGGAAGTTACATTTTCTTCAACCCAGGCGAGATCATCCCTGGCCTTTTCCAGCTCCGCTTGAAATGCTAGATTGGCCTCCTTCAGAGCCTTAACCTGTTGCCCCATAACCAAGGCAAACTTAAAGCCCTACAACAAGAAAGAAAGACAATAAGTATCTGTAAGGGAGATCTATACCTAACAAACTAGAGGGTCAAGAATCATATCTTGGCAAGTAGAGAAGCCCCATTGGCAGCCAAGATGTCAATAGGCAGAGAGGACATCGACTGCAGGCCCCCACCAGGACAAGCAGTAATGAACTTAGAGATGATTTCCTCCTAGCTACTATCTCGTGACCCCGATCCAGAAGGGAGATCGGTGGGAGTAGTGGCCTTGATAGGGGCAGATTTCTCCTTCTCCACCCTGGCTGGGTGTCTGACTGGTAAAATTAGAGGAGGAGGAGAAACCACATTAGTAGCCGATTTCGGGGTTGGTACTAGAGAAGCCTTAGCCTTGGCCTTGGCAGCCCTCGCCAGCATCTCACCCAAAGGTGGATGTGCTACGATCTTAATAGGAGAAGAGGCAGAAGAAAGTGAAGGCAACCCCGTAATAGCCAGAGGATAGGTGGATGCAGGCGGTTGAGACTCGGATGTAGCACCAGCGTTAGGAGGAGAAGGAACAGGAGAACGGGCCTAGAAGGATTCCGGGAACACCGACCCAAAAGAAGTAAAGGGAAGATGATAGGAGGGGAGTAACGGCTGAAACTGCAAAAGAGAAGAAGAGTCAGTATAAAAAAAAATAAAAAAAAAAGAACGAAAATAGCACAAGGATAAAATCACCTACCCAGATCTGCAATGGATATCCTCAAATACCGCTCCAGCCAGGTACCTTCAAAGGCGTCACAGGTAGGATACTCAAAATTGGTGTAATTCCTATCCTGGATCCTCCTGAGAACCGCCTTGGATTCTGTAGAAAGTACTCATGTGCTCCACTTACTTTTTTTTTGTGAATTGGGTGGGGACCGGATACTCAGTTCCCCCTATATGTACTGACTGGCCCCAGTCTCCTTCAACCACGACCTATTCATCCTTCTAGGTCTAGTTGTATTTCACGTTCGTCCCGGGTACAACGAACTTCATCTTATTTTGGGCCTCATGTAAAATTGGCCACGGGGTACCAAGTTCGCTACTTGGTAGATGTAGCGGATCTCGTCAAAGCCGGGCTCCCTCAGTACATTATCTTTTTCACACTGCTTTTTCTAGAGCACCAAGAACCCCATCGGGTTCTTCCAGAACCCAGGAGAAAGTTGTAAAGGAGCCAACTCTAAAGCAACGAGGGCTCTACAAAGGGTAGGATGAAGAGGAAGCTTGACCCCACACTCGAACGCGGATGCGTGAATTAGTAGACAGCCTGGAGGAGGGGTATATACGTTGTAACCCCAATACGGGAGAGATAGGTAGATAGCATCCAGGATCCTATAAACCTTCCTCAAACGAGTTACGGTGTCAACTGTACAAACTAAATCTAGGATGATCCAGCCATCGTGAAAGGAGGTCAGGGGTCCAATTTGAACTCTGGCAGAGTCTATAGCCGGAATGTTATCCTCCTCCTCCTCATCATCAGCATCCTCGTCGTCTTCCTCTATCTGAACCAGGTCTTCAGGTCTATTATGGAAACCTGACCCGATTCGGGGATTTCTACCAAAGCAACAGTGTTGAGACGGGGTGCCTTCACCAGCAATGCCACCCTCGTTCTGACTTCGTTTCTTCCTTTTGGATGTTGGGGAACTCTCCTCTGATTCCACCCGTTGCATGTTCAACAGGTCTTCGAGGCTATCATGAAGGTTTAAGGAAGTAGGTTGAGGATTTAACGAAGCTAGATGAAGATCTAGTGTAGAAAGGTTTGGTGTAGGAAGTTCTGGTGTAGAAGTAGGGAGCTTCGATAATGATGCCATTGCAGTAGAAGAAAGAAGTAAAAGAAGATTTTTGAGGAAGAAATACTCGAGAGAGAAAAAAGATTGACTCTTGATTTATTTTTATTTTTTTAAAAGTACTAGCGAGTGTGAGTAAGTAAGGGAGAAAGTCGTGTATTTATAGATGGGGATGGATGATTACCGGGATAGAAAAGGAAATGTGGAGTAATGACCGGAGACGTGTTCAAGACGGTTTCGAGAAAGTAGGGCCAAAACGGCTCGTTTAAAATTTGAGAGCAATCATCATTTGGCATGTGGACCGTGCATTAAATGCCATCGTATCCAAGGAAGATTTCCTCCTTAGCAATGGAAGCCAGACAGACAAAAGTAAACTAATTGACCAGATAGAAAATCCTTCAAGTGAACTAGAAATCCTGACTCAAACCCTAGCAAGATCCGGTGTTCAAGTCAGGTGGGACTTCTGTTAACCGCCAAAAATGCAGGGGTCAAAGAAGAATTTTCCATCAGCCTTAGAAGATAAGTCGAGGTAAAAAGATATCATGGAAGAGGCATCCCGATACCCTGCCATTCTACAAAATGGCCGGGTACAACCTTCTACCAGCCACGATCAAGTTTAAGGTTTCCTAGACTCATAAGGTACTAGGAAACCCACAAGACAAGGCTCTATGAACTCCACTGTTACAAGATCCTAGCACACTTCTGCCATCCTGAATCTTGGTACCCTGATACCTCGATACACTCATACATAATTCAAGAGAACGGGAAGAAGGCAAGATACTTGAGTATCCCGATCCACCAAAAGCTAATTATAAGCACCAGGTTAGCAAACGGCCACGTATCAATACAAAATCCCAGTACCCCGATCCCCCATAAAACATGATTAGATACACCAAAGAACAAGCCGAATAGAAAGACAAGCACAAAACGCCACCATTCAAGACAAGTAAAGAATTACGCTCATTCCCGCCACTAATAGTTCTATTTGAAATGAGAGTCAACTCCCACACAGTTTGCTAGAGAAGGAATCGCTTGATTCTAGGGAGCAAATCACCCGACAATCTCGTTGATCGCCAAGGAAAGTCCTGTAATTGTTAAAACCCTAGGCCGAAGTTATAGGAGTGCATGGCAACAAACAAGACCTATATATTCATCGTATTATCACACGAAAAAGGAGACCGCAACCTGAATACTTAACCCTACTAAAGAGTTTTTCCACTTATTGACATGTACGAGAGCTCCATCGCCAACTGAGCCATTTTATTCTCATCACCATTGCTATTTAAATCCATCACTGTACCTCTTATTATTCATATTTTATCAATAAAATAAAAAAGTGTTACGAGGGATCCTTATTCCTTATATTACATTGGTTTTTGTCCACTATTTCCATTGCTTTTTCGTCGATTTTATAAGGAAGCAAAAGGGTATCGAACTATTTGATATCCCATCGATTGAAATCTACCTCGATTCCAGTCCCTTGAATTGTTAATTGAAAAAATCAGCCCAGTGACAATTTTCGGTTAACAAAACGTCTGGAAACTAAAAAACACGCTCGAGAACTAAAAAGCACTCTCACGTTCAAAAAAGCGTGCCTACATGCCGAAAAGAAAGTTTGCTTGCCAAAAAGAACTCCCGAAAACCAAAAAGAAAGTTTGCTTGCCAAATAAAACACCCGAAAGCCAAAAAGAAAGTTTACTTGCCAAAAAGAAAGTCTGAAAACCAAAAAGAACGTTTGGAAACTAAAACGAACGCTCGAGAACTAAAAAGCACTTTCACGTTAAAAAAAGCATCCCCGCATGCCAAAAAGAACTTCCGAAAGCCAACAAGAAAGTTTGCTTGCCAAAAAGAACGCCCGAAAGCCAAAAAGAAAGTTTACTTGCCAAAAAGACCGTTCGAAAGCCAAAAAAAAAAGGCTGGAAACTAAAAATCACGCTCGAGAACAAAAAAGCACTCTCATGTTCAAAAACATATGTCTGCATACCAAAAAGAAAGTTTGCATGTCAAAAAGAAAGTTTACTTGCCAAAAAGAAAGTTTACTTGCCAAAAAGCACATCTGGAAATTAAAAAGCACGCTTGAGAACTAAAAAGAACTCTCGCATTCAAAAAAGCATGCCCGCATGCCCGCATGCCAAAAAGAAAGTTTGCATGCCAAAAAAAACTCCAGAAAGCCAAAAAGAAAGTTTACTTGCAAAAATGATCGTACGAAAGCCAAAAAGAACATCTAAAAACTAAAAGGAACACTCGAGAACTAAAAGGCACTCACGCGTTCAAAAAGAATGCTCGCATGCCAAAAAGAAAGTTTGCATGCCAAAAAGAACTCCCAAAAGCCAAAAAGAAATTTTGCATGCCAAAAAGAATGCCCGAAAGCCAAAAAGAAAGTTTACTTGCCAATAAGAACGTCCGAAAGCCAAAAAGAACGTCTGGAAACTAAAAAGCACGCTCGAGAACTAAAAAGAACTCTCGCGTTCAAAAAAGCATGCCCGCTTGCCAAAAAGAAAGTTTGCATTCCAAAAAAAACTCTCGAAAGCCAAAAAGAAAGTTTACTTGCAAAAAAGATCGTACGAAAGCCAAAAAGAACGTCTAAAAACTAAAAGGCACGCTCGAGAACTAAAAGGCACTCTTGCGTTCAAAAAGAATGCCCACATGCCAAAAAGAAAGTTTGCATGCCAAAAAGAACTCCCAAAAGCCAAAAAGAAATTTTGCATGCCAAAAAGAACGCCCGAAAGCTAAAAAGAAAGTTTACTTGACAAAAAGAACGTCCGAAAGCCAAAAAGAACGTCTGGAAACTAAAAAGCACGCTCGAGAACTAAAAAGAACTCTCGTGTTCAAAAAAGAATGTCCGCATGCCAAAAAGAAAGTTTGCATGCCAAAAAGAAAGTTTACTTGCCAAAAAGAATGTCTGAAAGCCAAAAAGAACGTCTGGAAACTAAAAAGCACTCTAGCGTTAAAAAAAGAATGCCCGCATGCTAAAAAGAAAATTTTCTTGCCAAAAAGAACTCCCAAAAGCCAAAAAGAAAGTTTGCATGCCAAAAAGAACACCCAAAAGCCAAAAAGAAAGTTTACTTACCAAAAAGAACGTCTAAAAGCCAAAAAGAATGTCTGAAAACTAAAAAGCACGCTCGAGAACTAAAAAGAACTCTCACGTTAAAAAAAGCATGTCTGTATGCCAAAAAGAAAGTTTGCATGCCAAAAAGAACGCCTGAAAGCCTAAAAGAAAGTTTACTTGCAAAAAAGAATGTCCGGAAGCCAAAAAGAACGTCTAAAAACTAAAAGGCACGCTCGAGAACTAAAAGGAACTCTCGCATTCAAAAAAGAATGCCCGCATGCCAAAAAGAACTCCCGAAAGCCAAAAAGAACTCCCGAAAGCCAAAAAAAAAGTTTGCTTGTCGAAAAGAACGTTCGAAAACCAAAAAGAACGTCTGGAAACTAAAAAGCACGCTCGAGAACTAAAAAAAACTCTCGCGTTCAAAAAAGTATGCCCGCATGCCAAAAAGAAAGTTTGCATTCCAAAAAGAACTTCCGAAAGCCAAAAAGAAAGTTTGCTTGCCAAAAAGAAAGTTTGCTTGCCAAAAAGAATGCCTGAAAGCCAAAAAGAATGCCTGAAAGCCAAAAAGAAAGCTTACTTGCAGAAAAGAACGTCCGAAAGCCAAAAAGAACGTTTGGAAACTAAAAAGCACACTCGAGAACTAAGAAGCACTCTCGCGTTCAAAAAAGCATGCCCGCATGTTAAAAAGAAAGTTTGATTGCCAAAAAGAACTCTTGAAAGCCAAAAAGAAAGTTTGCTTGCCAAATAAAATGGCCGAAAGCCAAAAAGAAAGTTTACAAGCCAAAAAGAAAGTTTACTTGCCAAAAACAACGTCTGGAAATTAAAACGAACGCTCGAGAACTAAAAAGCATTTTCGTGTTCAAAAAATTATGCCAGCATGCCAAAAAGAAAGTTTGCATGCCAAAAAGAAAGTTTGCATGCCAAAAAGAACTCCCGAAAGCCAAAAAGAAAGTTTGCTTGCCAAAAAGAATGCCTGAAAGCCAAAAAGAAAGTTTACTTGCCAAAAAGAATGTCCGAAAGCCAAAAAAAAAATGTCTGGAACCGCTGCTTCGAGTTACTCGAGCCTCAGCTCTGAGAACAGGGGGCTTGTTGATGCACCTAGGCGGACAGCAAGCAAACAAGCTCAAAGGCCATTTGCGGGACATTTCACACGGCTTAAACCTCCCTCATGTACAATCTACTACCATCAGCTATGTCAAACTCAAAAGTGTTTCTCTAGGCAGATTTGAGGCAAGCGATCCAAAAGGAACTTATCATGGTGAAAGCTCGCTCGAGAACTAAAAAGCACTCTCGCGTTCAAAAAGTAAGTCCGCATGCCAAAAAGAAAGTTTGCATGCCAAAAAGAACGCTCGAAAGCAAAAAAGAAAGTTTACTTGCCAAAAAGAACATTCGAAAGCCAAAAAGAACATCTGGAAACTAAAAAGCACGCTTGAGAATTAAAAAGCACGCTCGCGAATTAAAAAGCACTCTCGTGTTAAAAAAAGCATGCCCACAAGCCAAAAAGAAAATTTGCAAGCCAAAAAGAATTCACGAAAGCCAAAAAGAAATTTTGCTTACCAAAAAGAACGCCCTAAAAAAAAAAAAGTTAACTTGCCTAAAAGAACGTTTGGAAACTAAAAAGCACTCTCGCGTTCAAAAAGGGATGCTCGCATGCCAAAAGAACGTTTGCATGCCAAAAAGAATTCCCGTAAGCCAAAAATAAAGTTTGCATGTGATCGGACCAAAATTGGTATGATTTTGGCCCTCATTTCCTTCTCATTTTGCTTGATTCTTGGGCATTATCCCGTGATTTAATGGTATAAATTAAGTGTTTTCAGGTATTTACAAAGTTCTGGGGCATTGAAGTAATATTGGTGAAATATGGGTAAAAGTGTAATTATTGAAGGAAGATTGAAGATATCGTGATATTGGAAGAATGAAAGGGTCCAAATTGCAAATTACCACTCCAAGCAGCCCACACAATCAGCCCAGTTGAAACGGTGCGTTTCATCAAAGAAGTGCCAAGCTTGGCCTAAGCGAACCCGGCCCATTTCTGAGCGCACCCCAACTGCCCCCAATAAATGAAACGGTGCGTTTCATCCATATCAGTGGCCCAAAAGCGTGGCCCAAAACGCAAGCCCACATCACGTGTGCCCAAACGCCTGCTCAGCTAAGCAAAACGCGCCCATGTTCCCTGCTAACTGCACCTCACATAGAGACAAAGGAACAGCTGCGTGCACCCCACTCCATTACTGATTTCACCCCCTGTCCTCACCTATTCATCTTCTTCTTCCTCACGCCAGCTCCATGGATGACCTTCCTTCCTCTAAACCCTAGCTTGCCGATGACCACCTTCCTCAACCTACCACCGACCGAAACCAGCCCCACTTCAACGGCCACGACACCGGCTACCCATTCGTAAACTTCGTGGCCGCCCAAATTGCCGAAATCCAAGCTCCCCAAATCTCCCTATGTCGCCATTACTGTCGCCACCACTCCCAAATGGCGACAATGCCCTGAAAATTGTCGCCACTTCTCGTTCGATGTCACCATAGCGATAGGGAGTTGATTTTGGCACCCGATGATGTCGCCACCACTGTCACCACCTTCATCGCCATTGAACATGTAGCGACCTCTTCTCTATGCTCATCTGATTGGATGTGCAAATTATAAAATGCACCCCTCTTGAGGACTAAATGGTAATTTGCCATGGTTAGGGGTGTTTTGGTAATTTGCCACCCGAGACCTAATTTGAAAATCCTATAAATTAATCACTATTTTCCTCTTTTGAACAACTCTTGACATCTCTTGTGAATCAAGAAACTTCCTTTCTCCACCATTCTTAATCCCACCATTCTCCTCTCCAACAAACACTTTAATTACCTCACCAAAAACACTCCTCTCTTTTCATCTTCCCCACCCATTTCCTTTGTCACTTTCCATTTGACTCCACCTATCTAGACATATTCTCAACACCCACTCTTTGCACAAGATTCAAGCAAGGAAGCTCAAGGAAGGATCAAGCTTACAAGAGAGACCCAAGGGTGATTTCTCTATATTTTACTTTCTTTTCTTGTTTGTAATTATGTGTAATTAAACCCCTATTTTAGGGGATGATTTGAGAGACTTTTTGGGCATGAGTATTTATTAAAGCTTTGAATATTATGTTTCCATGATTATAGTTTTATTTACTTTTTAATTAGATCTTGCACTTATGTGATTAAATGAGTATTGACACACTTGTTGATTACAATCTGTTGTAGGATTTATTTATGATAAAATTGATTGAGTTATTGACACATTTGATTGATTATAGCACATAGTAAATAGGATAGGTTGTTGGTGGGGATATCACCCCGATTGCCTAGGCCATTTGATTGTCACTAACCGATCCCGCCGTGACCCCCTCTCCTTAATCAGTTAGGCATTATGGTGGGAAATTGCTTAGGGTTCATAGTGACGGTCTAAGCAACATTTTTGAATGAGATCGGTCCTTGATTGTGTAGATTGTGCATTAATGAAGTCATATACGAATTGCTCATAGTCCATTAGCTACTCTATTATTTCCCTAGAATTTCTATTAATTGTTTAATCCATTTTCTTATCTAGGTTGTTTGTATTGGATTCCTATCTCTATTCATTTTCTCTTTACATTTTTTTATTTACATGCATTGTTTGATGGTTTCTCAAACCATACATTATCCAACTAACCATGATTTACTTTATTGCACACTAGTTAGACTAACTTAGATTAGATAGCAAATCGATTAATCTAGCCTAATCCCTATGGAACGAATCTTAAGCTTACCGCTTTACTAGTTTTCAAAACATGAAGTATATTGCGTAAGAATTCATTTATAAATATCTTTCGATAATTCACAATTTGGTAACGACACGAAAAGCGAGTCATCAGCATGCGAAAAAGAATGCCTGAAAGCTAAAAAGAAAATTTACTTGCCAAAAAGAACGTCCGAAAGCCAAAAAGAACGTTTGGAAACTTAAAAGCACGCTCGAGAACTAAAAAGCACTCTAGCGCTAAAAAAAGAATGCCCGCATGCCAAAAAGAAAATTTACTTAACAAAAAGAACTCCTGAAAGCCAAAAAGAAAGTTTGCATGCCAAAAAGAATGCCCGAAAGCCAAAAGTAAAGTTTACTTGCAAAAAAGAATGTCCAAAAGCCAAAAAGAATGTCTAAACACTAAAAGGCATGCCCGAGAACTAAAAGGCACTCTCGCGTTAAAAAAAGAATGCCCGCATGCCAAAAAGAAAGTTTGCATGCCAAAAAGAACTCTCGAAAGCCAAAAAGAAAGTTTGTTTACTAAAAAGAAAGCCCGAAAGCCAAAAAGTAAGTTTACAAGCCAAAAAGAACGCCCGAAAACCAAAAGGAAAGCTTCCTTGCCAAAAAGAACGTCTGAATGCCAAAAAGAACGTCTGGAAACTAAAAGGCACGCTCGAGAACTAAAAAGCGCTCTCGCGTTCAAAAAAGAATGCTCGCATGCCAAAAAGAACGCCTGAAAGTCAAAAAGAAGGTTTGCATGCCAAAAAGAACTCCCAAAAGCCAAAAAGAAAGTTTGCTTGCCAAAAAGAAAGTTTGCTTGCCAAAAAGAAAGCCCGAAAACCAAAAAGAACGTATGGAAACTAAAAAGCACGCTCAAGAAATAAAAAGCACTCTCGCATTCAAAAAAGCATGCACGCATGCCAAAAAGAAAGTTTGTATGCCAAAAAGAACTCCCGAAAGCCAAAAAGAAAGTTTGCTTGCCAAAAAGGACACCCGAAAGCCAACAAGAAAGCTTACTTGCAATAAAGATCGTCTGAAAGATAAAAAGAACGTCTGGAAACTAAAAAGCACGCTCGAGAACTAAAAAGCACTCTCACGTTTAAAAAAGCATGCCCGCATGCCAAAAAGAAAGTTTGTATGCCAAAAAGAACTCTCAAAAGCCAAAACGAAAGTTTGTTTACTAAAAAGAAAGCCTGAAAGCCAAAAAGTAAGTTTGCTAGCCAAAAAGAACGCCCAAAAACCAAAAGGAAAGCTTACTTGCCAAAAAGAACGTTCGAATGCCAAAAAGAACGTCTGGAAACTAAAAGGCACACTCGAGAACTAAAAAGCGCTCTCGCGTTCAAAAAAGAATGCTCGCATGCCAAAAAGAACGCCCGAAAGCCAAAAAGAAGGTTTGCATGCCAAAAAGAACTCCCGAAAGCCAAAAAGAAAGTTTGCTTGCCAAAAAGAACGCCCGAAAACCAAAAAGAAAGTTTACTTGCCGAAAAGAACGTCTGTAAGCCAAAAAGAACGTATGGAAACTACAAAGCACACTCAAGAAATAAAAAGCACTCTCGCATTTAAAAAAGCATGCACGCATGCCAAAAAGAAAGTTTGCATGCCAAAAAGAACTCATGAAAGCCAAAAAGAAAGTTTGCTTGCCAAAAAGGACACCCGAAAGCCAACAAGAAAGCTTACTTGCAATAAAGATCGTCTGAAAGACAAAAAGAACGTCTGGAAACTAAAAAGCACGCTCGAGAACTAAAAAGCACTCTCGCGTTCAAAAAAGTATGCCCGTATGCCAAAAAGAAAGTTTGCTTGCCAAAAAGAACTCTCGAAAGCCAAAAAGAAAGTTTGCTTGACAAAAAAAACGCCTAAAAACCGAAAATAAAGTTTACTTGCCAAAAAGAACGTCTGGAAACTAAAAAGCACGCTCGAGAACTAAAAAGCACTTTCGCGTTAAAAAAAGCATGCCCGCATGCCAAAAAGAAAGTTTGCATGCTAAAAAGAACTCCCGAAAGCCAAAAAGAATTTTGCTGGCCAAAAAGAACGCCCGAAAGCCAAAAAGAAAGTTTACTTGCAAAAAAGAATGTCCGAAAGCCAAAAAGAACGTCTAGAAACTAAAAAGCTCGCTCGAGAACTAAAAAGCACTCTCGCGTACAAAAATAATGCCCATATGCCAAAAAGAAAATTTGCATGCCAAAAAGAAAATTTGCTTGCCAAAAAGAACTCCCGAAAGCCAAAAAGAAAGTTTCTTTGCCAAAAAAATGTCTGAAAGCCAAAAAGAAAGTCTAGAAACTAAAAAACACGCTCGAGAACTAAAAAGCACTCTCACATTCAAAAACGTATGCCCGCATGCCAAAAAGAAAGTTTCCATGCCAAAAAGAACCCCCGAAAGCCAAAAAGAAAGTTTGCTGGCCAAAAAGAACTCCCGAAAGGCAAAAAAAAAGTTTACTTGCAAAAAAGAACGTCTGAAAGCCAAAAAGAACGTCTAAAAACTAAAACGCTCGCTCGAGAACTAAAAAGCACTCTCGCATACAAAAATAATGCTCGCATGCCAAAAATAAAATTTTCTTGCCAAAAAGAACTCCCGAAAGCCAAAAAGAAAGTTTGCTTGCCAAAAAGAAGGCCTGAAAGCCAAAAAGAAAGTTTACTTGATAAAAAGAACGTTCGAAAGCCAAAAAGAACGTCTAGAAACTAAAAAGAACGCTTGAGAACTAAAAAGCACTCTAGCGTTCAAAAAAGCATGCCCACATGCCAAAAAGAAAGTTTACATGCCTAAAAGAATGCCCGAAAGCCAAAAAGAAAGTTTACTTGCAAAAAAGAACGTTCTAAAGCCAAAAAGAACGTCTAAAAACTAAAAGGCACGCTCGAGAACTAAAAGGTACTCTCGCGTTCAAAAAAGAATGCCCGCAAGCCAAAAAGAAAGTTTGCATGACAAAAGGAACTCTCGAAAGCCAAAAAGAAAGTTTGCTTGCCAAAAAGAACTCCTGAAAGTCAAAAAGAAAGTTTGCTTGCCAAAAAGAACGCCCGAAAGCTAAAAAGAAAGTTTACTTGACAAAAAGAATGTCCGAAAGCCAAAAAGAACGTCTGGAAACTAAAAAGCATACTCGAGAACCAAAAAGCACTCTCGCGTTCAAAAAAGAATGCCCGCATGCCAAAAAGAAAGTTTGCATCCCAAAAAGAAAGTTTGCATCCCAAAAAGAAAGCCCGAATACCAAAAAGAAAGTTTGCATGCCAAAAAGAATGCCCGAAAGCTAAAAAGAAAGTTTACTTGACAAAAAGAACGTCCGTAAGCCAAAAAGAACGTCTGAAAACTAAAAAGCATGCTCGAGAATTAAAGAGCACTCTCGCGTTCAAAAAAGAATGCCCGCATGCCAAAAGAAAGTTTGCATGCCAAAAAGAATGTCTGAAAGCCAAAACGAAGTTTACTTGCCAAAAAGAACGTCTGGAAACTAAAAAGCACGCCCGAGAACTAAAAAGCACTCTTGTGTTCAAAAAAGCATGCCCGCGTGCCAAAAACAAGTTTGCATGCCAAAAAGAACGCCTGAAAGCCAAAAAGAAAGTTTACTTGCAAAAAAAAATGTCCGAAAGCCGAAAAGTACATCTAAAAACTAAAAGGCACGCTCGAGAACTAAAAGGCACTCTCGTGTTAAAAAATGAATGCCCGCAAGCCGAAAAGAAAGTTACGTGCCAAAAAGAAAGTTTGCTTACTAAAAAGAACGCCCGAAAGCAAAAAAGAAAGTTTACTTGCCAAAAATGAAGTCCGAAAGCCAAAAAGAATGACTGCAAACTAAAAAGCATGCTCGAGAACTAAAAAGCACTCTCGCGTTCAAAAAAACATGCCCGCAAGCCAAAAAAAAAGTTTGCTTGCCAAAAAGAATTTTCGAAAGCCAAAAAGAAAGTTTGCTTGCCAAAAAGAAAGCCCGAAAGCCAAAAAGAAAGTTTACTTGCCAAAAAGAACGTCCGAAAGCCCAAAAGAACATCTGAAAACTAAAAAGCACTCTCGCGTTCAAAAAAGCAAGCCCGCATGCAAAAAATAAAGTTTGCATGCCAAAAAGAAAGCCAAAAAGAACACCCGAAAGCCAAAAAGAATTTACTTGCCAAAAAGAACGTCCGAATGCCAAAAAGAATGTTTGGAAACTAAAAAGCAAGCTCGAGAATTAAGAAGCACTCTCGCGTTCAAAAAAGCATGCTCGCATTCCAAAAAGAAAGTTTGCTTGCCAAAAAGAATTCCCAAAACCTAAAAAGAAAGTTTTCTTGCCAAAAAGAACGCCCGAAAGACAAAAAGAAAGTTTACTTGTCAAAAAGAACGTCCGAAAGCCCAAATGAACGTCAGGAAACTAAAAAGCACGCTAGAAAACTAAAAAGCACTTTTGCGTTCAAAAATGCATGTCCGCATGCCAAAAAGAAAGTTTGCACGATAAAAAGAACGCCCAAAAGCTAAAAAGAAAGTTTACTTGCAAAAAAAAACGTTCGAAAGCCAAAAAGAAAGTTTACTTGCCAAAAAGAACGCCCAAAAGCCAAAAAGAACGTCTATAAACTAAAAAGCTCGCTCGATAACTAAAAAGCACTCTCGCGTACAAAAAAGAATGCCCGCATGCCAAAAAGAAACTTTGCTTGCCAAAAAGAACTCCCGAAAGCCAAAAAGAAAGTTTACTTGCTGAAAAGAACGCCCGAAAGCCAAAAAGAAAGTTTACTTGCCAAAAAGAACGTTTGAAAGCCAAAAAAAACGTCTAGAAACCAAAAAACACGATCGAGAACTAAAAAGCACTCTCCCGTTCAAAAAAGAATACCTGCATGCCAAAAAGAAAATTGCTTGCCAAAAAGAATTCCTGAAAGCCAAAAAGAAAGTTTGATTGTCAAAAAGAAAGTCCGAAAGCCAAAAAGAAAGTTTAATTGACAAAAAAGAATGTCTGAAAGCCAAAGAGAACGTCTAGACACTAAAAAGCACGCTCGAGAGCTAAAAAGCACTCTTACATTCAAAAAAGCATGCCCGCAAGCCAAAAAGTAAGTTTGCTTGCCAAAAAGAATTCCTAAAAGCCAGAACGAAAGTTTGCATGCAAATAAAGAACGCCTGAAAGCCAAAAAGAAAGTTTGCTTACAAAAAAAAGAATGTCCGAAAGCCAAAAAGAAAGTATACTTGCAAAAAAGAACGTCTAAAAGCCAAAAAGTACGTCTAATAACTACAAGGTGTAGGGAAAAATCGTAGTACACGCAGCGGAAGCGAAACTAAAAATAGTTTTATTATGTTTTAAAATTTTTTCCTTTTATGAACCTTAACCCTTTAAATTAATTAACCATATATAAAGTAACAAAAAGTAAAATACCTTTTGTCGCGTGATCCGATTGACTTACGTCGATGGTAATCCGCAAGATCTTCAATCCTAGCACGAACGTGAATCACCTAGGAGCGTGGTCTCCCTTTTCTTTGAATTGCGCACCTGAGAATGGACAAACAGACTTTCTTTTTCTTTTGTTAGTCACAAAACAATCAAAAGACCACAAAGATTATTCCTGTCACTTTTGAGTTCTCAATCTAATGATCGAAACTCGCGTAAACCTAATTCGATGTTGTACACACAAGCTTATTGATGAACAAGCAATTAGTGTACCATCAAAAGAATAATCTCTTCTCTCTTTTATGTCTTGGTAGAATAATCAAACACTTTTCTATGAGTTGAGAAGAAGAAGAAAATTGATTCAGTAAACCAGCGGGGTGGCCGAATTCTATAGCATGTATTATATAGGGTGGCCGAAATTTCTTCTCCTTTTCCTTTAGGGTTGGCCGAATCCTACTTGTGATACAATTAGGGTTGGCCGAAAATCCTCTACAAAAAAGGATTTGTGCCTTGCCCTAATTTCAATCAACTTTAGAATCCTAACCCTAATTTAACTCATAAGTATTTTATTTTTTTACTGACTTAATAAAAAGACTTCTTATTTGATTAAATAAATAAACTTAATTATTTATTTTCTTACCAAACAAGTCTTTTACTTTTAGTATACATATAGTATAACTCTAGGAAACATATTTCCTAATCAGAAAAAGATTTTGTTTCTTAATTAAATAATTAATTAATTCTCATTTAATCAAACAATAAAATAAAATAATATTTTTGACTATGTATATAGCCTTGCCGCCCCACTTACAATAAATGGGCCAAATATTATTTCCTTATTTTATTTAATCCATTGGACTTTAAATAAAAAGCCCACATGTGAACCAGACCCATTCTTACTAAAAGAAACAAGCCCACATGTCTTTCATTAATATATTAATATAATTGATTAGCCCATTAAACAAATAATGTGCAAATTATATTCTTAATATATTAAATGCAATTCTAGATGGACCCATAAATTGGTCCGGTAGAATATATCAAGTGATTCATGCAAGTCCGTGTGGATTGGGGATCTTGGCGGGTTATCTAAATTTAAGCTTCAATAGACATAACCTAATCACAATCAACAAATGATTCACTTAGGTCCGATCCATTAATTTTAACTCATTCCACTAAAGAGCTAAAATTGAACTCTTAAATAAAGATAGAATAAGAAGATGTTCCTCATTCATACCCTAGACAATCATGTTGGAGATAGTGTATCCTCGTGATTAATATCAGTAATCGCCAAGAGTTCATAGACCGCCTATAACTCTCCAAGTTACTATATTTACTCATATGACCACGTTTTGAACTTGGATATTTTGACTTATCCAGAAGCCATGTTTTCAATAGTCACTATCGAAAACTCAACGTTGAGATTTAATATCCAATTACCTCAAAACATCCATATGATGATATTATACTCTTATTTAATAAATGGAGCCATGATGTCCATATCTATAAATGAAGTCCTCTATCGATTAACAAATGAATATCACCAAACTATCAAGGATAGACTATGCTATATAGTCGTACTCATTGATAACTCAAATGATACCACTTGCAACCATAAGTCCATCATTTATCTCAGGATTAAGATAGACTCTCCGATTGTCCTGATAATGAAAAGACTATTATCTATTGACGGTTCTAGATAAAGCTTTTCATTGTGATCCAATTCAATGCACCCAGTGCACTAGATTCTTTTACTCGAAGACACTCCGATAATTTTAGACTCATCGTATCTCATTTGATCCCACTCAAATTCTAGCAAAAGAATTCTACAACTTTAACAAGATAAATGTGCCCAATCTTTAACTTAAGTTGTGAACATTATTCAAGACTAACTAAAGAATTGTGTCTACCTCATACATATCCAGATATACGAACAATTCTTCTTTTCTCATAGTCTTTAGACCTTATGATTATTTACTTTGACAATTATAATATTAAACTATAAATTCTATAAGATTTGTTAAACCAGAAATCACTTTATTAATATGAAAAAGATTGTCAATTACAATATTACGCTCTTGCTATTGAGCATAATCCTAACAAAAGGCACGCCCGAGAATTAAAAGACACTCTCGCGTTCAAAAAAGAATGCTCGAAAGCCAAAAAGAAAGTTTGCATGCCAAAAAGAACTCCCGAAAGCCAAAAAGAAAGTTTGCTTACTAAAAAGAATGCCCGAAAGCCAAAAAAAAAATCTTGCTTGCCAAAAAGAACTACCGAAAGTCAAAAAGAAAGTTTGCTTGCCAAAAAGAATGCCCGAAAGCTAAAAAGAAAGTTTACTTGACAAAAAAAACGTCCGAAAGCCAAAAAGAATGTCTGGAAACTAAAAAGCACGCTCGAGAACTAAAAAGCACTCTCGCGTTCAAAAAAGAATGCCTGCATGCCAAAAAGAACACCCGAAAGCCAAAAAGAACGCTCAAAAGCCAAAAAGAACTCTCGAAAGCCAAAAAGAAAGTTTGCTTGCAAAAAATAATGCCCGCAAGCCAAAAAGACAGTTTACTTAACAAAAAGAACGTCTGAAAGCCAAAAAGAACGTCTGGAAACTGAAAAGCACACTCGAGAACTAAAAATCACTCTCGTGTTCAAAAAAGAATGCCCGCATGCCGAAAAGAAAGTTTGCATGCCAAAAAGAACGCTCGAAACACAAAAACAAAGTTTGCATGCCAAAAATAACGCCCGAAAGCCAAAAAGAAAGTTTACTTGCCAAAAAAAATGTTTGGGAACTAAAAAGCACGCTCGAGAACTAAAAAGCACTCTTGCGTTCAAAAAAACATGCCCGCATGCCAAAAAGAACACCCAAAAGCCAAAAAGAAAGTTCACTTGCAAAAAAGAACGTCTGAAAGCCAAAAAGTACGACTAAAAACTAAAAGGCACGCTTGAGAACTAAAAGGCACTCTCGCGTTCAAAAATGAATGCCCGCAAGTCAAAACAAAAGTTTGCATGCCAAAAAGAAAGTTTGCTTACTAAAAAGAATGCTTGGAAGCCAAAAAGAAAGTTTACTTGTCAAAAAGAACGTTCGAAAGCCAAAAAGAACGTCTGGAAAATAAAAAGCATGCTCAATAAATAAAAAGCACTCTCACGTTCAAAAAAGCATACCCACAAGCCAAAAAGAAAGTTTGCTTGCCAAAAAGAATTCTCGAAAGCCAAAAGGAAAGTTCGCTTGCCCAAAAGAACGCCGGAAAGCCAATAAGAAAGTTTACTTGCCAAAAAGAAGGTCCGAAAGCCCAAAAGAATGTCTGGAAACTAAAAAGCACTCTCGTGTTCAAAAAAGCAAGCCCGCATGCCAAGAAGAAAGTTTGCATGCCAAGAAGAAAGTTTGCATGCCAAAAAGAATTTCCGAAAGCCGAAAAGAAAGTTTGCTTGCCAAAAAGAATTCCCGAAAGCCAAAAAGAAAGTTTGCTTGCCAAAAAGAACGTTCGAATGCCAAAAAGAACGTCTGGAAACTAAAAAGCACGCTTGATAACTAAAAAGCACTCTCGCATTCAAAAAAGCATGCCTACATGCCAAAAAGAAAGTTTGCATGCCAAAACGAACGCCCGAAATCCAAAAAGAAAGTTTACTTGCAAAAACGAACGTCTGAAAGCCAAAAAGTACGTCTAATAACTAAAAGGCACGCTCGAGAACTAAAAGACACTCTCGCGTTCAAAAAAGAGTGCCCGAAAGCCAAAAAGAAAGTTTGCATGCCAAAAAGAACTCCCGAAAGCCAAAAAGAAAGTTTGCTTACTAAAAAGAATTCCCGAAAGCCAAAAAGAAAGTTTGCTTTCCAAAAAGAACTCCCAAAAGTAAAAAAGAAAGTTTGCTAACCCAAAAGAACGCCCGAAAGCTAAAAAGAAAGTTTACTTGACAAAAAGAACGTCCGAAAGCCAAAAAGAACGTTTGGAAACTAAAAAGCATGCTCGAGAACCAAAAAGCACTCTCGCGTTCAAAAGAGAATGCCTGCATGCCAAAAAGAAAGTTTGCATGCCAAAAAGAATGACCGAAAGCCAAAAAGAAAGTTTGCATGCCAAAAAGAACTCCCAAAAGCAAAAAAGAAAGTTTGCATGCCAAAAAGAACTCCCGAAAGCCAAAAATAAATAATTTTCTTGCAAAAAAGAACTCCCAAAAGCCAAAAAGAAAGTTTGCTTGCCAAAAATAACACCTGCAAGCCAAAAAGAAAGTTAACTTAACAAAAAGAACGTTCGAAAGCCAAAAAGAATGTCTGGAAACTAAAAAGCATGCTCGAGAACTAAAAAGCACTCTCGCGTTCAAAAACGAATGCTCGTATGCCAAAAAGAAAGTTTGCATGCCAAAAAGAACGCCCGAAAGCCAAAAAGAAAGCTTACTTGCCAAAAAGAACGTCTGGAAATTAAAAAGCACGCTCGAGAACTAAAAAGCACTCTTGCGTTCAAAAAAGCATGCCCGCATGCCAAAAAGAAAGTTTGCATGCCAAAAAGAACACCCGAAAGCCAAAAAGAAAGTTTACTTGCAAAAAAGAACGTCTGAAAGCCAAAAAGTACGTCTAAAAACTAAAAGGCACGCTCGAGAACTAAAAGGCACTCTCGCGTTCAAAAATGAATGCCCGCAAGTCAAAAAGAAAGTTTCCATGCCAAAAAGAAAGTTTGCTTACTAAGAAAAGCCGAAAGCCAAAAAGAAAGTTTACTTGCCAAAAAGAACGTCCGAAAGCCAAAAAGAACGTCTGGAAACCAAAAAGCATGCTCGAGAACTAAAAAGCACTCTCGCGTACAAAAAAGCATGCCCGTAAGCCAAAAAGAAAGTTTGCTTGCCAAAAAGAATTCCTGAAAGCCAAAAGGAAAGTTTGCTTTGCCAAAAAGAACGTCCGAAAGCCAAAAAGATCATTCGAAAGCCCAAAAGAACGTTTGAAAGCCCAAAAGAACGTCTAGAAACTGAAAAGCACTCTCACGTTCAAAAAAGCAAGCCCGCATGCCAAAAAGAATTCCCGAAAGCCAAAAAGAAAGTTTGCTTGCCAAAAAGCACGCCTGAAAGCCAAACAGAAAGTTTGAAAGCCAAAAAGAACGTCTGAAAACTAAAAAGCATGCTCAAGAAATAAAAAGCACTCTCGTGTTCAAAAAAGCATACCGGCAAGCCAAAAATTAAGTTTGCTTGTCAAAAAGAATTACCGAAAGCCAAAAGGAGAGTTTGCTTGCCAAAAAGAACGCCAGAAAGCCAAAAAGAACGTCTGAAAGCCCAAAAGAAAGTTTACTTGCCAAAAAGAACACCGGAAAGCCAAAAATAAAATTTGCTTGCCAAAAAGAACTCCCGAAAGCCAAAAAGAAAGTTTGCTTGCCGAAAAGATCGCCCGAAAGCCTAAAAGAATGTTTATTTGCCAAAAAGAACGCCTGAAAGCTAAAAAGAAAGTTTACTTTTTCGAAAGCCAAAAAGAACGTTCGAAAGCCAAAAAGAACATCTGGAAACTAAAAAGCACGCTCGAGAACTAAAAAGCACTCTCGCGTTCAAAAAAGAATGCCCGCATGCCAAAAAGAACGCCCGAAAGCCAAAAAGAAAGTTTACTTGCCAAAAAGAACTCCCAAAAGCCAAAAAGAAAGTTTGCTTACTAAAAAGAATGCCCGAAAGCCAAAAAGAAAGTTTGCTTGCCAAAAAGAACTCCCGAAAGCCAAAAAGAAAGTTTGCTTGCCAAAAAGAATGCCCGAAAGCTAAAAAGAAAGTTTACTTGACAAAAAGAACGTTCGAAAGCCAAAAAGAATGTCTGGGAACTAAAAAGTACGCTCGAGAAATAAAAAGCACTCTCGCGTTCAAAGAAGAATGCCTGCATGCCAAAAAAAAAGTTTGCTCGCCAAAAAAAAAATTTGCTTACCAAAAAGAATGCCCGAAAGCCAAAAAAAAATTTTGAATGCCAAAAAGAACTCCCGAAAGCCAAAAAGAAAGTTTGCTTGCTAAAAAGAACGCCTGAAAACCAAAAAGAAAGTTTAATTGACAAAAAGAACGTCTGGAAACTAAAAAGCATGCTTGAGAACTAAAAAGCACTCTTGCGTTCAAAGAAGAATGCCCGCATGCCAAAAAGAAAGTTTGCATGCCAAAAAGAACACCTGAAAGCTAAAAAGAAAGTTTGCAGGCCAAAAAGAACTCCCGAAAGCCAAAAAGAAAGTTTGCTTGCCAAAAATAACACCCGCAAGCCAAAAAGAAAGTTTACTTGACAAAAAGAACGTCCGAAAGCCAAAAAGAACATCTGGAAACTAAAAAACATGCTCGAGAACTAAAAAACACTCTTGAGTTCAAAAAAGCATGCCAAAAAAAAAGTTTGCATGCCAAAAAGAACGCCCGAAAGCCAAAAAGAAAGTTTACTTGCAAAAAAGTACATCCAAAAGCCAAAAAGTACGTCTAAAAACTAAAAGGCACGCTCGAGAATTGAAAGGCACTCTAGCGTTCAAAAATGAATGCTCGCAACCCAAAAAGAAAGTTTGCATGCCAAAAAGAAAGTTTGGCCAAAAAGAAAGTTTGCTTACTAAAAAGAACGCCCGTAAGCCAAAAAGAATGTTTACTTGCCAAAAAGAACGTCCGAAAGCCAAAAAAAAAATGTTTGGAAACTAAAAGGCACGCTCGAGAACTAAAAATCACTCTCATGTTCAAAAAAGAATGTCTGCATGCCAAAAAGAAAGTTTGCATGACAAAAAGAATGTCTGAAAGCCAATAATAAAGTTTGCATGCCAAAAAGAGCTCCCGAAAGCCAAAAAAAAAGTTTGCTTAAAAAAAAGAACGCCCGAAAGCCAAAAAGAAAGTTTACTTGCTGAAAAGAATGTCTGAAAGCCAAAAGAACATTTGGAAACAAAAAAGCATGCTCGAGAACTAAAAAGCAATCTCGTGTTCAAAAAAGAATGCCCGCATGCCAAAAAGAAGTTTGCATGCCAAAAAGAACTCCCGAAAGCCAAAAAGAAAGTTTGCTTGCCAAAAAGAACGCCTGAAAGCAAAAAAGAAAGCATACATGCAAAAAAGAACGTTCAAAAGCCAAAAAGAATGTCTGGAAACTAAAAAGCACGCTCGAGAACTAAAAAGCACTCTCGCGTTCAAAAAAGCATGCCCGCATGCCAAAAAGAAAGTTTGCTTGCCAAAAATAACTCCCGAAAACCAAAAAAGAAAGTTTGCTTCCCAAAAAAAAGTCCGAAATCCAAAAAGAAAGTTTACTTGCCGAAAAGAACGTCTGGAAACCAAAAAGCATGCTTAAGAACTAAAAAGCACTTTCACGTTAAAAAAAGCATGCCCACATGCCAAAAAGAACTCCTGAAAGCCAAAAAGAAAGTTTGCTTGCCAAAAAGAACGCCGGAAAGCCAAAAAAAAAGTTTACTTGCCAAAAAGAACGTCCGAAAGCAAAAAACAAAGTCTGGAAACTAAAATGCATGCTCGAGAACTAAAAAGCACTATGGTGTTCAAAAAAGCTTGCCCGCATGCCAAAAAGAATGTTTGAAAGCCAAAAAGAACACTCAAAAGCCAAAAAGAACACTCAAAAGCCAAAAAGAAAGTTTACTTGCCAAAAAGAACGTCCGAAAGCCAAAAAGAACGTCTATAAACTAAAAAGCACGCTCGAGAACTAAAAAGTACTCTCGCGTTCAAAAAAGATTGCCTGCATGCCAAAAAGAAAGTTTGCATGCCAAAAAGAACGCCCGAAAGCCAAAAAGAAAGTTCGCTTGCCAAAAAGAAAGTTTACTTGCCAAAAAGAACATCCGAAAGCCAAAAAGAACGTCTGGAAACTAAAAAGCACGCTTGAGAACTAAAAAGCACTCTTGCGTTCAAAAAAGCATGCCCGCATGCCAAAAAAATAGTTTGCTTGCCAAAAAGAACTCCCGAAAGCCAAAAAGAAAGTTTGCTTGCCCGAATTTTGCTTTTGAATCCATATCGATTTTCCCAAAAACGGTTGTCTTTTCAAACCGCAATAATTAAGACATCAGTTTTAATGGAAACCGATTTCTTATTGGAAAAAAAATCCATATCAGTTTTCCCAAAAATTGTTGTCTTTTCAAACAGCAATATTTAAGACATCGATTTTAAGGAAAACCGATTTCTTATTGGAAAATAAATCCATATTGGTTTTCCCAAAAACCATTGTCTTTTTAAACCACAATATTTAAGAAATTGGTTTTTATAAAAACCGATTTCTAAAAGTTTTTTTAAATCGGTTATCTAAAAACCGATATAAACAACCGATGTCTTTTAACATTTTTGTAGTAGTAATGTTAATGACATATGAAAAACATGAAATTCAAATGACGTGCTCAAATGAAAAAGCATGAATTGATGATTGCAATATTTAAATGTAAAATAATGTTTGAAAAGCTATTGAGACTCAAATGAATAAAGGATCAATTATCCATTCAAAGGATTTTACAATCTAAATGTCTCTCTTTCATTATTAGTTGAACATGGCTACTATCATACGAGTATCTCACCCAGAAAAATCAAATAGGGTGTAAAGTCACCCATGCCATGTTTCGCTTATAAAGTTGGATATAGTTGCTCTTATATTGAATTCAATGAAATCTCTATATCCTTGCTTTTAATCATGACAAATGGTGAAATTGGTTTGAATTCTATTGGAAACCTTTGTCATTTGCTTTGCCAAATACCATTGTATTTTGGACTTGAATGCTACATGTCTTGTATGCAAAGCATATTAATCACACATTTTCTAAAAGTAAATCTCCTTGTCTCTCTCCAATTAATTGAGTTGCATAAAGTTGCTTATATGATTATGCAAGTATCTTGTATGCTACTATCTCTCCTAGCTACAAGTGACCCGGTTGGGGAATACTCATTTGCCTATATCTTGACAAAAAGGTGGAGTATAATGTGGTGGTAAAGAGAGTTTGCTAATGGTAGTAGCAAATACACATGTTGGGGAGATTGCAAATTTAGGGGGGTAACCCGTTGAGGGTAGGGTTGCACATTTTCCCCGGATCCCCGTTTCCCCACTTCCCCTTCCCCATCCCTATTTGGGGGAATTTTTTTTTTTTTTTGGGGGGGGGGGTGATGGATGGGGATGAAAATCATCCCCAAATTGAAATGGGGATGGGGATGGGGATGGGGAGTCCCCATTTCCCCTAAAATATTATAAAAATAATTATATATATATATTTTGTAATGTATTTTCTTTGACATTATTTTGTAATGTATATATATATATATTTGACATTATTTTGTAATGTATTTTCTTTTGCATTTGTAATGGAATGTTTTTTTTTTTTTTTTTTAGTTTAATTTGTAATTTTCAACCAAATGGGGAAATGGGGGAATGGGGTAAACGGGGGAATGGGGAAACGGGGAAAACGGGGGAAATGGGGAAATAGGGATGGTGATGGGGGGACCTTCCCCCAAAACTCCCCCATCCCCATCCCCATTTTCCCCAAATGGGGAAATGGGGAAATGGGGGGGGGGGGGGGGTGGATGGGGAAGGGTTTGAGAAGTGGGGATGGAGATGGGGATGGGGGGGACCTATATCCATCCCCATTTCCCCAATATGCAACCCTAGTTGAGGGGGAGCATTGCATTACTCATATATTGCATGATGTTGTGCATAAATTTTTAAATGCTAATGCTTGTTTTATTTTCACTTGATCATCTCACATATACTTGCTTTGGAAAGTATAGAAACTTTGTTTTAAAGGTTGATTGTTCTACAAGAGAATGAAGACTTGAAGATCTTGCTTTTATATTATCTATTTGTAACGTAGAAAATCCCTTTAGTTTCCATTTTGTTGTGAGGATCAATGTGAGTGGTGGTTTTGTCACGAAATAGCCAAATGGGGAGATGGTAAGTTCCTCAAAATTTGATTGGCTTATTTCATGGACAAACCACAATTTGGGGTTTGATGTAAGGGTAGCTTTAGGCTTCTAATGGTTGGTGCTTTGCACAACCAATGATACGAACCTCGTCGATTGTATCAAGATTGATGCCTAAGATTGTTCTAACCTCTAGTTCGAATGGAAACCGCAACCTAACACTTATATCAAGATGTGAATCTTGGTATAAAGGAGGATGCCACAATCAAGGATGGAATACTCGATTGATAAGTCAAGGAGGAACACTACAGAGAAATCTGATAAGTTCCAATTAGTTCTCAAAGAACAAAAGAGAAAATTCTCTCAATTTTCATTCAAATCAAGTCTGCTGAATAATACATCAATACGTCCTTTAAATACTAAGAAAAGATCTAAACCCTAGACGACAAAAGAAAAGGAAATAAAATATTCAGCAATTAATTGCCTTACAATTAGGAAAGTAAAAGAATAAAAACTAACAACTAGTTGACTTTGTTTGGGAAACAAATCAACTATTTATTTGGGAAATAATTAAAAATAGGAAATATGCTAAAATTCAGAATCCTCTAACCCTAGCTTGTATCTCATGCCCAAATAAGCTCTTTATTAGGAAATATGCTGAAATTCGGACTCCTCAGCTCAAGTCTTCGCGCAACAAGATAGATGGCTGAATTTGGGCCTGTTGTGATCTGTTACGGAGGACGGAGTCTTCATGACATCTGTAGGGCTCATCTTGGGCTTTCTGGAAACATATTATAATAGACGATCTGACCTCAGATGCTCTCTGTAGAGGCCCACGAAGTTCAGCTCGGATTTGGGCCGAACTTGGACTTTAGAAACTCAGAATCAGCCCATCATTAAATGCTTCTTTGATCCTCTTGGCCCCTTGTAATTGGCCCAACTGGAACATGCAATTGATCCTTTAGTGATGCTTATTGATTCTCATCATTCTCCCTCTCTTCAAAAGGATTCGTCCTCGAATCTTCACCGTAACGTTGTTGATAGCCTATGACACTTCATCAAAGTCTTGAAAAAGAGAAACAAGAACACCAGGCCAAGAAGTTGGCTGATTTGAAAATAATGCCTTTTTGATCTCACTCTTTTTTGCATAGAAGTTCATTTGTTTTTTTTTTTTTCTCTTATCAGCTGAGATTTCTTTTTTTGCTGTTTCAATCTCTCTTTCTTTTGTCTCTCTTTATTTTGAACTCTCACTCTCCTTTTTTACATCTCTATTTTCTTTTAACCTCACTTGATCTTCATATTCTTGTATTGGGGTTAAGGGTACAAGAGTGATTCGTTTTTTATTGAGTACAAATGAGTATCTATTTGTATAACCATCATGAGTTATACACCTATCAAACTTCCATGGTCGCCCCAAAAGCATATGGCTTGCATGCATTGGTACCACATCACACAAGACTTCATCTTTGTACTTCCCAATGGAAAAAGACACCAACACCTGTTTAGTCACCTTGATTTCTTCACTATCATTTAACCATTGTAGCTTATAAGGTTTTTGGTGCTTTAAAGTGGCCAAATTCAGTTTTTCCACCAAACTAGTGCTAGCCAAATTAGTACAACTCCCCCCCATCAATTATCATGCTACATACCTTATTATTAACATGGCATCGGGTGTGAAAGACATTGTCACGTTGTACCTCATCATATTCCTTTGCTTGAGCACTAAGAGCTCTTCTTGCTACCAAAAGCTCTCCATCTTTGTGATCTTTGGAAGGTTCGGCCTTGGCCTTCAAACTAGGCTGGTCATCCCTCTTGTTCAATTCAGTTCCCATGATGAAGAAGAACCCGAATGTTGCCCAACTCGTGTGGAACCCTACCTCTTCAATCGTTGATCCAACCTCATCTCCAACTGATCAAACTTTTGATCCAAGAACTTTAAGAAAAGTTTGAAATCGATCTTTTCTGGTGCATTTTCAAACAATTTTTTTTTTAACCTACAAAAACAAATTGGTAAGCCTCACAAACACTCCCTCACGTGTTTACTCTCAATAATGATGGCACTCACACTCGTGTTTCACTCATTTTTGGCTGTTACCCTCTGATGAGCTCGCACTCTCTTGCCTTTTTCCACTCTTTGTTCACTTTTTTTTTTCGTAATAGACTTGATCAAACTTTTTTTTTTTTTGTACTGGACTTGATAAAACGAAATTAAACGAGGTTTTTTTTTTTGAAATGGATCTGATCAACTTTTTTTTTTTGGGTAACGGATCTGATCAACTTTTTTTTTTTTTATCAAACGAAAAAAAAAGAAATTAAAAAAAAAAGGGATAGATCAAACCTGATTTAGAATCCTAAGCTCTGATACCAAATGATACGAACCTCGTCGATTGTATCAAGATTGATGCCTAAGATCGTTCTAACCTCTGGTTCAGATGGAAACCGCGACCCAACACCTATATCGAGATGTGAACCTTGGTATAAAGGAGGACGCCACAATCAAGGATGGAATACTCGATTGATAAGTCAAGGAGGAACGCCACAGAGAAATCTGATAAGTTCCAATTAGTTCTCAAAGAACAAAAGAGAAAATTCTCTCAATTTTCATTCAAATCAAGTCTGCTGAATAATACATCAATGCGTCCTTTAAATACTAAGAAAAGATCTAAACCCTAGACGACAAAAGAAAAGGAAATAAAATATTCGGCAATTAATTGCCTTACAATTAGGAAAGTAAAAGAATAAAAACTAACAACTAATTGACTTTGTTTGGGAAAAAAATCAACTATTTATTTGGGAAATAATTAAAAATAGGAAATATGCTAAAATTCAGAATCCTCTAACCCTAGCTTGTATCTCACGCCCAAATAAGCTCTTTATTAGGAAATATGCTGAAATTCGGACTCCTCAGCTCAAGTCTTCACGCAACAAGATAGATGGCCGAATTTGGGCTTGTTGTGATCTGTTACGGAGGACGGAGTCTTCATAACATCTGTAGGGCTCGTCTTGGGCTTTCCGGGAACATATTATAATAGACGATTCGACATCAGATTCTCTTTGTAAAGGCCCATGAAGTTCAGCTCGGATTTGGGCCGAACTTGGACTTTAGAAACTCTTTTTTTTTTGGGTAAGTAAATAGTAACATAGAAAGAGAGAAAGAAAGGACTTTAGAAACTCAGAATCAGCCCATCATTAAATGCTTCTTTGATCCTCTTGGCCCCTTGTAATTAGCCCAACTGGAACATGCAATTGATCCTTTGGTGATGCTTATTGATTCTCATCAACCAAGGCCCTCTAAAGTCCTCAAGAGAAGAAGCACCAAAGGTAAATTTCTAAGTGCTTACTTGCTTTGAAGAGATATAGTTGCACACACTCACAACTCATGTATAATTCTTATTCTTGTATGTTGTGTGTTTTTAAATGTTTACATTTATGTTCATTAATCTCTCTTCTTGCATGATTAATTAATTGCATCTAGCTTGTTAAATGCCATAACATGTTAAGCATTAGGACGCATTGTCTTCACTCACACACTTGCACTTATTGCATTGCTCTTATGCAAGGAACTTAATATCGGTATCGGTATCGGCATCGATATCGAGCTTCTAAATTTATGGATATATCGGGGATATTATCGATATCAGTGGATATTCGGTAAAAAATTAAAAAAATGATGGACATTTACATCTAAAGTTAGAATTTTTTTGTGAAACTTTAGGACAAACTTAAACAAGTAATTATATATCAAATGAATCATATTTCAATAATAAATTAGCATAGTTATGAGTTTATTATAAATTATAACATAGATAGAGTCTGTATATAATTTTTTAAATTGAGTATTTAATATAATAATATTTTGTTTCACTTTTACAATATTATATACAATATAAAGAGATTAAATAGTATTAAACAAAATTATCATTAAAATATATATAGTTCCATACTTCCAATATTCTATCATAAATCATAATTCATACATAATAATACATTACATGTCTGAAATTTAAAACCAAAATGAATTCCTTGCTGGTTCAAATACATAAGATACATTTCTATCTTGATTCAAACAATAATTTTCCCAGGAAAATGTGCTAGCATAGTTTTCAAGGTAATTATTAATATGCCACACATATGTTGCTTGATCTCTTCCAACTGATCCATGAATTGGGTAGTTTGGATTTACCCAACTTGGTGGATATTGTTGATCTGCATGCATAGGTATTGCATATGGCATTTGTGGAGTAGGATAATCAAATATACTGCAGTTACCATAACTACCATGATATGGTACATGAGGACCTGGCCTTGTCTGCGAATCACCCAAAGAACTATTTTCAGTGTCCATACTCATTGAGGAGAGAGACATATTCAAGGAATCTTCATCATTTTGACTTGTTCCTTCATGTTGTCTACCACGATTTTGATCAAAATTACCTTCATGAGCATTCTAACCTGTTGCACCAGTATCCCAACCTCCAGCATGAACATCCCAACTTGTTGCACCAGCATCCTAACCTCTTGCACCATATTCCCAACCTCCTCCATCATCTCCATCATCCTTTCCTCCACTATTTCCATCAGAGGTATGTTGGTCATCGGAAGAGCTGCTAACAGTAACTCCACGATCTACACCAACTTCTTCTCTAATCACTTGTTCAACATTTATTCCCATATCTCGAGCATGAGAAGCAATTTGTGGATCAGGATTTCCCTTATCATCATCCAAATAGGCAGGCCGAATCCAGTCAAACAATGGATTCTCATCATTGTCCCCTGCTTCAGCAGCTACTTGAAGCAGATCCATAAAATCTGTTTCATCTACTTTATCTTTTTCAGCTGTCATATCCCTAATTTTCAACTTCATATTATAATAACAATAAACAAGTTGTTCAAGCTTAGAATATGCAAGACGGTTTCTTTGTTTTGTGTGGATTAAAGCAAATGTGGACCAATTTCTTTCGCACGCAGAAGATGATGCTGTTTGTGATAATACGCGAATTGCTATTGCACGCAATGATGGAGCACAATCTCCATACATTACCCACCAATCAGCTGCAATAAAAATTATCAAGTATTATACATATGAATACCATTTTAATGATATTATTATTTATTATTATTAAATAGATTTTTGTAATAAAACTTATATACCTGGTTGCATTTTGCTTCTAGCTGCTATGGCTGCTCGTTCACCAAAACTTTTCTTTCCATTCTTAAAGTATGTGAGCTACATTCATGACTCATAAGATCAGTATGTAAATAATATATATAAATATGAGTATATGACACAATACTCTCATGCAAAGAAGTTATAATATTGGAATTATAAAATTGATTGTAAGTTGTAACTTCTTACCTCATTTCCAAAATTAGCAATCCCTGCAGCTTCAGGGTCTAATTGCGAATAGACACTATGTACGGCGTTCAAAAGATCTAAATTATCCCCAATATTGTCTCTATATTGGTACTTTGGGTTCATATAGTAAGCTAGAAGAATAAAAAATATTAATTTTAGTATAAATAATTGAATACTACTAAATATTAATTATGAATGACAAACAATCCGAAATAAAATTTACCTGCAGCATGTAGTTGGTGATTAAGCATTTTATCCCACCGATTTTGTATAATGTTTAGAATCCATTTAGTATTCCCTCTTTGCTGTTTTACTGCATCTTTCATCACACGCATTAACTCATATAAGATGGGCATAGTGGGTACAACTTCGGTATCAACCAATCTCAGAACGTGGTATAATGGCTCATATATTTTAATTACAAAAGCCACATTATCCCAAAACTCTGAATCTAAAATAAGTCGTTCTATTCTTTTTCCATTTGCGGTTCGACTCAATCTATTTGTAGCCCATGCATCACTGGTAAATAAATGTTTCAAACTTGTCTAAAAAAGACTATCAAGGGCAATATGATTAGTCGCAAATCGAGTTGCACCAGGTCGCACTATCTCCCCTTTACAAACCTCCCTCATTTGCGATAGTAACCATCCGTGATTATATATAAAGTTTGTCACAGCCCTAGCATCATGAATGACACGTGCAACACTGTCCTTCTTTCCAATATCCTCAAAAATCAAATCTATACAATGTGCTGCACAAGGAATCCAAAATAAAGAATATTTTTTCATCAATTTTTTACCTGCTTTCACAAATGCAGAGCCATTGTCGGTGACAATTTGCACCACGTTCTTCTCACCGACCTCATTCACCACATATTTGAGCAATCTATAAATATAATGATGATCTTTAATTTTGTCGGATGCGTCAACAGATTTTAGGAAAATTGTGTGACCTTTACAATACACCATAAAATTAATTATCGACAATCTTGTCGGTCCCGTCCACCCATCAATGGTGCAACCATATTTCTTCCATTTTGTTTTGAAGTTATCAACATACTATTTCATTTCCTTATACTCGATGTCCAAGTATTTATGCCTAATTTCAAATATTGATGGTGGTTGAACTCCAACACCTATATTCACATGCATGTTAGATTTAATTGTGAGATAAAAAATAAAACAAATAAAAAATTTCAAAAGCTTTATTATTTTTAAAAAAATACCTGATTCTTGAGCACCAATAATCATGTTCTTAAAATGATTAGAACCGGCTTTATGCGGGGGCACATTATCATAAATAAAAAACTTCGATACTAACCTCCCCAATTTTTCTCTGATACTACCTCCCTTGAACATATCTTTAATATTCTTTTGCTTTGCACCTGATGATTTGAACAATGAAGGTGCAACTGGAGGTTTATAACGCGGCTCTCGTCCACTTTGAGTGCGACGTACTTGTTGTGTTGGTTGGCAACCACCACCAGCTCCTGAACCCTCTCCTCTCTTTGACCTCCCTCCAAAGATTTTTTCTACTTGTTCTCTTTGCCATTCAGATGCTTTGGATGCATCTATTGCAGAATGATAATCATCTCGCTCATCAGGATGCAAATCTTCAGGATAAAGATACATGTCATCTTCCTCTTCTGTATCAGGCAAATTTCCTCTTAATTCTTGTTGAATTTCCTCAATCTCATTTGCAGCTTTTTTTTTTTTTGGTTTCTTTAGTTTTTTGCAATTGAGATATTTGTTTTTTCACTTCTGGTGGCACATTTGGGCATACTTTTACATTTTTGTACACCTCTTTACCGGATAAATGAAATTTAAACCGGGTAATTCCCCCACTTTGCATAATGTGACAGCAAAACGTGCATATAGTGCCATTTTTATTATTCGGTATTGGTTGGCAATACGCCCATGCTGGATCATTTCTAGTACCAGACATCTTATGCAATGTAATTCCCTATCAAAACAAAATTAAATTTTGTACATATCAATTTATAAATATGAAATTCTAATGAGTTTTAGAAATAATACCAGAAAACATCAAACATTGAAGTGAACATTTATGTACCTGCTTATTTGATGAAGATTTTAAAAGAAACTTGTGAATTGTGATGTAAATTTTGCTGTGTAGTGTAGCCGTGTAGGATGAAAACTTGAAAGAGAAGAGTGAAGATGATATGAAGTGAAAATGATGAATATATTTGTTCTTCATTCTAATAATTTATATTATTCGCAAAGAATATATCATACGCAATGGGGGCCTGGGCGGTAAATGAAATTGTAGACACATGTCACAATGTAAGGTAGGGGCTAAAAGTAAGTGCATTGGGTGCCTAAGTGATAATTGAAATTGTAGACATGTGTCAAAAATGGAGGTAGGGGCCTAAAAATAAGTGCATTGGGGGTGGTGTTTTGACTTGTGACGTAGAGGGAGAAGTTAGGTGGGGTTGTGACTTTTTTTTTTTTTTTTTTTATAATAAAAAATATGAGTTTTAGTGTTTTACACGTTTTAGATGTTTTACACAAACAAATCATATTGCTTTCACAATCTTTACCCAATTCTGTTTCAGTAATTATACTATTGACTATTGTTTTAGAAAATTTTATACATTTGTTAATGCTTCTTTTAAAATAATTTTCAATATAGATTATTTGAACAATAATTTAAGTGTTTAAGATTAATTTTTTTTTTTTTTAAATTGCAAAATATCCTTGAATTTCGGGATGAAATTCACAATATTTCGAGAATATCGAGATATTTCGGGAATATCGGGATATTTTTAAGGATATTTCGATATCGACCAGATATTTGCTAGACATTGGATATTACCCCTGTTTTGATATCGGTCCCTCCAAAATATGGATATATCGGTGGATATATCGATTTTAAGTTCCTTGCTCTTATGTGAGAAGCTGCATGAGAAGGCCTTGTCCTTCTCTGCCGCGGTTATGCTGCCGTCTTGGTAAACCGCGGCATGCAAGCGACAAAGAAGTGCTTTCTCTGCAGTAGTACAACTGCCGCGGTTGGACATCTGCGGCATGCAAGCGTCAGAGATGTGTTCTCTCTGTTGTGGTACATTGCCGATGTTGGACATCTGCGGCATGAAAGCGATAGAGACTTGTTGTCTTTGTTGCGGTGCAACTGCCGCGGTTGGACAACCGCGGCAATCAGGACCACAACAGTCCGTTGACGCACTCCGGACGTACCTCTAAATAAAAATAATAATGCTAATGGTATGTATGATAAAAAGAAAGATGAGTGCGCGAGTCTATAACCCTCCGCAAGTGTACAGATCGTTGTCAAGTATAGCGGACACAAGTAAGGGGTTATCGTTCCCACGAGAACTCTAAAAGGGGGTAAACGGATTAATAGAAGTGGAATAGATCTTCTCTACTTTAATTGAAAATATTAACTACAAAGTAACACGATTAAACTATAGAGAAAGATATTGTAAACAAGTGAGATACAAGGGAAAACGATAGAACATGAGTGTTTTCATAATCATCCATCAATACAACTTTAAGCACTATTTATCAATCTAGTATGTGACCCCAATTTAATAAGTCTTTAGCAAGATAACCAACATCAACTCATCCCAAGATGTCAAAGGATGCTTAGACTAGATTTCTTAATTCAAAAAGGGTTAGTGTCATTAATGAACATAGTAATGAACAAATAATGAACACCACAAAGAAAAGTGAAAGAGTATAATAATGTTTTGGTCAAACAAATTATTTCTACCCAACCACTTAATAAAACATTGAATGTTATTATGCAAGGAATTCTTGCATTAAATGTGTTGGTCACACATTAATTGCACATACTTAAACAAGATAGGATAAAATATAAATAGTCAATTGATTTAGATCATAGTTAACAACTCATGAGTATCAATCCCTCACATCTCAAGAGATTTAGCTACACATCATATTAACTACAAATAAAGGTAAAGAAAAAGAGAAAGTAATACAACCCATAAGCTTGGATGCAATCCTTGACTTTTGCTTGCAACCTTCTTCTTTTATCTCTTTCACAAAAGTTCTTTGATCCAATCTAAAACTAATAAACTATTTTAGTTCTACAAAGTTGAGAGTATCTAGTCTATACAATATCTCTAAGTATTCAAAATTTACACTAAAAATTATCTCTCTCTATATCTCTACATATTTAGGTTAATCTAGATATTATGTATATATAATGTATGAAAATATCAGGCTGAAAAAGAGGTGGCCGACTTGAATCTACGAGTTCTTTTTGAAATGTGCAAGCATGTGCTCGCAGTAATGACCTCGCAGCTTAAGCTAGTGCTTGACCAAGCTCGCAGATCTCCTCTCGCAGCTGGTTCTGGGCTTTTCTCAGATCTGAAATCTGCGAGTATGAACTCGCAGATTTGAAGTCGTAGCTTTGATCAGCTAGGCTGGTCTCACAGTCAAGAGGTAGCAGTTGCGTCTGATGATGGACTGCGAGTTATGCTCTGCTAGAAGGTACTCGCAGTTTCTACTCGCAGCGCGGTCTGGAACTAATTAGGAAACACGACCTGTGAGAACGTTCAAGCAGCGTCATGTCGCGGCACCTTCTGGAGAAAATCTACGAGGTTGGTCCTGCGATTACATACTCGCAGATTCCCAAATTCTTCCAAATACGCCCTTTTTCACTCCAATTTTCCAATAAGGGCCAAAAATCACTTTGGTAGAGGAAAAATACCTGAAAACACTAATAATCACTATGAAATATTAGAAATACCTCAAAAATGGAAACAAAAGGGAGGAAATAATCGATCAAAACATAGACATATTTAGAGCGATCAAAAACACCCAAACCTATCTTTTGCTCGCCCTCGAGCAAAAACATAATAACAACTAGCTAACTAACATATTCAAACTAAATTATACTACTACATACATAGATAAACAAAACATGAGATGAGACCCTCTTACTTCAAAAATCAATGCCAAAAGTGTTGTACCAACAATAAACTGGACATGCTGGAACTTCTGAATGCCGAGTATCTAGAAATCATTCAAATGATTCCATCTCACAAAAATGAATCCCACACTTAAAATAAAAGCTTCAAAGATTGCTCACACTAGTAACTCGAATGTAATTCGCTTTGACTCTATTTCTCACTGGATTTCACTCTAATTTTCTCACAAAGTCCTAGGTCATTCTCTATCAAACACATACGAGATGGAAGTTATGTAGATGGCAATCAAATATAAAACGCATGAGAGTACTTGAAATAACGCACATTTTATAGGAAAGAATCTCACGAACAAATTACATGCCATGAATGTGGTAGAGCATATAAACATTTGCATTCCCAAGATAGGCTTCTTATAAGATCAAGAGGGAACTCCCTAAATTATAAATATAGGCCAAGGGTAATTTGTGAAGGTTGGATCAAATTTTTTTTTGTTTTAAGTGTATCGAGGGTTACAAATCATGTCAAGGTATATATATACAACATCCTTTTCACCATTTAAATCTCATTTTTTAACTTTAAACACTAGCGTCTAGCATAATACTTTGAAGATCTTTAGTTGTGCTACTTTGTCACTCTTATTTTGAGTAACTATGTAATGGGAAACAGTGGCTTGCTACTCTCTTATTTTATTTATTTATTTATTTATTTTTATTATTATTTTTTTTTTTAGCTAGCCACTTTCAAGCACTTCTTCAAAGTATACCTTAGTACACACTACTTAAAATAATTAGAGCTTCTCATTTAACTCAACTAATTGTATACCTTGACATAATTAGTAACAATGGTTTCTTGGGGTGAGTGTTTGGGCTAAAGAATTTATTTGATGTGGTCGGGTTACGTGATTGGATGAGTGATTAGGCCATACTTTCATTTAAATGCACTAACTGGGAAAAACGGACATGTTTAGGTTATAAGCATTCGAAACACTACCGAGATCCTCCTATCCTCTCTTAAAATCTGTCTAGCAAGGGAATACGAAGTAAACATGATATCCACAATTATAAGAGTTCTATGGCACATAATGCAAATAATACTGTGAGATTGCTTTGAACAAAATAATCGAAAAGTGTATTGGAATAGAAAAGAAATTTCCCTCCAAAATAAATGCTAAGGCATGATACTCGCGGGAAGTCTCCATTATTAATCCGAACTACAAGAGCACTGAATCCCATTTGCTATCACAAAATAAAAGGGACTATGCTCACTTTGCTTCAGAAAATCTTAGATTGATAAAAAGTTAATCAATACTCAGCTATTAAAACATGCAAAGCTTTTCATTGGAACGAACGATCGGCACTGACACTCAAAAAGGGTGTCTCCAAAAAGATATTCTCAAAAAATGAAATTTTTTTTCATATATCTACAAATATTATCACATATATCGCAATACACATTAAAAAAAAAAAAAGAAAGATGTAAGGTAAAGATGTTAACATGCCCACACCCCCAAACCTAAACTCAACATTGCCCCCAATGTTCAATCAACTAAAAACAATGGGCATGAGTTCCATGGTTTGGTGGTTTGGCCAACAAACACCTATTTGAACAATCAATATCCACATCCTTCATGTAAAAATACTAAATATTAAATACTTCCAAAATGTACTTAATTACATAAACTATACCCCTAAGCACTAATATCCATATATCATCAACCACTCTTAGATCTAAGCAAAAATATATATATATATAAACATGTCCAAAATCCAAAATAGATATAGCTAAACCTTTTAAACTAATATCCATAAGTACTAAGCAAAAACATTAAAGAGTTCTATATGCAAAAATATTTAAAACTGGAAATATTGAAAATACGGGAGAAAAGTGCATAGCCTAGAAGAAAATCAGTCTGAATCTGACTCGGAGTCTGTGGCATCTGGGTCTGACATATCCTTCGTCGGCTTCGCCATACGAAGCGGCATCGGATAGGGAATCAAAGCAGTGGGTGAGTAAGGTGACATCGTTTGGAACTCTGCTACTGGATCAAAAGGATCAGAACGAGCTGAGGTGCCTGAATGAGAAGGACCGGGCTGGTATGGTGGAGAAGGAGGCGTATAATGCTCTAGCTTAGTGCCGTCAGATGACGAAGGACCCTCTGTTCTGGTTCTCTTCCTCGGATGATAAGGTGTCCTCCTCGTATAAGTGCCGTTACTGCCAAAATCGTCCCGGAAAGCTCTAAACTCAAGAGTCAGATCTCTGACCATAGTGGTCAGAGTCCTTCCCCATTTTGGAACATGCTCAGAAGCTCCCTTAGGTGCTGTAGCCCTCCTAGGTGGTGGAGCAGCCATACAAACATCAGGCTCTCTCCTAGATCCACCGCCCTGCTCCTCAGCTAATCCGGCCTTTCTTGCCTTTCTCTGCTCTCTCTGCAATCTTCTCTTCTTTGCCTTCTCTGATTCCAATATAGGGATCCCTCTAGGAATAGCTGCCTTATTGTAGGCCTTCGTACCTACAAGCCCTCCTACTTGCCATTCATCCGCAGGAGTAAACCTCACACCTGCCCTCTTACAGAAATAGGTAATCAAACATGGGAAACTCATACTGGGCACATTCGTTCTCCCGGCCTTTGCTATCCTCCTAAAAGCCACTGTGCCTACATCAAAGGGTAGCTCCGTCTTCATCAAGTAAAGGAGCACTGCTGGCCCTAAAGTAATGGTATGCCTATGGTGCGAAGGGAAGAGTGAATAACTGAAAAATGTGTGCCAACATGCACTCTGAAAGTCTAGCTGGCCTTGCACAAACTTTTTAGCAGAGTTCCAAGGGTTACACGGTTCTCCCCTAATGGCACTTGCTAACTCTTGATTGTAGATGTGGTAGATCCCCTTCGGTTCATACTCGTCCTCCTATTGAGGATAACTCCTAGTCTCCCATCTCTCGTTAATGTCTACGGCATTGAAATTCACCAATTTGCCTCTCACCTTCATTGATCCTCCTCTCAAAAACTCATTTGTTTTCATAGATGCATAAAACTCATGCACCACTGTCACATTTGCTGGGTTCCGAATGGTGCAATAAGTCACCCACTCACGACGGTGTACCTCCGTAATGAAACTTGTACCCGCTAACTCCTTAAAATCTAACCCCTTCTCCATCACCATGCTCCTATTCCGATTATGTTCTAGTCTGTGGGTGTACTCGGGGTGTCGTCCTGAAGATCTTAGAGCAGCCTCCTTGCCCTTGTTACTCCTTTGTTGTGAATAAGCCTCACTTGGCGGAGGTGGAGGTGGAACTTATGATGGACCATGTGGCTTCCTTGTGCAAGCCATTCCTGAAAATGAACTCCATTCCAAGTTAGGAACTTACAAGAAAATCACAAAACAAATAATAATTACACACTCCCTTTTCACTTATAACTCATATAGCAACAAAACACCCTTAAGAGTTCATAATCACATTCAAATTCAAACAACTACCACATACCCTAGTTTGAAATTTCAAACAAGTATATTTCACATATCATCAAGCATGGCATAATTGTTACACACTATGCAACAAAACTTCCATTAACTCACTAAGTAAAGACATGTCATGTTCAACATCAATTTCATCCAATATTTTCAAAGTAGATTTGATCTAAAATTGAAAAACACTTTGATTTTTTATTTTACATGCTAAGTAAGTGCTAATAACAATTTCTATTCATTAGAAACAACAAAGAAACATCTTTTTGCAATTAGGGTTCAATTCCAAATAGTTTCAAAAATTTCCCAATTTGGGATTTCGGGATTCAAACCTTGATTTGAAACCAAAATCATGCAAATATGAAATTTAAACCATGAATTAGACGTAAATAACATCAATAAACAAAACCCCTATCATTTAATCCATATTCGAAACCCTAACCCTAACCCAATTGAATCGGAAAAGAGAGAGAGAGAATCGTAGATTTTTTGACAAAATTCAAAGAGATTAAGCGTTTAATTGATGATTCGTACCTTTTTGATGCTTGATCGAGTTGAAAAGAAGTGGATTAAGGGTTGATTTGATGAAAATTGGGGAAATTTTCAGAAAAGAGTAAAGGCAACAGTTAGGGTTCTGCTGAAAGTGACGTTTCAGCTTTATACTTGCAAAATCCCGCTCAATCTGCGAGTACATGCTCGCAGATTTAGGTCTCAAGTCGCAATTCTTTGGTCGCAAATTTTAGGGTTCATGATCTGGGCAACTTCTGTGAGTAAGGTCCTGCGAGAACATACTCACAGTATCACCTCGCAGTTTAATCCTCAGAATGCACTGCGACTTGTGCTATTTTGGATTGCGAAATTGTACTCGCAGTCTCCACTCGCAAGATGATTCTCCGATTGCGCTGCGAGTTAATTTCCAAAGTGACTGCGAGAATGTAATCGCAGTCTCTCTTCGCACATTTTAGTTCAGAATGCGCTGCGAGTTGTGACTTCGAGATTGTACTTGCAGTCTCTTCCTGCTTCCCAAATACCATAAAAACGTATGTCAATGTATGATTTTAATGCAACTAAAATGATTACTTCCCTAAATATTTAATTCTAATATTCAATGCATCAAGAAATTCAAACCCCCAAACCTATCTATTTTAAGGTCCTTGCCAATAGATAACCACCAGCCAAGGCCTCATTTAAGATAGATAAGGTGCTTCAAACTCAAGATAAAACCATAAAAACATAACTAAACAACTATATAACCTATGTACAAAAAATTTTAACAAATGAGATGCTACTTTTAGCCATTCTCATCACAAAAGTTTTCCGCTTAGTTTCAAAGCTTCATGATCTGCACATGACAAACCAAATTATTAAAAAGTTCACACACTCAATCACCAACATAGAGAGTTGGTCTCAACACCACATACCCTACTCCTTCTCGTTTAACCCAGAAAACCTCTTTTATGTCTATTCCTATTATGTTGCTTTTTTCCACCCATTTGGCATTAAAATGGGTTGGGCCTTCCTCTAGATTAACATTAGAAATGCTTTCTCTAGGATTAATATCTTTACGCCCATTCTTCTTGTTCAACTTGGCACAAAAAGGTTTGGAATGCCCTTTTTTGTGACAATAACAACACATCGGAACGAGTGTAGGAATGTTACCTCTCACAATTTCTGCAGTTGGTGCTGGTGTTGTTTTCTTTACTTGGATCTTTTCCTTCTTATTTTGTAGAGGTGGGGGATTGCTTTTAAGTTGCATTACTTTGCTTTGCTTCCCTTTATCTACCCATTGGTTGCAAAGATGAACCATTTTCTTTCCTTTGGCCTTCTTAGCGATGCTCAACTCCTCTTTATCTCTCATGAGTTGATCTCTTTGAAGGGCTTCTTCTTCTATATGGGATACCCAAGTTGTACACTCCTCTACCAATTCATCTTGACCCTTCAAAACGTCTTCTAACTTGGTAGTGAGCTTAAAATTTATTGCTTTTAACGCTCTATTCTCCTCTTTGAGTCGAGCGATAATTTCCTCATAGTCGGGCGACTCGTGCTTGATAAAAGGTGTTCTCCGATTATACACTGGAAACTCGGCAAGTCCTTCATAGTTCCCTAAACTTAGCTTAAGGTTTGACTCCCTATTGTTTACTTGAATTCCAAAACAATCAAGAGCTCCCATTGGATGCTTCATAGACTCTAACACCTCATATTCCACTGTTTCTCCTAGCACAGTCAAGGACATTTTCCCATTATGGACGTCGATGATTGCTTTGGCGGTTGACATGAATGGTCGCCCAAGTAGCATCGGCATCTCTTTGCTTTTGTCCGAATCATCCTCCATATCCAACACCATAAAGTCCGCCGGAATGATCAACTTCCCGACATGCACCAACACATCTTCTACTATGCCGCGTGGGTGCCTAACGGCTTATCAGCTAGAATGAGCTCCATGTTAATGGGTTTTAGCCCCTCTAATCCCATGGCTAAAAAAACTGAGTGCGCATCAAATTGATAGATGCCTCTAAATCCAACATCGCCCTTTCCTTCTTGACGTCTCCTATTGAGATATTTATGATAAAACTACCAGGGTCTTTCATTTTCTGAGGTAACGAATGTTGAATGGCCGCACTTAGTTCCTTCAGTATGGCGATTGCCTCCTTGAATTCCTTGCTCCTCTTTCTAGAATTAATGTCCTTGAAGAATTTGGCATAAGCCGACATCTTCTCTATTACTTCTAAGAGTGGCAAGCTCATATTTACCTTAGACAAAATGTCATATATCTCTTTAAAGGCTTGATTGATCCTTGTCTTTTCCAACCTTCCAGGAAATGGAATAGGGGGCACATACCGATCCGGAGATTTATGGACTCTATCTGTTGGATTTAATGTGGAGTCCGAATTATCTATCTCCTTGGGGCTTCTCATTGCCCTTGTCTGTATTTCCTGTGTTTCTTGAAATATCAACAGAATTATTAGAACGTTTAGGAATAGATTTATTTTCAAGAACCTTACCACTCCATAGAATTGCCAAGGCATTGGCTTGTTTAGTGTGGCTCGGGAGTTTTCCCGGTTCTTGTCTTTGGTAGGCTTCGGCAAGTGATCCCACTTCTCTCTCCATCTTCCTTATCATCTCCTCCATACTATTAATTTTATGAAGACGTTTATCGATGGGGTTTTGGTGACTCTGATAATGTTGCCTCCCACGATTGGCGCTTTGTCAATGTTGATTGTTGTTGTTGTTGTATTGTTGGGCATTAGATGAATGGCCTTGCCCTTGATTCCCTTGATTCCGGCATTCTTGGTCCTCGGGAGGGTTCAAAAAATTGTTTGGGTTTGACCAATACCGGTTTGGATGTCTTTCCAAACCCCGGTTGTAGGTGTTAGAGAAAGGGTCATCAATCGGTCTTTTCCCTACCCAATTGGCTTCATTCTCTCTAGCCACTCCTTGCTCTTGGTTTCCCATGATACAAGATTCCATAGGTGGTCTCTCATAAAAAGATTGCATCATGGTATTTGGAGAAGAGGTGCACTCAAACTTTTTCTTCATGGTTTGCACATCTCTAGTGAAGGTTGCCACATTCTCGGCTATTTCTATCTCTCTCCCCCTCACACTAGATCCTCTCCTACTCCTTTGTTGGGAATTTTGCCTAAACATTTCATATTTCGCTAGCACCTCCTCCGCGGTCAACTCTCTCATAGCTCCTCCACAAGCATTGTCCACTATAGCTTGAGTGAGTCCCGTAAGTCCGTCATAGAATGACTGTACTTGACTAACTAAGGTGAACTCGTGGTGAGGGCATTGAGTAAGCAAAAGTTTGAATCGTTCCCATGCCTCATGGAAGGGTTCCCCTTCCTTTTCTTGGAAGGTGGCAATGCTCCCTCTGATCTCCTTTGTTCTACTTGAGGGGAAATACTTGTCAAAGAATTTCCTCTCAACTTCTGACCAAGTTCTGAGAGATCCGGGCGCTAAAGCCGAGAACCACTATTTGGCGTCACCTTTAAGGCAATATGAGAAACATCTCATCCTTAGTTCATTCTCCGTAATACCTCCTAATGGTATGGTTGTAATGACATTATAATACTCCTTCATAAATTGAAGGGCATCCTCATTAGGCTTTCCGTAATAAGCTGGGAGAGTGTTAAAATGCACCGTCTTAAGCTCATAATTCCTTTGAGCTTCATTAAGGGGTATAGCTGTTGGTTGTGCATCTAAAGTGGGTACTGCAAAATCCTTCATAAACCGTTGTATAGCGGGTGGGGTTTGTTCTTCCATAGTTTTTTCGCTTTCGGAAGAAGATGAACCACTTCCTGACTCTAAAACTATTGGTCGAATGTCACTTTCCCTCCTTACCCTAGCAATCTGGTTGATGTAATCAGTACTCGGAAACAACGGTCCTCGTAATGATCTCCGGCCTTGCATACAGCCGATTTGTACCTGAAATAATAAAAATTAAAAAGTGCAATTGAGTTCAACAAACAAGTCTTAAACTACAAGGTTCTTCCTAAATTATTAATTATGAAATCTAAGATATCTTCTAACACGAAACCGCTACAACATACTTAGGTTCCCCGGCAGCGGCGCCAAGATTTTGACGCACTCCGGACGTACCTCTAAATAAAAATAATAATGCTAATGGTATGTACGATAAAAAGAAAGATGAGTGCGTGAGTCTATAACCCTCCGCAAGTGTACGGATCGTTGTCAAGTATAGCGGACACAAGTAAGGGGTTATCGTTTCCATGAGAACTCTAAAATGGGGTAAATGGATTAATAGAAGTGGAATAGATCTTCTTTACTTTAATTGAAAATATTAACTACAAAGTAACACGATTAAACTATAGAGAAAGATATTGTAAACAAGTGAGATACAAGGGAAAACGATAGAACATGAGTGTTTTCATAATCATCCATCAATACAACTTTAAGCACTATTTATCTATCTAGTATGTGACCCCAATTTAATAAGTCTTTAGCAAGATAACCAACATCTACTCATCCCAAGATGTCAAAGGATGCTTAGACTAGATTTCTTAATTCAAAAAGGGTTAGTGTCATTAATGAACATAGTAATGAACAAATAATGAACACCACAAAGAAAAGTGAAAGAGTATAATAATTGGTCAAACAAATTATTTCTACCCAACCACTTAATAAAACATTGAATGTTATTATGCAAGGAATTCTTGCATTGAATTTGTTGGTCACACATTAATTGCACATACTTAAACAAGATAGGATAAAATATAAATAGTCAATTGATTTAGATCATAGTTAACAACTCATGAGTATCAATCCCTCACATCTGAAGAGATTTAGCTACGCATCATATTAACTACAAATTAAGGTAAAGAAAAAGATAAAGTAATACAACCCATAAGCTTGGATGCAATCCTTGACTTTTGCTTGCAACCTTCTTCTTTTAGCTCTTTCACAAAAGTTCTTTGATCCAATCTAAAACTAAGAAACTATTTTAGTTCTACAAAGTTGAGAATATCTAGTCTATACAATATCTCTAAGTCTTCAAATTTTACACTAAAAATTATCTCTCTCTATATCTCTACATATTTAGGTTAATCTAGATATTATGATATTATGTATATATAGTGTATGAAAATATCAGGCTGAAAAAGAGGTGGCCGACTCGAATCTGCGAGTTCTTTTTGAAATGTGCGAGCGTGCTCGCAGTAATGACCTCGCAGCTTAAGCTAGTGCTTGACCAAGCTCGCAGATCTCCTCTCGCAGCTGGTTCTGGGCTTTTCTCAAATCTGAAATCTGCGAGTATGAACTCGCAGATTTGAAGTCGCAGCTTTGATCAGCTAGGCTGGTCTCGCAGTCAAGAGGTAGCAGTTGAGTCTGATGATGGACTGCGAGTTATGCTCTGTTAGAAGGTACTCGCAGTTTCTACTCGCAGCGTGGTCTGGAACTGATTAGGAAACACGACCTGTGAGAACGTTCAAGCAGCGTCATGTCGCGGCACCTTCTGGAGAAAATCTACGAGGTTGGTCCTGCGATTACGTACTCGCAAATTCCCAAATTCTTCCAAATATGCATTTTTTCACTCCAATTTTCCAATAAGGGCCCAAAATCACTTTGGTAGAGGAAAAATACCTGAAAACACTAATAATCACTATTAAATATTAGAAATACCTCAAAAACGGAAACAAAAAGGAGGAATTAATCGCTCAAAACATAGACATATTTAGAGCGATCATCCGTCGAGCTTGATGCGCGCCCAAAATGCTGCAATTTCATTGGACACCTATAAATACACCACTTTGTTTTCTAGGTCGTTCACAACTCTCAAAATATCTTATTTTTCATTGAGAGCTTTTTCAAAGAGAAAATTTACCAAAGAAATCATCTTTCATCTTCTTTGATCATTCAAATCATTTTCTATGAGCATCATCCTTGATCATCTAGGTGTCATCTTTGCATGGTTTTTCAACACACTTTGCTTGGTAAGCTTTTCACTAATATCTTACATATTTTGTGCCTTTCTTAACAATCAATTTCATTTATCACTTGTATGTCATTAGAATATATTTTAAATACAAGATTGAGATTAGTGTATTGATTGTTTGAGAGTTGTATTGTGATAGCCTCATAGGATTGCCTAATCTATGTTTAGCTAAGCTCTATGACATGTCATTTAGCATTTGATATCTAGGATTGATCTTATTGTCATCTTATCATCTTAGATAAGCATATAGGGTTCCCTGTCTCTATTTGCTCTTTGGATATCATACATATTCACATAGGCCACTTTATCTCTTCATTGAGAAGTATGTATTATGTAGCTTCCGGGATTAGGTTGCATATATCTCAAGTAATTGGACTAGGTTCACTTATGCCGGGATTAGGTAGTGGTGGTGAGTTATACCGAGATTAGGTTGTATTCACCTTACCATTAGTGAATTCGAGGTTCGAGTATAGCGCACTTACCAGCCCGTGGTTTTTCCCAATTTGGGTTTCCATGTAAAAATCAAGTGTTATTTAAATTCCACACTTTACACTTGATTTATTGCTTTAACTAGTTTGGGGTATTTTCAGAATATTGACTAATTGCAAAAATTGGTAATAATAGTTTAAAATCTATTAACCTCTCCTCTAGATAGTTTTATACACACCGTGCATTATTACTTTCAAACCTAATGAAGAAGTTTGGTCTTGAAAATGCCAAACATTGTGATACACCCATGAGTACCACTTTGAAGCTAAGCAAGGATGCTAGTGGAAAAAGTGTGGAACAAACTCTATATCGGGGGATGATTGGTAGCTTGCTTTATTTGACCGCATGTAAACCCGATATATCTTTTAGTGTGGGCGTGCGTGCTAGGTACCAATTGGATCCTAAGGAGTCCCATCTCTCTTCCGTTAAAAGAATTATTCGCTATGTGAATAGGACATCCAACTATAGGATTTGGTACTCTTTTGATACTAATACTAGTTTAGTTGGCTTTAGTGATGCGGATTGGGCAAGAAATTGTGATGATAGGAAGAGCATATCGGGCGGTTGCTTCTTTCTAGGGAACAACTTGGTGTCATGTGTTAAGATTTTGGTTTGTGTTGGCATGAGTTCCATATCAAAACGTTGTTTCTCTTGTATTGTTTAGTTGTCTTAGTTTGATGATGTTTCGAGCTTCAAGGAAGACTTGGAAACTTTCCATGCAAAATGGCGTCATCAAAGAGGAATAAGCTACATTGCTCATCAAATGTATATTAGACTCTTTCCTAATACAAGGCATAGGCACACACACACGTGGCATTCATATGTGTCCCTCCATAGTTGTACACCATTGGTATAACATATTCATGTAGGGAAAAATACACGTGGCGGAAGCGAAAAATTGATTTGTATAGTTTAAAAATTTTCCTTAAAAGAAGAACCTTAACCCTTGACTAATTAATGTATAACAAAGATATCGTACCTTTTTCCACGTGACGATTGATGTTGCGTCGATTATAATCCGCAAGATCTTCCAATCCAATCACGAACGTGAATCATCTAGGAGTGTGGGCTCCCTTTCTTTGAATTGTGTACCTGAGGACGGATAACAAAAAACTTTTTCTTTTGTTAGTCATAATAATCTTCCTAGAGAAAAACGAAGAACGTTCGGTCACTTTTGAATTCTCAATCTTTTGATCGAAACTCGTATGAACCTAATTCGAAGTTCTGCATAAAGCCTTTTTGATGTAAAACCTACTAGTGCACTGTCGAAATAAAATGTTTCTTCTCTCTTCTTCCTCTTGGCAAAAAATCACACACTATGTCTTAGAGTTGGATTTTATTTTTTCAAGCAAAAGAAAATAACTCTCTTCCAAAAACTAGGGTGGCCGAATTCTTTGATGTGGAATATATATGGTGGCCGAATCCTTCCCTAGAATAGGGCTGGCCAAAATCTACCCCTAAATCTTTTAGGGTTGGCTTAAATCCTTCCTAAAGAGGATTCATCCATGTAGCCAAAATCCTCCCCAAAAGAGGATTTGTGTTTCACCAAAATTCCTATCATCTTTAGAATTCAAACCCTAATCCAACTCTTTAGTGTATTATCCAATAATATATTGAATATAAATTAAATTGTGACTTAATCAAATACTTTCTAATTTGACTAGATAAATAAATTCCTTTTATTTATCTACTTATCAAATAAAGTCTTTGATTCTTATTATACTACCAATAATAGTATAACACTGAGAAACTTATTTCCTAGTTAGAAAAAGATTTTGATTTTTAATTAAATAATAAATTAATTAACTTTCATTTAATTAAATAATAAAATAATATAATATAATAGGCTAATACACTAGCCTTGCCACCCAAGTACATAACATGGGCCATATATTATTTTTTCATTTTATTAAATCCATTGGACCTTAATAAAAAGCCCACATGTGAACTAGACCCATTCTTACTAAAAGAAACAAGTCCACATGCCTTAATACAATTCTAGATGGACCCATAAATTAGTCCGGTAGAATATATCAAGTGATCCATGCAAGTCCATGTGGATTGGGGATTTTGGCGGGCTATCTAAATTTAAGCTTCAATAGATATAACCCAATCACAATCAACAAATGATTCACTTAGGTTCGATCTATTAATTTTAGTTCATTCTACTAAAGAACTAAAATTGCACTCTTAAATAAAGATAGAAGAAGTAAATGTTTCTCATTCATACCCTAGACAATCTTATTGGAAATGGTGTATCCTCGTGAAAAATATCAGTAATCGACAAGAGCTCATAGACCGCCCATAGCTCTCCTAGTTACCATATTTACTCGTATGACCACATTTTGAACTTTGATATTTTGACTTGTCCAGAAGCCATGTTTCAATAGACACTATCGAAAACTTAACGTTAAGATTTAATATCCAATACCTCAAAATATCCATATGATGATATTTTACTCTCATTCAATAAATGGAGCCACGATATCCATACCTATAAATGAAGTCTTCTATTGATTAGCAAATGAATACCACCAAACTATCAAGGATAGACTATGCTATATAATCGTACTCATTGATAACTCAAATGATAACACTTGTAACCATAAGTCCATTTATCTCAGGATTAAGATAGACTCTCCGATTGTCCTCATAATGAAAACTTTTATCCATTGACGGTTTCTAGATAAAGTATTTCATTGTGATCCTATTCAATGCACCTAATGCACTAGATTCTTTTACTCAAAGACACTTTGATGATTTTAGACTCATCATAACATATTTGATCCCAGTCAAATGCTAGCAAAAAAATCTACAACTTTAACAAGGTAAAGGTGCCCAACCTTTATCTTAAGTTGTGAACATTATTCAAGACTAACTAAAGAATTGTGTCTACCTCATACATATTCAGATGTACGAACAATTCTTTATTTCTCATAGTCTTTTGACCTTAAGATTATTTACTTTTGACAATTATAGTAATTAAACTATAAATGCTATAAGATTTGTTAAAACAGAAATCACTTTATTAATATGAAAAGATTGTAAAAAACAACATTACACTCTTGCTATTGAGCATAATCCTGACAATCTCCCACTTGCGTTATAGCAAGTGTGTCATATCTCTCATTCCCATGTTCTCTAGGTGCCCATCAAAACTCTTCTGTGGTAGAGCCTTTGTGAAGGGATCCGCTAGATTTTATACTGACGTGATTTTGGTAACCGTCACATCACCCCTATGCACAATCTCTCTTAAAAGGTGATACTTCCTTTCAATGTGTTTTCCTCTCTTATGACTTCTTGGTTATCTCGATTTAGCCACTGCTCCACTGTTGTCACAGTAGATAGTGATCTGCTTATTCGCTTTAAGAACCACTTCCAAGCCAAACAACCTCTTTTGCAGCTTCGCATGCAGCAACATACTCAGCTTCCATGGTGGAATCAACAATACAGGATTGCTTAATACTCCTCCATATGACTGCTTCTCCTCTAAGAGTAAACACATATCCTGATGTGGATTTTCTGGAGTCAGAATCCGACTGGAAATTAGAATCTGTATACCCAACGGGAATTAAATCCCTTTCAGAGTATACAAGCATATAATCTCTCGTTCTCTTGATTGAAAATATGCTTGACTGCCGTCCAGTGATCAGGACCAAGTTTCAATTGAAACCTGCTAACTATACCAACAACAAAACAAATATCTGGTCTAGTGCAGAGCATTGCATACATGAGACTTCCAACTGCCGAGGCATATGGAATCCTACTCATGAATTGCTTTTCATGCTTATTCTTAGGAACTTGTTCTTAGAAAGTTTGATTCCATGTCTGAAAGGTAACATACCTTTCTTGGAATCTTGCATGGAGAACCTAGACAAGATTTTATCTATTTATGAAGCTTGGGATAGTGCAATCGTTCTATTCTTTCTATCCCTTATTACTTGGATACCAAGAATATAACTTGCTTCTCTTAAGTCCTTCATATCAAATTATTTTGCTAACCATTCTTTTACTGATGTCAATACACATACATCGTTTCCTATGAGTAGTATATCATCAACATAAAGAATTAGGAAAACCAACTTGTCGCCTTTAATCCTTTTATACACACAAGGTTTGTCAAGGTTCTGAATAAAACCAAAACCTTTCACAGCTTGATCGAACCTTATGTTCCAGGATCTGAATGCTTGCTTTAATCCATATATGGATTTTTGCAACTTGCATACCCTTTCCACTTGGCCTTTTTCAATGAATCCGTCTGGTTGCATCATATAGGTGCTTTCGTCAAGACTTCCATTAAGGAAAGTTGTCTTGATGTCCATTTGCCAAATCTCTAGGTCTAAAGATGCTGCAATGGATAAGAGTATCCTAATGGATTTAAGCATGGCCACAGGAGAGAAGGTTTCCTCGTAATCGATACCTTCTTTCTGTGTGTAACCTTTAGCTACCAATCTAGCTTTAAAGGTTTCCACCTTTCCATCCATACCTCTTTTCTTCTTGTATACCCACTTGCACCCAATGGGTTTTATCCCTTTAGGCAAGTCTACAAGAGACCAGACTTTGTTATTGAACATGGATTCAATTTTAGATTGCATTGCCTTTTGCCAATGGCAACAATCAACATCCTTCATTGCTTCCTTATATGTGTAGGGATCATCGTCGTCTGAGAGATTCTCCACTGATTCTCCTAAACCGATGTATCTCTCAGGTTGTCTACTAACCCTCCCATTATGACGAGGAATGTTAGGTTGTCGATCTTGTGATGGTGCGAAACTTACAATTGGGCTAGGTTGTAAAACCTCATGTGGAATTGTATCTCCTTACATCTCATTCAGGACAATTCTACTTTTAGGTACAAAATCATTCATATAGTCCTTTTCTAGAATTTTTTCTAGAAATTTAGCATTTGTTGAAACAAATACTTTAAGATCTGAAGGACTATAGAAATAATATCCTTTAGTTCCTTTTGGATACCCTACAAATATGCATGTCTCTGAACGGGACTCCATCTTTTTTGTCTTTCCTTTTAACACATGCGCAGGATAACCAAATATCCTAAACTGTTGTAAACTAGGTTTTCACCCAGTCCACAACTCATGCGGTGTTTGAGGAACCGATTTAGATGGTACATCGTTTAGAATGTACATTGTAGTAGTTTGTAAAGCATATCCCCAAAAAGAATTAGGAAGCGTTGAATAACTCAACATAGAGCTAATCATGTTCAAAAGAGTTCTATTTCTCCTTTCTGCCACCCCATTTTGTTGAGGTGTACCTGGCGCAGAAAACTGACAAATTATCCCATTATCAATAAGATATTGCTGAAACTCACCAGATATATATTTTCCATCACGATCAGATCTCAATATTTTTATGTGTTTCTCAAGCTAATTTTCTACTTTAGCTTTAAATGCTTTGAACATGTCAAAAGCATCTGACTTATGTCTCATGAGATACACATAGCCAAATCTCGAGTAATCATCTGTGAAAGTGATGAAGTACTCATATCCACCTTTAGCTTGAATGCTCATAGGACCACATACATCAGTGTATATTAATCCTAAACATTCAGTGGCTGTTTTGCCTTTGGTCATAAATGACATTTTGGTCATCTTACCTTCCAGACAAGATTCACAAGTTGGTAGATCATCAACCTTTAAGTCACTTAAAGGGTCATCACTAACCAATCTTTTAATCCTATCAAGGTTAATATGACCTAGGCGCAAATGCCATAGGTAGGTTTCATCTTTTGATAATTTTACTCTTTTACGATTAGGTTCCGTTGATTATATGTCTAACAATTGAGAGATATTTCTATGCAAAAAGAATAAGCTATTTTCCAATGTACCTTTGCAAACAAATTTGTTATTCCTACTAATAATAAAATCTTTATTAAAAGTAACTGAATATCCAAATTTAATTAAACAAGAAACTGAAATTAAATTCCTCTTGAATTGAGGTACATAATAAATGTCTATCAAATCTAAATGCCTACTAGAATCTAGATGAACTCTAATATCTGCCACTGTACTGGCAGACACCAACGCTTCGTTGCCCAAACGTAAGTTGATTTCATTCTTACTCAACTTTCTCCTTTCCTAGAACCCATACAAGGAATAACAAACATGATTAGTGGCTCCAGAGTCTAAGATCCAAGAATCTGTAGAATTTGCCAGAAAACATGTTTCAAGATAATTAACATTACATTCTTCCTTCTTTTTCTGAGACTTTGGGCAATTACTTTTCCAATGTCCCTTTTCACCACATAGGAAGCACTTCTCTTTGATCTTGGTTACTTTCTTGGTCTCCTTCTTGGTATGCCCAAGTTTCTTTTTCTTCAGTTGTTTCTTGACCTTCTTACGGGTCTTAACAGTAGCAACTTTACCAACCATATGAATCTCTTGACCTTTGCTTTTCACAAGGATCTTTTTAGCGCTTTGAACATCTTGCATCAGGCCCTGCAAGGTGTATTCCTTATTGTTCAAGGTGTAGTCCAACTTGAACTGATTAAAGGAATCTGACAGTGAGTTGACAATCATGTCAATTTTGGTCTCACCATCTATCTTAGCACCATTGAGTTCTGCAATGTTGAGATGTGCTATGACTTTCATCATGTGATCTTTCACAGCCTGTCCAAGTTTCATCCTAAGATTCATAAAAGCAATCACTGCCTCTCTCTTAGTCGACCTAGACCTCATATAAAACATCTCCTTTAGAGACATCATTATATCGGCAGCAGACCTCATTCCTTCATGCTACTGTTGCAACACGTCGGAGATGGTAGCCATAATGTAACATTTGGCCTTCTCATTTGATGTCTTCCATTGCTCATACTCATCTCTTTGAAGTATATTAGATTCATTAGTAGGAGCAGGTGGTTTAGGAGTAATTAGAACGATCTTATGTTTTTCAGCTTGCAGCAACAGCCCGATTTTCCTTTTCCATATGACATAATTATCACCATTTAAAGTGTTATTTTTTAGGATGTTGATTAGGGATGGGGTCATGATTTCTGAATAAAACAAAAAATATATATAAGTAAATAATCATGATAAAGCACTTTCGAATATTTATCTTGAATTAAATAAATAATTCAATCGAAAAATTCAACGGTGATCCAACACCCATAAATGTCACACCTCCTTTGGGAGTTTGCACCATTTACTAGTTGGACTAGATCCCACCTAATTGTTAACATAACAACCCGCATTTTCAATTTTAGCCTTGCGATTTTATTAACAAGAACTCTTGGGACGATATCAATAAAACCACATTGAGTGTGTTACCAAGATATCGACCTTCAATATTTTCCCTCACGAAAATCCCTCCTTTGAGAGTAGATATCATTTGAGTCAATTGTCTAGTCTATCATTGTAAGGAAGTATCTTGCTAAATTCCATTCATGGATACCCCTTGGGGGGTTATCACACAAAACATAAAACTCAACTAACCTTGGAGGCCATAGGTGTTTCAAAACACCTTCTCCCACTCAATTATTTAAGGCATGTGATTAAGTTCCATGATTTACCAAGTTATCTAGATGCCAATTAGATACCTAAATCATTCAATGCATGTTCATACCAAAAGAGATATATGAGTGGCACTCCTATTCTATATGACATGTTATCAAACAATAACAAATATTGTAATATTTACGGAAAAATAAATAGCCATAATTTTGGTCCATCCTAGAAAAACAAGTAAATTACATTCGTTGGAAATACAAAAACCCTAACTTGGCGAACAAGTCTTTAAGCGGCCGTCTCGTGCGTGCACCTTGGCTGCCCCACCCATGGTCGTGCGCATGCACCCAGCCCCCATGGGCAGCCGTGCGCCCCAAACCACAACAAACGTAGCTACACACTTGTTTGCGTGCTCGCTTGTTGCTTTGGTGCGCATGGTGTAGGATTGGTACCGGTTGCTTCCTTTTTCTGCTTCCAATTCTTCAACTCTTCGAATCTTCGATACTTGAATATATTACAGCAGAAATTTTTACTACCAATTTTTTATAAAAAAAATTATTTATAATGCAGCATTTTTAATAATATTTACTGCAGTATTTTTAATACAATATTTCTGCAGTATATATATATATTTTTTATTACAATAGCAAAAATATAAAAAAAAAAAACTTAGCAACTACCAAGAAGGAATTATGGCGATAATAGGCCACTCTTCTTGTTACCAATTGTAGGGAAAAATACACTCGGCGGAAGCGAAAAATTGATTTGTATAGTTTAAAAATTTTCCTTAAAAGAAGAACCTTAACCCTTGACTAATTAATGTATAACAAAGATATCGTACATTTTTCCACATGACGATTGATGTTACGTCGATTGTAATCTGCAAGATCTTCCAATCCAATCACGAACGTGAATCACCTAGGAGTGTGGGCTCCCTTTCTTTGAATTGTGTACCTGAGGATGGATAACAAAAAACTTTTTCTTTTGTTAGTCACAATAATCTTCCTAGAGAAAAACGAAGAATGTTCGGTCACTTTTGAATTCTCAATCTTTTAATCGAAACTCGCGTGAACCTAATTCGAAATTCTGCACAAAGCCTTTTTGATGTAAAATCAACTAGTGCACTATCGAAATAAAACATTTCTTCTCTCTTTTTCCTATTGGCCGAAAATCACACACAATGTCTTAGAGTTGGATTTTATTTTTTCAAGCAAAAGAAAATAACTCTCTTCCAAAAACTAGGGTGGCCGAATTCTTTGATGTGGAATATATATGGTGGTCGAATCCTTCCCTAAAAAGAATAGGGTTGGCCAAAATCTACCCCTAAATCTTTTAGGGTTGGCTTAAATCCTTCCTAAAGAGGATTCATCCATGCAGCCAAAATCCTCCCCAAAAGAGGATTTGTGTTTCACCAAAATTCCTATCATCTTTAGAATCCAAACCCTAATCCAACTCTTTAGTGTATTATCCAATAAAATATTGAATATAAATTAAATTGTGATTTAATCAAATACTTCCTAATTTGACTAGATAAATAAATTCCTTTTATTTATCTACTTATCAAATAAAGTCTTTGATTCTTATTATATTACCAACAATAGTATAACACTAAGAAACCTATTTTCCTGGTTAGAAAAAGATTTTGATTTTTAATTAAATAATAAATTAATTAACTTCCATTTAATTAAATAATAAAATAATATAATATAATAGGCTAATACACTAGCCTTGCCACCCAAGTACATAACATGCCATATATTATTTTTTTCATTTTATTAAATCCATTGGACCTTAATAAAAACCCACATGTGAACTAGACCCATTTTTACTAAAAGAAACAAGTCCACATGCCTTAATACAATTCTAGATGGACCTATAAATTAGTCCGGTAGAATATATCAAGTGATCCATGCAAGTCCGTGTGGATTGAGGATTTTGGCAGGCTATCTAAATTTAAGCTTCAATAGATATAACCCAATCACAATCAACAAATGATTCACTTATGTTCGATCTATTAATTTTAGTTCATTCCACTAAAGAACTAAAATTGTACTCTTAAATAAAGATAGAATAAGTAAATGTTTCTCATTCATACCCTAGACAATCTTATTGGAGATGGTGTATCTTCGTGAAAAATATCAGTAATCGCCAAGAGGTCATAGACTGCCTATAGCTCTCCTAGTTACCATATTTACTCGTATGACCACATTTTGAATTTTGATATTTTGACTTGTCCAGAAGCCATGTTTCAATAGACACTATCGAAAACTTAACGTTAAGATTTAATATCCAATACCTCAAAATATCCATATGATGATATTTTACTCTCATTTAATAAATGGAGCCACGATGTCCATATCTATAAATGAAGTCCTCTATCGATTAGCAAATGAATACCACCAAACTATCAAGGATAGATTATACTATATAATCATACTCGTTAATAACTCAAATGATAACACATGTAACCATAAGTCCATCATTTATCTCAGGATTAAGTTAGACTTTCCGATTGTCCTCATAATGAAAACTTTTATCCATTGACGGTTTCTAGATAAAGTATTTCATTGTGATCATATTCAATGCACCTAATGCACTAGATTCTTTTACTCAAAGACACTTTGATGATTTTAGACTCATCATAACACATTTGATCCCACTCAAATGCTAGCAAAAGAATCTACAACTTTAACAAAGTAAAGGCGCCCAACCTTTATCTTAAGTTGTGAACATTATTCAAGACTAACTAAAGAATTATGTCTACCTCATACATATCCAGATGTACCAACAATTCTTTATTTCTCATAGTCTTTTAACCTTATGATTATTTACTTTTGACAATTATAATAATTAAATTATAAATGCTATAAGATTTGTTAAAACAGAAATCACTTTATTAATATGAAAAGATTGTCAAAAACAACATTACACTCTTGCTATTGAGCATAATCCTAACAATTCACACACTTGTTGAAGTATGCACATGCATTAGATTTAATTTGATAAACATTGTGAAATTGCATGTTCTAAGACTATCTCTATGAAATGGCATACTTGTGTGACTTTGTGTTTATTTATTTTTGTTTTATTGTTTTTGGACTTGAACATGATCTCATATGATTCATTATTGAGTCTTGGTCATTTCAGTTACTCACTCTTTAGGTTTCAAGTCCAAACTAGGAAGTTAAGCTTCTTTACGTTCTCATACGTTGTGTTGTCTTCGTCATCGTATACAAGGTCGAATTCTCAAAATTTTGTCAAAGTTTTATAGTCTTCCTTGTGCGTGAGGTAGTCACGGTTCGTAATCCAAAGAAGGATTCAAATTCGGAGTTTGGAGGCCCGAATACGGCCGAAGAACGCGAGAGGAGCGCAAGGGAGGCAAGCAATGGCCACAGGCCATTAGAGGGCACTCCCGTGAAGGGCGCGTGAGGCTCACATGCCAAGCACCCCTCTGCTCCGTGAGGCTCATGCACCTCTCACGGGGTGGTGATGTGTCACTTCCTGATTGGTTCGAAAATCTTCCCTCTCTCTCTCTTTTAAACTCTCTTTTCCCTCCCATTTCATTTCAAGAAGAAAAATTAGAAAACACTATGTGCAAAATTTTCACTCCAAACTTTCTCACCTTCCAAACACCATAACTTTCTCATTTGGACTCCGAATTAAGTGATTCAAGTTAGAGAATCTTCATAATCAAGTTCTCTACCTTTTCCAAGAGAGTTTGCAGCTGTTTGATCACGTTTTCTAGTGGCTCTACCAACAAAACCGAACCAGCTCGTGATTCTTAGGTATTTGACTAATCTTTGTGTTTTCTTCTTTTTAAACCTTCAATTACCTTGGGTTTTCTTCTTCTATATGTATATGTATGTATGATGAATTCTATTGAGAAAGATACCTTCATAATCAAACCTAATCAGGTCTAATTAGAGACAAATGTTAACTAGTTTTCTATGATTCAAGTTTCTCACATGTTTGAGTGTTGTATTGTGATTAGTTTGATATATAGGGTTATTTGTGATTTGATTGATTCATTTCATGATGAATAACCTTGTGCTTGGATCCTCTAATTGAACAAATCTAGGATTAGCACTTGTGATTTTGTATTTAGAGCCTAATAGGATTTAATTGATTATTCATTATTTCCTTGCTCTAAATGTTGGCTAGAATATTCATTGAACATATTTTATGATTCTAGCATTTTTGTGTATGTTTCTAATATCTTGAATATGTGCTTCATGTATATGATTTATTCAAGTGTTAGATTTGTGAATGAAACTAGGAGCCATATGTGTTAGTTGTTTTCACATGCTCTAGGTTTTAATTCAAGTTTTATAACTAGACATTTTTTGACTTGTGTTCTCACATGATTAAGTCTAGTTTCCATGGAATGTATTGATCACATGTTCTATGTTGAATTGCTTATTTGCATCATTTACATTCATTGATCACACTAGGAAGTCCTTATAAAAGGCATGAAGTCTTGGTTAGGACATGTGGTTCGGATAACCAAGCAAGAAGTCTTGACTAGGACAAGAGGTCCGGATACTCAAGCAAGGAAGTCTTGGTTAGGACAAGAGATCCGGATAACCATGCAAGAAGCCATGGCTAGGACCGGGAAGGTCCGGATAGCTATGCATGGGAGGCTCTCTAGAGGCATGAGTGCCTTGGATAGGGAGTTGGCTACAATATTGGTAGGCCCGGGCGTTTGGATAGACATAAACTCCAATAGAGGGTGGTACATGGGATGTGTATGCACTCTTGATGAATTTCTAATCTTCCAACGATGTTATGTAGACATAGACTCTAATATAGAGTGGTTTCACACTTTTGAGGAATTTCTAATCTACCAATAAGGATTGGGTAGACATAGACTCTAATAGAGAGTAGATCATAGGTTGGTCACTTTTGAGGAATTTCTAATCTATCATCCAATATATATAGTACCCAATGGTTGTAGTTCAATCCATGGATGTTTCCTCCTTAGAGGTTTTACCACGTTAAAAAATCTCTTGTGTCAATTCTTTTTATCTCTCTTTCATATATTGAATATGTGTATGTTTTAATCTTGTTGCACAATATTCACTTGTGATATATTTTGAAACAAGATTTTGTTAAGTGTGATATGTAAGCAAATCATTTTGATCATAGCTGTATATGTAATTCTTTTGTACATTGATATTTTTTTTTGTATAGTTATTTTTTGATTGATACTTGTAACACATTGAACATTATTGGAAATACAAGTATTCTTTGTTGTTGTGTTTTAATGTTATTCTTCCTCTTGCTACTTATTGATATATAGACAATGCTTTAATGATCACATGCTTATCTTGTCTATACATGTATGTATGGTTTATGTGTTGTAATGTAAGCTATCTTGAGGGACAAACTTGCGTTTGTTTCAAGGGATTGAAAAAGGTGTAAAAACCTATTTACCACCCCCCCCCCTCTCTAGGCATGCTTTAGGCAATTTAATTATGTTTGTATATTTCATCATGGTTTTGCAAGAAGCAAAACTCTATTTCCTTGTCTACAGCCAAAGTCGAATATATTTCCACTAGGAGTGGATGCACACAACTCTTTTGGATGAAGCAAATGCTAGTCGACTATGGATTCAACCAAGGTACTCTAACCCTCTTTTGTGATAACATGAGTGTCATTAACATTTCTAAGAATCCGGTGCAACATTCTAGGACTAAGCATATTGACATCCGACATCATTTCATAAGAGAACTAGTTGAGAACAAATGCATTGTACTTGAACATGTAGGTACAAATGATCAACTAGTGGATTTATTTACAAAACCCTTAGATGCAACTAGGTTTCATGCACTTAGTAGATCTATTGGGATATGTCTTGTGGATTGATGTGGTTTGGAAATTGACCCCATAAAGGGAGCTCAATCAAAGAGAGTAAATTTGCATACTTGTCAAATGAAAAAATTTAAAAAATCTTATGCTTCTTTATTAATTGCTTGAATATCTTGGTTGTATATATGCTTATATGATATTTTCTTCAATAAGTGTGAACCATTACTTTGATTGCAATCCATGTTATATTTATGTTCAAATAATTTTTGGACTAGGAGATATACTTAGGAAGTACTCTTTGAATGACCTATAATTATCTCCATGACATGATGATTCTTTAAATGACATGCTTGAAATGAAAAGCATGATTTCAAATTGCAAATTTCAAAATGCAAAAAATTTTTTTTTAAAAAAATTGTGTGAAAAGCTAATGAGACTCAAATGAATAAAGAATCTTGTATCTGTTCTAAAGATTTTAAAATCCAAAGCCTCTCTTTCTTTATTTGTTAAACATGGCTATTATCATACGGGTATCTTACCCAGAAAAATCGAATAGGGTGCAAAAAGTCGCTCATGCCTTGTTTTGCTTATAAAGTTGGACATAGTTGCTCATTAAATTGAATGATTAATAACTCTATATCCTTGCTTTAATTCATGACAAATGGTGAAATTAGTTTGAATTCTTTAGGAAACCTTTATCATTTGCTTTGCTAAATACCATTGATTTTTGGACTTGAATGCAACATGTCTTGCATGCAAAGCATCTTTTTCACACATTTTCATAAAATAAATCTCGTTTCTCTCCAATTAATTGAGTTGCATAAAGTGTAGGGAAAAATACGGTCAACGCAGCGAAATCAAGACTAAAAACAAGTTTAGTATATTTTAAAAATTTTCCTTTGATGAACCTTAACCCTTTAAATTAATTAAACATATATATATACTAATAAAAGTATAATACCTTTTGTCGCGTGATCCGATTGACTTGCGTCGATGGTAATCCGCAAGATCTTCAATCCTAGCACGAACGTGAATCACCTAGTAGCGTGGTCTCCCTTTTCTTTGAATTGTGTACCTGAGGATGGATAAACAAAATCTCTTTTTCTTATCGTTAGTCACAAAACATCCAAAAGACTACAAAGATTATTCCGGTCACCTTTGAGTTCTCAATCTAATGATCGAAACTCGCGTGAACCTTATTCGAAGTTGTACACAAAAGCCTATTGATGTATAAGCAATCAGTGTACTATCGAAATAGAATAATCTCTTCTCTCTTGTGTCTTGGCCGAAAAAATCAAACACTTGTCTATCAGAATAATTCAAGCTAGAAGAAGAAGAAGTTGATCAAGTGAATCAATTGAGAGAGCTTATGGTGGCCGAACCCTATAATGTGAATTATATAGGGTGGCCGAATTCTTCTTCTATTTCTACTAGGGTTGGCCGAATTCTCCTCTTGATTTAATTAGGGTTGGCCGAATTCTCTACTAAAGAGGATTTGTGCTTTACCCTAATTACTATCAACTTTAGAATCCTAACCCTAATTCAACTCATAAGTGTTTAATTCTTTATTGACTAAATAAAAGACTTCCTAATTTGATTAGATAAATAAAACTTATTATTTATCTTCTTACCAAATAAGTTTTTTACTTTAGTATACTACTACCAATAGTATTTAATCTAGGAAACATATTTCCTGATCAGAAAAAGATTTTGATTCTCAATTAAATGATTAACTAATAAATTAATTAATCTCCATTTAATCAAATAATAAAATAAAATAATATTTTAGACTATAAAACTAGTCTTGCCGCCCACATCATATATATATGGGCTTAATATTATTTTCTTATTTTATTTAATCCATTAGACTTTAATTAAAAAGCCTACATGTGAACCAGACCCATTCTTACTAAAAGAAACAAGCCCACATGTCTTTCATTAATATATTAATATAATTGATCAGCCCATTAAATAAATAATGTGCCAATTATATTCTTAATATATTAAATACAATTCTAGATGGACCCATAAATTGGTCCGGTAGAATATATCAAATGATCCATGCAAGTCCGTGTGGATTGGGGATCTTGGCGGGCTATCTAAATTTAAGCTTCAATAGACATAACCTAATCACAATCAACAAATGATTAACTTAGGTCCTGTTGACGGTGAAATTTGGATTGCCACGCACTCAACAATTATATCAATTTAATATAAAACAAGAAAATTAAGAACGCATGCAAAAGACAGATTTTACGTGGAAAACCCTTGAATAGGAAAAAACCACGGCGCCCCTGAGGGCAGAAAAATAATACTAGGTTTTCGTTGCCTTGTTACACGCTTAGATCTCTCTTACAATTGCTCTCTTCTCTCTCAATTTCTGAACCCCTTCCTCGTGGGATAGGTGGTTCTATTTATACATGATATTTAGGGTTTTCCCTTGATTTTAGTCCTGCTCATAGTAGGATTTCCTTTCAGATTTGTACTGGGAATCCCACGTTGCTGCGGATACAGATAGGTCTTCTCCTTTTCTCCCCTTGATTCCTTGCTGTTATGGGTTTTCTAAAGTGTAGGGTTTATTTCCGTGTTTCTGCCGAGTCGGTTCAGGCCCAGTATGCTGGTGCAGCGAGTACATTTATTTCTGGGTTTCGTTTCTTCGGCGACCATATATCTAGATTTGGCGAGTACATATCCAGTTTCGGCGAGCATGTTTTTGACCTTTTTGGTTTCGAGGTACTTTGACATTGACTTGTCACATTTCCTTCATTGACCCGGTCAATGAGTGACGTGGCAATCTTTATTGACTCTTTTTGATGACGTGTTAGGTTGGCGAATTTATGCATACAACAATACCCCCATAAATACTCCGAGCTGGGCGAATGATTTGTTCTTCTCGCTTCGTTTGTCTCTACGAGTAGTATTTATATTTATACTTACAAGATTTCGACGCATTTTGTAATAACCCCCTCTTTCCTTTTTGTCACGCGCTGTATTGATTAATTGATTCTTCCGGTGTAAGCTTTCAACTTGGTCCACATAATTGCTGACGCTTCCACTTACCTGACAGACGAAGAGACATTTTGATCGCTTGGCTTTCCCCGAGATGCCACATGTCTGTTTTCTGATGGTGACTATTGCGGCTGGTTACTGTGGCTGTCATTCTCATTAATTGCATATCCTTTTACTTGATTTTCTTTTTTGAATTTTGAAACTCCCTCTTTTTAAGGCCCGATCGTTTTCTTTTCTCCATTTCATTCTTTCCATTTATTTCTCCACTGGTTTTCTCAGAGCAGAAAATAACAGTTTGATTCTTCGTTTTTATCTACCTTATTCCTTCGAGTACTTGCTACAGTCCTTTCCCTGTGCTTTATATTATCAGACGGTTCACAGGAATCGATTATTCCTGCCTCTCTACGAATCTTTCGCGAATCTAGGGTTTTCTGGTGAGTTCTTATGGACCCTTCTTTACGCTCTTCTCTTTTTAATCGGATGATGCAAGCCATGGAGCTTGGTGATAAAAGTACTACGGACAAAATCGAATCTCTGATTCGTAATTTTCGTCTGGATTCTCCGGTCCCAATTTCTGTTTATGTTCCGTCTTCTGAAGATGTTTTTATCCCTAACATCTCTCCTTCATCTTCTAACAGCGGTTCTCCAACAATGCCGAAATCTTCTAGACCAACAAGCAGTAGACGACGCGCTTCTAGGGTTCCACGTGAATCTCTGCTGGATGCGCAGACGATTGTTGACTCTGATGTTGAAGACCATCAGAGGGATAGGCTACGCTTCTCGCCAAACCGTCCGTGTTCTTTTGATACGGAGGTAAATGTGGTCGGCGAGGTTGAGCTTCGCAAATACAAGAGTCGTTTTGACCTGCCAGACTCAGTGAATCTTATGTTACCTGGCAACCGGGCTGTGTGGAATCCTCCCGAAAATGCAGTCGCTATTTACGGGGCCATGCTAAGCTGTGGGGTAACTCTCCCTCTTCAGCCTTTCATCGCCAGATTTATTGCGGAGGCTCAAATTGCGCCGGCACAGCTCGCTCCAAATAGCTATAGAATATTGATGTGCCTGTGCCTCATGTGGAAGTTGAAGGGTTACGGGCCCCCTACTCCTCGTGAAATCCGCCATTTTTATATGCTAAGGCAGGCGGGCCATGGTGGTACGTATTTCCTTATCTCTTCGCCCGTGGAGAGCTGGATCCCTAAGGGTGTGGCGAACCCCGGCCAAGTAGAAATCTTCGGCGATGAGAAGAAAAAGGGGTTCATCTGGGGCTTTCCCACTTCAAACAAGAGGTGGAAGAATAGCTGGTTTTTCGTTGGTGGCGAGTGGGGTCGTGATGTGCCTGCCAGTAGTCACCATAATTTCTCGGCGAAGAAGGTTCCCAGGCACTTCACATCGCCTGAAGCTTGGTTGAAGGCGGCCCCTGTTTTACTAGATAGAGAGATTTCTCACCTCGCCGCAGCAGCTGTCCTCCCTTTGAGAGAAAGGGATAGGTCATTCCTCTTGGATGAGGAAAAAATGATTTCCGAGGGGATTTTCACACGCCTACATGCAAGGCTTCCTCGCTGTAAGTCTTTGTCCATTCCTTCTTTGTTTTACTGTTTCATTTTATTCTGTTAGTTGACACTTTGTTTATTTTTCTTGCAGTGTGCGATTTTGACACCGTTTGCGACTTGCAAGCCAGGGCGGTGAAGAATTTCGAGGCCGCCAGCAAAAGGCATGCTGCTGGTTTGGCCAAGGAAGGGATTACCAGCCCGGATGGTGATGATCCCTCGGACGCCGAGGATGCCGAGGAGATTTTAGTGGGAGGCGTCGAGTCGGGGCGGCCATCAATGCGCGCAGAAGCTACTGCGAATACTCCCACTACACCTGCTGCTGCGACTACTGCTGCGACTGCTGCGACTACTCCTGCGACTACTCCTGCTGCAGCTACCCCCAGTCGTAAGGGTAAAGAAAAGGTTGGTGCTTCAGGGGGAGTCAGTGATATTCCTACTTTTGACGCTGATGTCCCTGAGGTTCCTCTCGATCCAACGAGCGATCTTACCCCTAGAACTGGCAGAGGAAAACGCCCAGCAGGGAGTACACCTAAACATGCTGCACGGCCCTCAAAGCGGGCGTCAAGGGTCGTGTAATACGTTGTTTCTTCAGATGAGGAGGTCGCTGAAGAGCCTGTGATCGTTGAGACTCCCACTGAAACTGCTGCCCCCGGGGCTTCTGTCGAGGAACCAGTCTTAGCTGAGTCTCCCCTTCCGGAGGGGGTAAACAATTTTGGCGCTCCTACCATTTCCCCAACTGGTGCGACTCCTCTTCCGGCGGCCGTGAATGAGCCGGACACTTCTTTTGTTGGTCAGCCTGGGTCATCTGGTCGACAAGGGCCAACTGATAGACTGGGGTCGTCCAGACAGGATGGGGCTTCTGCATCCGGTTCTGGTGTTGCTCACGGAGATCCTCCCACTGATCCAACTGAAGCTGGTGAGGGAGTTGAGTCTGTCTCCCTCTCGGATTTCACGGCTGCTGAGATTTGTTCTCATATAATGAACAACAATATTTATGTTGGTGAGAGTTAGGAGCAGATGAAGAAGGGATCCTGCAACAGGAAAATGGAGTTCTTTTTCAACTGCCATTCTCTGGTGAGCCTCTCGTTGTACTTATGTATTTTTGTTTTGCGCGTTTCCTGACTTCTGTTTTTCTCTTCTTTTCAGATGCTGTCTGAGTTGGCTGATAACTACAGGCGAGGAAATTATTTGTCGAGGGATTTGAAGCGCCTGTGAGAACAAGCCTCTCTTTTGGAAGCTGAGAAGCTTTCGGCTGAGGAAAACCACGTTCAGCAGCTTGCACAGCTAAGAGAATCGGCAGATGGGCACCTTTCGGCTCAACTGGCTGCTGAAGAGAAACTAGGTGCTGCTGAGGAGGAAATCCGTTTGCTGCGAGAGCAACTCTCTGCTAATCAAGAATCACTCGCAGCACGTTTCGAGACTGAGCGACTAGTTGAGGAGGCGAAGGAAAAAGCTGAGCGTGAGGCTTTGGACTTGCGCAACCAGTTAGCCTCACATGAAATTATTTTGAATGACCTCAAGGCTGTGTTGGAGGTTGAAGCGGTTGACCGTTTCAAGAGATCCCCTGCCTATGATGCGCTTTTATTGCGTGAGTTTGAGAAAGGCATGAGGCAGGCGAAAAAGTTCTTCGCCATGAAGGATCATTCGAACGAAAAAGCTTTGAAGCGCTTCGACAGGTCTCTTCAGCAGCACATGGCCACCGGTGTGGACTCGATTAAAGAGCAGATAAAACGATGGAGAGCCCACTGCCGTTATAATAGGACTGAACCTCATCCCATGCATTTGGAGATCCCCAGTAAGCGTGCCTTCAATACTTACTACTCGGGTCAGAAAGGCAGTTTTTCTGGTTCTGGCGCTGAACCTGACTTGGGTCCTGTTGCCGGAAGGAACTATGAACCGTTTATGCCAGAAGGGGATGAGGAAGTCACCTGGCCTTCAGAAGAAGAAATGGAGGATGAGGAAGACAGCGAGGGTCCTCCTGCAGCTAGTTGAGCTTTAGGTCTTTCTTTACTGTCTAGGACTGTAGGTTTTTATTTCTCTTGTTCCTCCAACTGTAAATGACAGAAGTTATAAAATTCTTTTATTTTTTGTTCAGCTGCCTTTGCTTTAGTTTTTCGCCAAGTTTTTTCAGCATATTTTATATCTCTATTCAGCTGCCTTTGCTGTATTTTTGGCATACTCAGTGCTTGTCAGGACGTATCCGACCATGCACCAAGTTTTTTAGCATATCTTATATTTTTTATTCAGCTGCCATTGCTGTATTTTGGTGTACTCAGTGTTTGTCAGGATTTATCCGACCATGCACCGATTTTTTAATATACTTTTTGTTTGTTCAGCTGCCATTGCTGAGTTTTGGCTTTTTATTGGGACGTCTCCCCTTGTTGTTTTTAGTTGGCTCACTCATTCATAGGGATTCTGTTTTCCCGTGATGGCGATTGCCAATTTCTATAACTTTAGATTTCATTCTTCACTAGCTCTTGCTGCAGCGAGCATAAAACTCATCTTTATGTGATGATAGCAATGTGTGATGGCGAATGCCCTTTTGTATTTGGCGAGTGAAATCGATAATTTCTCAGTAATAAATTACTCTTTATTGAATACTTCCTGCAACTTTGTTAATACTGTCATAAAGAAAATGCTAAAACGAAAACTATTCTAAGTAAAAAATAAAAGGCTCACAAAAAATCCTTAACTTGACCCCCAAGTTAAGGATAATATGTCTTCAAGTACTGCGCATTGCATGGACGGGGTAGTTCGCCAAAACCTTCTCGAGTGATGCGATATGCCCCGTGGCCAGCTATGCCTGTAATCTGATAAGGCCCTTCCCATTTGTCCGCGAGTGACCCTGCAGCTTTGTCTCTTGTTCCTGGGTTCACCCTTTTCAGCACTAAGTCGCCCAGCGAGAACCTTCTTTCACGCACATGTGAGTTGTAATATCTAGCTACCCTCTGTTGGTACGCAGCATTCCTTATTTGCGCGCGCTCTCTTCTTTCTTCTAACTCATCTAGGCCGCACTTTAGCATATCAATGTTGATTTCTGGCTGAAAAAGTTGTACCCTAGGTGAAGAAAAAGATGTTTCCACGGGGATGACAGCCTCAGCTCCATACGCCATGGAATATGGGGTCTCGCCTGTCGAACTCCTTTCCGTGGTTCGGTATGCCCAAAGTACCTGTGGTAATTCATCTCCCCAGCTACCCTTTTTTGCTGCCAATTTAGCCTTTAAGTTATGTTTTATGATTTTGTTCACTGCCTCAGTCTGGCCATTTGTCTGTGGATGTGCTGGAGAGGCGTAGTAGTTGTTGATGCCATACTTATCACATAGCTCCCTGAATTTCTTGCCATCGAATTGGGTCCCATTGTCTGTGATGATGGTATTTGGTATCCCGAATCTGTACAGGATGTTTTTCTTCACAAAGCTTATGGTGTTTGCTTCTGTTATGTGTACCAACGGCTCAGCCTCTACCCATTTTGTAAAATAATCCACTGCTACTATGGCATGCTTCGCTCCTCCAGTTGCTGTTGGCATTGGGCCGATCAAGTCAATTCCCCACATGGCGAATGGCCAAGGCGAGGTAATACTTTGCAAGAGTTCAGGTGGCTGTCGGATGTTATTGGCAATCTTCTGACACGCCTCACATCTCGCTGCCACCCTTTTGGAGTCGGCGAACAGTGTTGGCCAGTAAAAACCCTGCCTTAATGTTTTGTGGGCTAGGCTGGCACCCCCTGCGTGGTTCCCACAATTTCCGCTGTGTATGCTTCTCAGGATACCTTCTGCTTCTTCAGGTCCGACACATCTCTGCAGCGCCCTCGAGTACCCCCTTTTGTACAGTTCTCCATTGAGTACTGAGTATCTTGTAGCTTTGTACTTCAGCCGCTTTGCTTCTAATGGGTCACTTGGAAGTACATCATTAACGAGATATTCTTTGATTGGTGTGATCCAGCTGTCCCTTTCGCCAAAGACTGCCCCAACTTCCTTTGTTTTAACTATACTCGGCTGCGATAGGTGGATCATAGAGATATTTTTGGGCCAGGTGTTGATTGTGGCAGATGCCAACTTGGCTAAGGCATCAGCCTTTTCATTTTCTTCTCGGGGGATGTGAACAATCCTGTATTCTTTAAATCTTTCTAAAAGTTCCTTTGCTAATTCCAGGTAGGTGATCATGCTTTCATCTCTCGCCTGGTACTCGTCTAACACCTGATTGACCACGACTTGAGAGTCGCTGAATATTTCTACCTCATCTGCTCCTAGGATTGTGCAAACTTTTAATCCTGCTATGAGTGCCTCGTATTCAGCTTGATTGTTAGTAGCTTTAAAGTCAAAACGCAAGGCACATTCGACTGAATCTCCTTCTGGGGTTGACACCACTACCCCTGCCTCGCTGCCGTGCGTGTTTGACGAGCCATCAACACGAAGTTGCCATTTGAATGTTTTCTTATTTTGCTCCACCATCATTCTCGCCACCTCTATACTTGGCTCGGTGAATTCTGCTACAAAGTCTACTACTACCTGGGCTTTAATTGCTGTTCTTGGGAGATACTCTACATCGAATTCACTTAATTCGATCGCCCACTTTGTTAATCGCCCGGATACTTCTGGTTTTTGCAGGATTAATTTCAGTGGGCAGTTGGTGTACACTCCGATTTTATGAGCCTAGAAATATGGCCTTAGCTTCCTTGCTGCTGTTATTAGAGCGAGTGCCATTTTTTCAGCCGGCGAATACCTTGTTTCGGCTAGTAATAGTGTTTTGCTGGTGTAGTATACTGGTTTCTGGATCCCATCTTCCTGTCTTACTAGCACAGAACTTGTGGCTGCTTTAGAGATGGACAAGTATATGTATAATGTTTCTCCTGTTTCTGGTTTTGATAGCAGCGGTGCCTGTCCAAGGTAGTCTTTCAAGGCCTGGAAAGCTTTTTCACAATCCTCATTCCATTCGACTCCCTTTCCTTTCTTTAGAGCTTTGAAAAATGGTAGGCATCGGTCTGTTGACTTGGCTATGAACCTGTTCAGTGACGCTAGGCACCCTGTAAGTTTTTGGACGTCCTTCAAAGTTCTCGGCGAGACCATTCTTGCTAATGCTTGGATTTTTTCAGGGTTCACTTCTATTCCTCTTTGGTGTACTTGATACCCGAGGAACCTCCCAGATGGTACGCCGAATACACATTTTGCTGGGTTCAACTTCATTCCATACTTGACCAGCACATCGAATGTTTCCCTCAGGTCATCTGCATGTCTATCTACTGTGATGCTTTTTGTCAGCATATCGTCAACGTAAACCTCCATATTTCTCCCTATTTGCCTGGCGAACATTTTGTTGACTAAGCGCTAGTAAGTTGCTCCAGCGTTCTTCAGGCCGAATGGCATGACTGTGTAACAATACAACCCCTGGTCTGTGGTGAATGCTGTCTTCTCCTCGTCTGACTTGTGCATCTTTATCTGGTTGTATCCTGAATATGCATCCATGAAGCTCAATGTCTCATGTCCGGCAGTTGCATCGACTAACTAGTCAATCCTTGGTAGCGGGAAGCTATCCTTGGGGCAGGCTTTGTTCAGATCGGTGAAGTCAACGCACATCCTCCATTGATTGTTCTTCTTTTTCACCAGGACCACATTCGCCACCCATTTCGGGTACTTAACTTCTCTAATTGACCTTGCGGCGAGTAGCTTTGATACCTCCTCTGTTATGGCTGCACTTCTTTCTGGGTTAAAACTTCTCCTTTTCTGCACGACTGGTTTGCAGGTTTCATTCACAGCCAAATTGTGTGAAATTACGCTTCTGTCAATCCCTGGCATGTCTTCGTGGCACTAAGCGAAAATCTCTTTATATTCTTTCAATAAACTTGTCACATCTTTCTTGATTCGTTCAGTCAGTCTTACCCCGATTTTTACTGTTTTATCTGGCTCCGCTTCATCTAGAACAACTGACTCAGTCGGCTCTTCTTTTTCTCTGCTCGTTTTGTCCCTTGGGTCTAGTTCAAAGTTTTCTGGATATTCTTCCTGTACTTCACTGTCTATCTCGAATATGTTCATGGTTTCCACCCCTGTTTTATCTTTGAAGATTGATAGGTTGGCGCGACGAGCCATCTCCTGTGACCCTTTCAATTCTCCGACACCAAATTCTGTAGGGAACTTTATTTTCAGCGCATGGGTTGAAGTTACAGCTCGTGCTTTGTTAAGGAATGGTCGGCCAAGTAAAGCATTATACGGCCAATTATGGATATCGACTACAACAAAGTCCAGCAGGATTGTTCGCCGGCATGGTGCTGTACCAAACCTTACTGGCAGTTTCACAGTCCCTAACGATCTTACTTCTGCACCACCGAAACCTTTCAACGGTACATGGAAAGGCTCAAGATCTTTCCTATCCAGTTGCAACTCATCGTATACTCTTGCACTTAAAATATCAGCTGAACTTCCGTTGTCAATCATCACCCGAAGGACATCCCTATGAGCTATTTGAACCCCCACGACGATTGCATCGTTAGGTTTTGCATCAATTCCATCTGAGTCTTCTGCTGTAAATACTATAGGATCGTGTCCCTCTCTTCCCTTCTTGGGGTTTCTTTGCACAGAATTGACCTCCATGCTTCTGCTTTCATACATTACTTCCCGGACTTCCGACATCCTTTCTCGATTGCTTCTCCCAGTATGAGGTCCGCCAAAGATGGTGTTTATGGTGGCGCTAGGGCTGTTTCTCCTTGGACTTTTTCTTTCCTGCCCGTTTCCTTGGCTGCTATCCTGGCGACCACTATATTTGTCTCCCTTCAGAGCAAAGTCCTTCAGGTGCCCATCTTTGATCAAACTTTCAATGTGATCGCGCAGCTGAAAACACTTTGAGGTTTCATGCCCATGGTCTTTGTGGAATCGGCAGTACTTTGTTGTATCTCTCCTAGCATTTGCTGATTGCTACCGAGGGTATTTGGCGAGCCCTTTGTCTTCCACCACAGAAAGTATCTCCTCTTGATCGCCGGTCAAAGGGGTGTAATGGTTGTACCTTCCTCGAAACCTACTAGCTCGAGGATTTCCTTTGCTTTCTCTCGAATGTCCCTTTTGGCCCTTCTCATCTCTTTGGCGATCACGTGACTGCGTCTTTTTGTCATCCTTATGGTCCGGTTTTGAGCCAGGCTTGTGTCCATGCACATAGCTACCCCCTTGCGCTACTTCTTCTTCTTCTGCCAGTGCATAGTCGCCAGCTATTTCCATCATCTCCTCATAAGTTTTTGGTCTCTCCCTTCGTAGGTCAAAGGATAATCGCCCACTTTGTAACCCATTGGTGAATGCGGCGATTACAGCTACATCACTGGCGTCTTCAATTTGAGCAACCTCCTTCCCAAATCTCGCTAGATACTTCTTGATTGACTCGTTATGTTCCTGTTTCAAATTGGACAGATGAGCGAGTGACTTTCTTCTCTGGACACTCCCCATAAATTGCCTTATGAACGCTTTGCTGAGATTTGAGAAGCTGCTTACACTTCCGGGAGGAAGTCTTCCAAACCATCTAGATGCAAGGTCGCCGAATGTTTGCGGGAAGGTGAGGCATAACAACCCATCGTTGGATGAGTACTGGGCCATAATGTTACGGAATCGGCGAACGTGTTCCTTCGGATCCCTATTCTCCTTGTACTGCTCGATAGTTGGCATTCTAAATCTGTCTGGAAATTGGGTGCGAGCAATGGTTTCGATGAATGGGCTATTTGACTCATCATCCGAAGATACATTGCGACCATACCTTCGCGCCATTGCTGAAACTTTTCTTGATAGCTCTTGCAGAGTGACATCTCGCTGACCAGTTGGTTCTCCTGCTGGATCGAGTCTACTTTTGATTGTCATTCTACCATGATTGCCTCTCTCGTCCGGGCTTCTTCGATCTTCAGTGCTCTCGGATCTTCTTCGCTTTGCTCTTTTGGATCGTAATTCCCTTCATGGACGAGGACTCTTATCTTCAGATGAGATGGAACGGTGTCTCCGCCGGTTCCGTTGGTACGTATCGCTGGAATTGACCCCATGTGTTCGCACCTGGTCTCGTTCCTCCCTGGATTCTTCATTCATCACACATTTTCCCTTCCTTTGTTTTCTCCCCTCGAAGTCCTCAGTGTGGTCCTGGGGAGTCTCCTCAGTGGATTATCTTGCTTGAGTATCGGGAATTGCAATGTGAACTTCTGACCGTAGCCTTCCGGGTGGATGGATTCCATGAGTGGTTAACTCATAAGGAGATGAAACCCCCAACCCTATGGGGAGCGAAAGTCCTATTTTGCTGGTTTCGCTGATTAAGTTTACCAATGCAGCTTGGAAGTGCTGCAGAATCCCGGGATCAGCTGCCCTAGTTCCTGGTGTTACCGCTGATTGTTCCCCGATTGTCGTTGCCCTGTCTCCCGTCTGCGTGGTTGGTTCAACAACTAGATCTCCGCTGGAGTTACCATCTCTGTCGCTGTCATTGTTCATGTTGTTTGATTCGCAAGGGTCCCTCGAAGTTTTTGTTCAAAGACCCCCTCCTTCTAGCGCCAATTGTTGACGGTGAAATTTGGATTGCCACGCACTCAACAATTATATCAATTTAATATAAAACAAGAAAATTAAGAACGCATGCAAAAGACAGATTTTACGTGGAAAACCCTTGAATGGGAAAAAACCACGGTGCCCCTGAGGGCAGAAAAATAATACTAGGTTTTCGTTGCCTTGTTACACGCTTAAATCTCTCTTACAATTGCTCTATTCTCTCTCAATTTCTGAACCCCTTCCTCGTGGGATAGGTGGTTATATTTATACATGATATTTAGGGTTTTCCCTTGATTTTAGTCCTGCTCATAGTAGGATTTCCTTTCAGATTTGTACTGGGAATCCCACGTTGCTGCGGATACAGATAGGTCTTCTCCTTTTCCCCCCTTGATTCCTTGCTGTTATGGGTTTTCTAAAGTGTAGGGTTTATTTCCGTGTTTCTGCCGAGTCGGTTCAGGCCCAGTATGCTGGTGCAGCGAGTACATTTATTTCTGGGTTTCGTTTCTTCGGCGACCATATATCTAGATTTGGCGAGTACATATCCAGTTTCGGCGAGCATGTTTTTGACCTTTTTGGTTTCGAGGTACTTTGACATTAACTTGTCACATTTCCTTCATTGACCCGGTCAATGAGTGACGTGGCAATCTTTATTGACACTTTTTGATGACGTGTCAGGTTGGCGAATTTATGCATACAACAGGTCCGATCCATTAATTTTAACTCATTCCACTAAAGAGCTAAAATTGAACTCTTAAATAAAGATAGAATAAGAAGATGTTCCTCATTCATACCCTAGACAATCATATTGGAGATAGTGTATCCTCGTGATTAATATCAGTAATCGCCAAGAGTTCATAGACCGCCTATAACTCTCCAAGTTACCATATTTACTCATATGACCACGTTTTGAACTTGGATACTTTGACTTGTCCAGAAGCCATGTTTTCAATAGTCGCTATCGAAAACTCAACATTGAGATTTAATATCCAATTACTTCAAAACATCCATATGATGATATTATACTCTCATTTAATAAATGGAGCCACGATGTCCATTTCTATAAATGAAGTCATCTATCGATTAACAAATGAATATCACCAAACTATCGAGGATAGATTATGCTATATAATCGTACTCATTGATAACTCAAATGATACCACTTGCAACCATAAGTCCATCATTTATCTCAGGATTAAGATAGACTCTCCGATTGTCCTGATAATGAAAAGACTATTATCTATTGACGGTTCTAGATAAAGTTTTTCATTGTGATCCAGTTCAATGCACCCAGTGCACTAGATTTTTTTACTCGAAGACCCTCCGATGATTTTAGACTCATCATAACTCATTTGATCCCACTCAAATGCTAGCAAAAGAATTTTACAACTTTAACAAGGTAAAGGTGCCCAACCTTTAACTTAAGTTGTGAACATTATTCAAGACTAACTAAAGAATTGTGTCTTCCTCATACATATTCAGATGTACGAACAATTCTTCTTTTCTCATAGTCTTTAGACCTTATGATTATTTACTTTGACAATTATAATATTAAACTATAAGTGCTATAAGATTTGTTAAACCAGAAATCACTTTATTAATATGAAAAAGATTGTCAATTACAATATTACACTCTTGCTATTGAGCATAATCCTAACATAAAGTGGCTTATATGATTATGCAAATATCTCGTATGCTGCTATCTCTCTTTGCTAAAATGACCCAGTTGGGGGATACTCCTTTGCCTATCTCATGACAAAAAAGGGGGAGTAGTATGTGTAAGGGAGTTGTAGTATCTAATTCGCATTTTGGGGAGATTACTAATTGAGGGGGAGTAACCCGTTGAGAGGGGTCATTGCATTGTACATTCATTGCATGATATTGCTTGATTTCTTTAAATGCAAATGCTTGTTTTGATTTCACTTGACCACCTCACATACACTTGCTTTGGAAAGTGTAATCTTTTTGTTTTGAAGGATTGATTGTTCTACAAGAGATTGAAGACTTGAAGTTTTATTTTTTAATATCTCTTTGTAATATAGAAAATCATTGTTGACCTTTAGTTTCAATTTTGTTGTGATGATCAATGTGAGTGGTGGTTTTGTCATGAAATAGCCAAAGGGGGAGATTGTAAGTTCCTCAAGTTTGATTGGCTTATTTCAGTGACAAACCACAATTGGGGTTTGAAATGTTAAAAGTAGCTTAGGTGTTGGTGATCAAGCTCAAAGGCCCTCTCAAGACCTCAAGTTGATAAGCACTCCGAAGGTATATTTCTAGTGCTTAATTTTCATTGAAGAGACTTAGTTGCACATACACATTTCTCATGCTTGCATATGTGTTCATTGCTCTTGTGTGCATTCTCTTCACATTTCACACTTGCACTTCTTTGTTGTATCTTGTTGTGTGTTAGTGTGTCTAGTAATTCGTTTCCCGAAAATTATTCGGAAACGTCCACGCATGCACGATGGTGTGCTTGGTTCAGTGCGAAGATCGCCTTCAGAGAATGCTCTTGGCTTCTCCTTAGGTTTCACCACAATTGATGAAACGACGGTTTGATCGGCGGCTGTGACCGCCGAATGAAATCGCCATTTGAGTCTAGAAGGTTATGGAGTAAATTAGTAGTTATGATTGGTGACCTCGACCACCGATCGAAACCGCCGATGAGACCTGATTGATTTAAATATCTCGGTCTCAAATCGGTGGCCATGAAACCACCGAATGAAATCGCCGTTGTTCCCTTGATGCTCTCGGGTTCAAGTCGGCAATTGTTATCGGTGGTTGGTGGCCACCGAATGATACCTCCGATTGGCGCGTTTCAAGGGCAAACTCATCTTTTCACCAAGCCTTTTGTTGCTCTCTATAAATACACCATTATGTCACTCTCTTTCACTCAACTCTTTGAACATCAAGAACCCTAAAAGAGAAAGAGAGATTTTTGAGAGAAAAAGCATAAAGATTGCTCCTTTGATTCTCCAAACTTATATCCATGTGCATCAAACATCATCTAAACATCATCTAGAATGTATCTATGCATGGGTCTCCTTCAACACACATAGTTTGGTAAGTTGAACACCATACTCATCAATTTTAGTGTTCTTACTTATCAATTAATCTCTTTTATTACTTGTATGCATTTAGATTAAATTCTATTTATAAGATTGAGATTATTGTATTGTTCGACTGTGAGTTGTATTTTGATAGCTATAACATCTAGGATTATTTTATCTTTGATAGCTATGTTGTATGCCATGTTATATAGCAATATTGATATATAGGATTGTGATTATTGTCATCTTTCATCCTAGATAAGCATTTAGTGTAACCTAGCATTAATTGCATAATTGAATATCATGATATTCACTTAGGTTGTTGATCTCTTTAGTAAGAATTAAGTCTTGTGGCTAAGGTCGCTTGATCCGCAAGAAAATTGATCTAGGTTCGCTATTAAAGGTCCGTTGGGTAGTAGTGGTGGGTTAGTGACCGTGTAAAGTTTGACGTGGTCAACCTAGGTTGTAAACACCATTACAAATAGTAGATTCGAGGATCATATGTGGCGCATATATTAGCCCGTGGTTTTTCCTTATTGAAGGTTTCCATGTAAAAATCAAGTGTTATTTAATTTCCGTATTTTACACTTGATTGTTGTTTTGACTAAATATGGGTTTTTATTGAATATTGACTAATCAAGAAAAATTGGTAATTGATCGAACCAAAATTGGTATGATTTTGGCTCTCATTTCCTTCTCTTTTATGCTTGATTCTCGGGCATTTCCCCGTGTTTTAACTACATTAATCAAGTGTTTCAGGCTTAATTGTGCCACAAGGGCATTTATGAAGAAGAGATGGATTTGGTACAAAAAGTGAAATAAAAGTGGGAAAAACAGGGCATTGTCGCCCTTTGATGGTGTCGCTCTTGAGCCAAACAGTGACAGAGAAAATAAAACCCAAGAAAACCATCAAGTCTGGCGTCGCCGTTTTACGTCGTCGCGAAGTGTCGCTCCGACTCACCGTGACAACGTAGGAATTCCAGCGTTGGCATTCCAACGTTGGACATTGTCGCCACAACGACACAATGGCGACCAACCGCGACAACGTAGGAATTCCAGCGTTGGAATTCCAGTGTTGGCATTTAAGAGGGGTATTCTTGTCATTTCATGCCCGTTTTGTACCCTAGTTTTCCTACCCTATAAATACACCAACTTTTACAGATCATCCTATCCTATCTTCAACCTAGGATCACCATAATTCCCCTCTAATTTCCTCCATCTCTAATCTTGAACTACCTTTCCACCCAAAAACTCAACACTAAATCTTGATTACTTCACCCAACCATTCCTCTCTTCCGATTCTCTACATCCCAATACCTTTGTCACTCACCATTAGACACCCACCTATCTAGACACATCCTTTTCTACCACTCTTTGCACTAGGAGCATCTAAGGAAAGGAATGAGCAAGCATTAAAGAAGGAGGCCCAAGGGTGATTTCCTTATTTATTACTTTCTTTCTATTTTGATTGTAACTATGTGTAACTAAATCCCTAATCTAGGGGATAGATGTGAGGAACATTTGGTTGTGGGTATTTGCTTAAACTTTTGTATTGAATATCTATTTGTGTTCTATTCACTTTATATCTAGGTCTTATTCATTATATGATTTGCATTGTATATCATTAGTAGATCATACTCTTGCGTGGGATAAATTGTTGTGAAATCAATCTTAGATTGACACCCTTGATTGCTTAAGGAACATAGTGAATATGATAGATTAGTGGAGGGTATATCAACCACACTAATCTAAATCTTGATTTGTAACCAATCAATCCCACATTGACCTCCTTTCCTTAATCGGTTAGGCATTTTGGTGGGAAGATGTTTAGGGTTCATAATGATGACCTAAACACATCCTAGAAAACAAATGGTTAACATGAAGAGATTGGTCTATTAAAGTGGCTTAAAAAGCATTGCCTATACCACTTGCTAATCCATCAATAGCCTAGCATCTATCTTAATTGTTTACATCCATTCCTCTTATCAAGATTGTTGAGTATTCTATTTTTCCTATCACCCCCTTTTTAGTTACATTTACTTTTTACACATGTTTGGTGGTTTCTCAAACCACACACTATCCACCTACTATGATTTGCTTAATTGCATTTAGGACTAGTTAATTTATTCAACTAATTACTCCGATTCTCTGTGGAACGAATCTTTACTTACCGTTTTACTAATCTTTATATCCTAAAAGGATTTTCTAATGGTAAAAATTGGTTTTCTAAACGAACACATAAAACATTATTTTGTTGTGCACAAACGGCCACATCAGTAATATGACTTGATTAAAATATATTTACCCATTACAAATAGTGGATTCGAGGATCGTGTGTAGTGCACATATTCGCCCGTGGTTTTTCCTTATTAAAGGTTTCCATGTAAAAATCAAGTGTTATTTAATTTCCGCATTTTACACTTGATTGCTGTTTTGACTAAATAGGGGTTTTTATTGAATATTGACTAATTAAGAAAAATTGGTAATATGACTTGATTAAAATCCCCATCCCCCCCCCCCCCCCCCCCCCCCCCCCCTCTAAAAGTTTCAGGGATTGTTAGAGAACATTCCTAAAATCTCGACTGGATTTCGTGGGATCACGTAATCATTGACCAATTCAAATATTATCAAACCACTAGTACACCTGAGTTATCAGGATTTAGCTAGAGTCGACCCATGTTGTATGGATCTGGCCTGAGCCCGCCACAGTTGGTTGTGGGCTTAAGTATTTGGGCCTAAGAGCTATTTTTGGCTACCACACTTATAAATAAAATGTATTAAAGTAAATATACAATTTTTCTATTATCAGTTCGAATTAACAAAAGATATATCAGTTCCTTACACGTGGGCCATTGGATTTAAATACTTTGACTTGGCTGCATGCACTTATCAAAATATCTTTTAAATCCAATGGCTCACATGCCAGGTACTGATATATTTTATATCAATTCAAACTGATAATAGAAAGACTGAGTAAATATATTCATTATAATAATGGTACTATTGACATTAGGATAAATGCTTATATCAATGGTTTAATTTTAAATTTTAAATATGGATGTACTTATAAATATGAATTTGTAAATTATATTTATAGATGGTAATCTAGGCACCCTATTATTTATTTTTAAAAAATATACTGGTTTACAGACACGAAGGCTCTTTATTGTCGAATTTCTTTCAATATCATTGAAGCACCGTGCCTGTGTAGAATTTCTTCACACATATGCGTTGCCAACTTCGAAAAATATTGGTACCGGTCAATAACTTACATGGTAAGAAGAGGTTGAAGAAATGCACGTCATTGCTGCGCGATTGTCTTCTTCTAAATGAAGGAAAATTGGTTCATGGTCATGTGATTAGAAGTGGGTTGCAACCAGATTCCCATTTTTGGGTTTCTCTTGTCGATTCTTATGCAAAATGCAGGAGCACTTTGTATGCACGCAGGGTGCTCGACGTAATGCCTGGACCAGTTCCTTGTTTGAAGAAATATTCGTTATTGTTGAGTGTTTGTGCTGCAAAAGGGTCTATAAAAGAGTCCAAGATTATTCATGGCCACGTGATCGTGACTGGGTTGGAACCAGATACCCATTTGTGGGCTTCCATGGTTAATTCTTATGTGAAATGTGGGAGTGTTGTGTATGCACGCAAGGTGTTTGATGTAATGCCTGTTCGAGATGTTGTGTCTTGGACTGCACTGATTTCGGGGTATGTTGATCAAGGACACGCTGGTGTTGCTGTTAGTTTGCTTTGTCGGATGCAAAGGGAAGAAGTGAGGCCGAATGAATTCGCTTTAGCTACTGGTTTGAAGGCTTGCTCTATGTGCATGGATTTAGATTTTGGGAAACAGGTTCATACAGAAGTGATAAAACTTGGGTTTCGTTTGGATTTGTTTGTTGGGTCTGCTCTGGTCGACCTTTATGCGAAATGTGGTGAGGTGGAATTTGCGGATAGAGTGTTCCGTAGTATGCCTGAAACGAATGTTGTGCTTTGGAATGCAATGCTTAATGGTTATTCTGAGAGGGGTGATGGAGAAAAGTTTATGAATTTGTTTTACGATATGAAAGATGCGGAAATAAAGTTCAGCAAGTTCACTTTGGTCACTGTCTTAAAGGGCTGTGCAAATTCGGGTTATATAAGAGCAGGCCAGGTTGTTCATTCTCTAGCAATCAGACTAAGTCTTGTGCTTGATGAATTTGTTAGTTGTACTCTCCTTGATATGTACTCCAAATGTGGGTTGGCTGTTGAGGCGATAAAAATTTTCAAGACAATTAAGGATCCAGATGTAGTAACCTGGAGTACAATTGTCACTTGCCTTGAACAGATAGGACAAAACCGAGAGGCGGCCAAGCTATTTAATTTAATGAGATACACAGGTGTCACACCAAATCAATTTACCCTTGCCAGTCTTGTTAGTGCTGCTACTGATATAGGTGACCTACATTACAGTGAAAGCATCCATGCTTGTATATGCAAATATGGCTTTGAGTCAGATGGTGTGGTTGGCAATGCCCTGGTCACTATGTACATGCAAAATGGATATTTGCTTGATGGGGCCCGGATTTTTGAGACAATGACTGATCAGGATTTGGTTTCATGGAATGCTCTTTTATCTGGATTCCAAGACCATGTAACTAATGATATAGGGCCAAAAATTTTCTATCAGATGCTTTTAAAAGGATTTAATCCCAGCGCATACACGTTTGACAGCATTTTGAGGTCTTGTTCAAGTCTCTCAGATGTAGCTTTTGGTAAGCAAGTACATGCTAATATCATAAAGAACAGCCTTGCTGGTAACAATTTTGTTGTGACAACTCTTGTTTACATGTATGCCAAAACTGGATGCCTGGAAGATGCGTATGTAGCTTTCAATAGATTGATCGCAAGAGACGTTGTTGCTTGGACGGCCATCATTGCTGGTTTTGCACAGGCTGATCAAGCGGAGGAGACTCTTAAGTGCTTTAGAAAGATGCAGCAAGAAGGTCTGAGGCCCAATGAATTTACTCTTGCCAGTTGTGTGAGTAGCTGCTCCAATGTGGCAACCTTGGAAAGTGGGAGGCTGCTGCATTCTATGACAGTCAAGTCTGGGCATTTGCTTGACAAGTTTGTTTCCACTTCGCTTGTTGATATGTATGGGAAGTGTAGGTGCATAGAAGATTCTGCGGCTGTATTCAGGGGGTCAGTATTACGGGATACAGTCTCATGGAATGCAATGATAGGGGTCTATGTGCAACATGGTGAAAGAGAAAAAGCTCTTGAAGCCTATAGGACGATGTTAGATGAAGATGTAGTACCGGATGACGTCACTTTCATAGTACTTTCTGCATATAGCTGCACGGGTGTGACTGAAGATGGGAAAAATATCTTAAACTCAATGAGTGAAGTGTATGGAATAACTCCAAAAGTTGAGCATTATTCATTATGTATGATTGATATTCTTGGTTGTGCTGGAAATTTTTTAGAGGTTGGTAACTCTATCACAGAGATGAAGCAAATCCCACATTTGTTGAAAACATAGACTTTTCTTGAGGCTTGCTGAATACATGAAAATGTTGACTTTGGCGAAAGGGCTGCTGAGAAACTCTTAAGATTTTGAGCATGCTTTACAGGATGTGAGGGACATGCAATTCAGAGTGCAAGACAATTGAGCATGCAATTGCCAGGAGGTGAGAATTAATTATGTAACTTATTTTGTACTATAACCTTTTCCTGTCCATTCTATCTGGTTACTTTCATATTTGGTTCATTAATTTATTTTTATTTTTGAAATATTACATAAATTCGGGTTTTTTTTTTTCCTTTTGGGAGGGGGTGGACTCGAACCCGCTACCTCTTGGCGTAGATGTGAGGAGTACCACCGGACCAACCTCCTCTCATCATATTTGGTTCATTTGATCCATGAAATTTACTTCTCTTTATTTATTTATTTATGTTTTGAGTGTATTGCATGGTTAGAATTTGGATCAATGTCATCAATAATGTTTGTGTCTTATTCCTTATTTGATTGCCATGAAATTGAATAGCTATTTTTTTATTTTATTTTCGTTTTTTAGTATTTATGGTTTTGGATCATCCCCAAGGTTGAAGATAGTAGGCATAATCAGATCACTGCTTTTTGCAAGCCTGACATTGAATCATTGGTGAATATATGTTTAACGACCAAGCTTCCCTGGCTGCTAAAGGTAACTGTATTCTGAATTTGAAAATTATAAGCTAATCCATTAATAAGTGTGACCTCCTGAAGAATCATAATTTGTTTACTATAGTCATGCTTGTGTGTCAGGTTTATGTATACATGATGCTAGTTGCTGCAGCTCAACGCTCATGCTCTATTTTAACTTAAACCATTTTTTGATGAGCTTTTGAAATGTTCTACTATCAAATGGAGGAGATTGAAAATATTGATGGCAATTCCAGTTATCCATTTGTTGCAAACACCATAGCAAATGAAAGAGAGCTGATTACCTAAAGAACAAAAGGAGAAATTTTAGAAAGCTCTGTCTATACTGATAAGAGTATTTGTTTTCAGTTTCTTAAATTGCAATCCATGGTACACACTGCTAAGCATGGTCATGGTCTTGCGTTAGCCATTGTATAATTGCTTAATTAGCTCTGTAGTTTACTTTTAGGAATGCAATTGATGGTGTCCAAATTTAAGCCATGAAATTTTAACATATGGATTATGGAGGCTTACTTCTGAATTAAATTCTCCCTTCTTTTTTCTCCTATCAGTTGTAAGAGAAAGTGAATAAGGAACCTACTAAGTAGGTGGGAAAAGAGACCAAAAGAAAATTTTCAATCGAAAAGGTACATTTAATTTGGTTGATTTGTTTTATTGGTGCTGGTCTTCCCCGCATAAAATATATATTGTTGTCATAATTTTTATAGGAACGTCTGAAGTGTACAGTTTTCTACACCAAATCTAGGATGATGAGCTTTGTGATCTGTGATTGTGACTTGTTGACTGGTACTAGTTTGGTGACATTGTTACTGGTTACATATTGAATGTCATGACTCATGAGAGAGAAAGGTGAAGAAGCCCCGTATTTTACCAAGCACATTAGCTGAATTGAAACCTGATCAGGTTTTTAGTTTATTCCCTTACATTTTATAATATGAAAACCCTTATCTGGCCATTACTGTTTAACTGAATATTTTCATTAAATGTATCATTATTCTCGGGCAGGCCTGGACATGCTAATTTTAACGAGGTCATTATAGTCTGATTCCAGCTGTATTGTTGGTGCTGTAGAGTGTAGACAATGCTTTCTGAACATGTGAAATTCAACTGAGTGCCTAAGTTTGAAAAAGTGATGTGGGATGGGGAACCTTGAAAAACATTTTCCATGTCTTTACTCAATTGTCGGCTGATGCTTTGCTATTAAGACCATGAAAGTCTTGTTATGTTAGTCTAAAATATTTGTTATTGCAGATTGTAGGAATAGGATTTATGTGGATGATTATCATTCAGTGAAGCTTGGAGATAAAGGGCTTGGTTGCATTCACAATGAGCCTTGGTAAAACTTTTTGGACATTTTTTTTAAGTTCTCTCTGCTCTATCTGTTGGTAAAATGATTTGCAAAAGGTATCTTGAATGCTGCCCTTAATTTGGATATATTTGCTCTATCTACACTTTGGTTTTTGAGGTTCCATGCAAAACTTAGGCACTGGTTGCTGGGATTTGTTATAAGACCTGACTGAAATTGATTTCTAGTCGGGATTGTATCTCTTTCCAGCTTTTCAGGGACCAATTTGGTCAACAGACAGGAAAAGTCATCATTCAACTGAAGAATAAGTTTGATGGTTTATGAGGCAGCTTATCTTGTATGGGGATCCATGGTCAAAGAATTCATATTGCTTTGTGTTTGTTTTCTTCAGATTGTAATACTTTTATGAATCTCTTCGGTAGCAAACTTTTGGGACTTTTTTGCTTTATACAGTTTGGCTAGTTGGTAAGCTGCCTTTCGGCATTTGTAAAAGTAGTTATCTCATTGGTACCATCAAATGTATGAGAAGCTAATAACCGTGCTTAGATCGGTTCTGTTATTTGTGTTTTGAGGATAATGTACATTTTCCAGGTTGTAAGAAGCGTTGATTTCAGGATTAGAATTGTCAAAATGGGAGGCAGGAGTGCTTGATGCGGATGCCTCTCCATGCTTAGTGTGCTGGTAATTATATGCTCTTTGTAAAGTAATTTTTTCTGGTATGATTGTATTTCATTTTCAGATTTCATGTTTATTCATTATGCCTCTCCAGTGGTGATGATGTTTTAGGAACTTTGGGGATTGAACAACACTTCTGGTTGAACTATGAAGGTGCTTGTTAATAATTATTTGTTTATTGAACAACACTTCTGGTTGAACTTTGAAGGTGTTTGTTAATTATTATTTATTTATTTTATTTATTTTGTTAAAATATATATTCATTGCAAACTAAACTTGGACATTGTGGATAGTCTTCTAACTGGACCTGCAACAAAAGAACATATGAGCTGTGCTGTGCTAGCCAGTCGCTTCTTATGATGTGGTATTAGTTTTTAATTTTTATTTTATTTTATTTAATCCTTATATTCTGTCTTTTGTTCCCATGTCCCCTATATTATCATAAATTCATCAATTTGGTCCCTTTGACCGAAATTTTATCAATAAATTAAAGTTAAAATTGAAAAAAAAAATTAAAATAAAATAAAATCATAGAAAATAATAGAACAATCCTTTAAAATAATATAAAAGATGAAAAATTTGAAAAAAAAAGTTAATTACTTAACAACTTTAAATATAAAACATTAAACAACATAATCATAAAAATATATAGTTGACTCAAAATTAAAAGAAATTGTATACATTTAAATCTAAAACTAAGAATAAAAATTGGTAAGGGTTAAAAAATTAAATAGCACTATTTGAGGCGCTTTTTTGGGAACAGGCACCAACTTACTTACTTAAGTTTAAAAGGCACCATTTATGGTGAACGGACAAAATTGCCCCTCACAGTAACCTTCTTCACCATTTTGTTTTCTTTTTTTCTTTCAAAATCCTCTATCAATGGTTAAAAAGGCTCGAAAATGTTTGAAAAGGTTCGAAAAAGGCTCGAAAATGTTCGAAAAGGCTTAAAAAAGGTTTGAAAAGGCTCGAAAAAGGTTCGAAAAAAGTTTGGAAAAGGCTCGAAATGAAGTGTTCGAGCCTTTTTGTACATGAATCGTGCCTTTTTGTACTACAATCGTGCCTTTTTGAACATTTATGAATCGAGCCTTTTTGTATATTTCGAGCCTTTTCATACACCAATCGTGCCTTTTCATTAAGTGTTCGAGCATTTTCATACACTAATGAAAAGACACGATTGGTGTATGAAAAGGCTCGAAAACTTCATTTCGAGCATTTTCATACACCAATCGTGCCTTTTCATTAAGTGTTTGAGCCTTTTCATGCACTAATGAAAAGGTACGATTGGTGTATGAAAAGGCTCAAAAACTTCATTTCGAGCCTTTTCATACACCAATTGTGCCTTTTCATTAAGTGTTCAAGCATTTTCATACACTAATGAAAAGGCACGATTGGTGTATGAAAAGGCTCGAAAACTTCATTTCAAGCCTTTTCATACACCAATCGTGCATTTTCATTAAGTGTTCGAGCTTTTTCATACACTAATGAAAAGGCTCGAACACTTCATTTCGAGCCTTTTCAATGGAAGATTCAAAACCAAAAAAAATCTTTGGGGGCGTTGCCCCCACACCCCCACGAGCTAACCGGGCAGCTCGACCCCCGAATACGTCTACGTAGTGCCACAAAACTAATTATCTAATGAAGATGCGTTGATAATGTTATGGTCTTCAACCTCCATTGAAGGTCTGTTTAAAATCTCAGAAAACTTCAAAGTAAGAAAAAGAATATGTAAAGTAAGGGTATTTTTGTCCGTTAACCATAATAGGTGCCTTTTAAACTTAACTTATTAAAGCACTGACATTGTCACCAAATCAGTTTAAAAATGTGACATTTCTCACCAATTCCACAAATTGGTAATATATAAAATTGAAAACACGAACAAAAAGATGAAAATTTCTTACCATTTTTTTTTTTTTCATATTTATTATTTAATATAATCAAAAATGCAAATTTGTTGAAAAAAAATAAATAGTTTTAACGGTGTCCTCCATGGAAGAAGAAACTACTTCCTCTACTGATTGGAGATGGTTGTGGAGGCCACCTCCATCCATAGCTTAAAATATTCACAATTTCCGTGATATTTTCGTATTTTAAGGGTGTTGATATTGTTATAGAGTGTAATATATTTTCCGTAAAATATATAGGGATAACATCCTTGTCTCCACGACCCCCTCCATTTTTGTATTTTTTATATTAAAAAAAAAATGTTTTATTTATATATTTATACTATTTGATGAAGCTTTTCTTTTATATTATTTAATTAGACACATGTCAAAAAAAAATATGAGGAACATGTGTGATGTGTCAAAGTATAGTATAATAGCATGTGTCACAAGTAGGAGGGTAAATACATCTTTTAACATCATCCTATTACTTTGGGCAAAAAAATAAATTTTAACTTTAAGTTGCATTTGACCGATAAATTTTGAGTCAACTATATAGTTTTAAGATTATATTGTTTAAGACATGATGAGGTTGGCTGAGTGGTTTGTCCCTCACACTTACACCACAAGGTTGTAGGTTTTAGTCGGTCCCCTTCACTAAATCCCAAATTATGGTAATATTTCAAAAAAATAAATTATATTGTTTAATTTTTTATATTTTAAGTTGTTAAGTAATTAATTATTATTATTTTCATTTTTTATCTTTTATATTATTTTAAAGGAATTTTCTATTATTTTGCTATTTTTTTTTTAAAATAAAACAATATCCTATTACTAGAGGCAAAACTGGGGTTTGAAAAATATATAGCACCTTTTTGAGGGTGCATTTTATGATTATCACCATTTTAATAACTTAAGTTTAAATGACACATATTATGGTTAACGGACAAAAATGCCCCCACAGTTTTGATTTTTCTTTTTTTGCTTTTTACTTTTTACTTTTTAGCTTTCTAATTTATTTATTTTTTTGGTTCTTCTTCGTCTTCTTCATTGGACCTCCAATGGAGGTCAAATAGACCTCTTCGATCAACCTCCAATGGAGATCAATTCGACCTTCATTGGAGGTAGAAGTCGTTTGACCTCCATGGAGGTCGATGAAGAAGATGATGGAAAACAAATAAATAAATAAAAATAAAAACCCAATAAGTCTCGTCCGAGACTTATTTCCAAGTCTTAATTTTTAATTTTTATTTTTGACAGAATTTCACATAGGTCCCACTTTTTTGGCGATTTGTCACCTTTTTAAATATCTTTCCATATTCATCACTTTAGTCCTTCATTTTTTCAAAACTCATCACTTTAGTTCATTTGACCAAATATTTGAAAATCAACTATTTAAAACCTGTGAAAACACACTTTTGCCCTTATTACTATTTAATTTAGTTAAAATGATTATCTTAACTTTAAATTAAAATGAAAAACAATAAAATTCTTAATAATAAAATCTTAAAATAAATAGATTACAAAAAAAAAAAAAAAAAAAAAAAAAAAAAAAAAAAAAAAAAAAAAACTTAAATAAATAATAAAAAAATTCATTAATTTTTTGTTCTTTTGTATTTTTTTTTTTCATAATGGATTTTTATTTAGATAAAATGATTATCTTAGGTTTAAATTAAAATGAAAAACAATAAAATTCTCAATAATAAAATCTTAAATAAATATATTACAAAAATAATTACGAAAATTAATCATTTAAAGCTAATATAATCATTTTAGCTAAATAAATATCCATTAGGAAAAAAAAAATACAAAATAGCAAAAAATTAATGGATTTTTTTTATTATTTATTTATTTAAGATTTTTTTTTTTTGTAATCTATTTATTTAAGATTTTATTATTGAGAATTTTATTGTTTTTCATTTTAATTTAAAGTTAAGATAATCATTTTAGCTAAATTAAATAGTAATAAGGGTAAAATTGTACTTTCATGGGTTTTAAAATAGTTGACTTTCAAATATTTAGTCAAATGGACTAAAGTGATGAGTTTTAGAAAAAATAGGGACTAAAGTGATGAATATGGAAAGACATTTATAAAGGTGATAAATAACCAAAAAAGTGGGATTTATGTGAAATTCTGCCTTTTCTTTTTTACTTTTCAGTTTTCCAAAATTTTTAATTTTTTTAATTTTTTTTTTTTTTTTGGTTATTCTTCATCTAAATCAATGGTTAATCAATGCATTCAGGGGGTGGGGGTGGGGGTGGGGGTGGGTATCATTTGGCAAAAGTTGCCGCTTAGTGCAATATTTGTATAACTTCACGGGATGTTTGTGTAATTTTGCCTTTCTAAAGTTACTTCAAAGTTTTACCTTTTATTTATTAATATTAAAATTGAATTACAAATCTGGATTTGAGAGAGGGGGTTTAACCTGAGGGATAAGAATACTCTCCTCACCTCAGCTCAGCCTCACTTTTATTGATCTCATGACACATCAACATTGAAGTGAATGGGTGGTTAAGATGTGATTACTTTTCACTATCACTTTATCAATAATTAGTCACATTATTTGAAAATGTAAGGTGAATAGAGGATCTAGATCCTAACATGAGAAACCATTGGTGTTGTTTTTCAAAATTAAACATGTGAAGCATTGTTGGGGTGCTTGTAATATAAGTGCAACTCAAAACCAAACCATTAATAATTAGGCTAATAAAGAAGATAGTCCCCGGTGTTGTTGGAACCATTTTTAAAAATGGTTTTCTGTTTTCAAAAATAAAAAACAACTTTAATGTTGTTTATTTACGTGTTTTACAAAACTGTTTTTGAAAATAAAAAACAACTTTTTGAAATGTATAACTAAAAAATTAAAAACAACGTTTTATTGTTTTTCACAATTTTCAAAAACATCATTTTAAAACAAATCACAACTTTTCCTACTAAACAACTACTTTTACCCATTTTAAAAACAACCAAACGAATTTTATATCGTTTTCCGTTTTAGAAAATTACTTTTAAAAAACACTATCAAACACATTATATTTTTAAAACATGATTTCTATTTTAAAAAATAGTTTTCAAAAATACCATTTTAAAAACGATACCAAACGCGCCAGAAGTAATTCTTTTTCTATTTTTTTAAATTTTATATAGGGAAACTGTATTAATTTACTCTAAATATATATAGAAGTGCATTAAAATTGGTAAAAATGTGATAATTACACAAAATACCCCTCTAACTTGTTACAAATGGTTGACCATCGTTGGTCAATAATGGTAATGCAATCAGGCCTAAAAATTTAAATTAATTATAAAAAAAAACAAATTAAAAAGAAATTAAAAATTAGTGGAATTGGTGGAAAATGTCACATTTTTGAACTGATGTGGTGATAAAGTCACTGTTTTAATAAGTTAAGTTTAAAAGGCACCTATTATGATGAACTACCAAAATTGCCCTTACTTTACACATTCTCTTTCTTACTTTGAAGTTTTCTGAGTTTTATTCTTTCATGTTTCTCTATAACAGACCTCCAATGGAGGTTGAACATCATAACATTATTAATACATCTTCATTGGATAATTAGTTTTGTGGCGCTACGCAGACGCATTCGGGGGTCGAGCTTTTTTTGGTTTTGGTTTGATTTGTCGATCTGAGTATGGTTGTGAAAAGGCTTGGGTAGTGTATGAAAATGCTCGAACACTTCATTAAAGGGCTCGAACTGTGTATTAAACCGATTAACCTATGAATTTTCCTTGAAAAGGCTCGGGTAACATTCTAAAAGGCTCATGGGCAATTCAAAAAGGCTCGAAATTAAAGTTCAAAAAGGCACGATTACAGTACAAAAAGGCACGATTACTGTACAAAAAGGCTCGATTCATGTACAAAAAGGCTCGATTCATAAAGGTTCAAAAAGGCACGATTGTAGTACAAAAAGGCTCGATTCATGTACAAAAAGGTTCGATTCATAAAGGTTCAAAAAGGCATGATTACAGTACAAAAATGCACGATTACTGTACAAAAATGCTCGATTCATATACAAAAAGGCTCGATTCATGTACAAAAAAGCTCGATTCATGTACAAAAAGGCTCAATTCATAAAGGTTCAAAAAGACACGATTACTGTACAAAAAAGCTCGATTCATGTACAAAAAGGCTCAATTACAGCTTAAAAAGGCTCGATTCATGTACAAAAAGGCTCGATTCATAAAGGTTCAAAAAGGCACGATTGCAGTACAAAAAGGCACGATTACTGTACAAAAAGGCTCGATTACAGTTCAAAAAGGCTCGATTCATGTACAAAAAGGCTCTATTCATAAAGGTTCAAAAAGGCACGATTGCAGTACAAAAAGGCACGATTACTGTACAAAAAGGCTCGATAAATGTTCAAAAAGGCTCGGATAACTGTTTAAAAGGCTCGAAATATGTATTAAAAGGCTCGAACAATGTAAAAAGGCTCGAAAATGCACGAAAATGTTCAAAAAGGTTTTCTCTCAACGTTTGAAAAAGACACAAAGTGACAAAAAGGGGTATTTTTGTCTAGTCACCTAAATAGGTGTCTTTTAAACTTAAATTAGTAATGTGGTGCCTATCTTACAAAAAGCGCCCCAAATAGTGACAAAAAAATTTTGAACCCTTAAAAATTATTTTTTTAAAAAACACACACAAGAGATCTTATTAGACTAGAGCTCCTCCATTTTGGAGGACTTTTTAAGGAGATATAGTATCTACGGATTTGTTGGTGGTGAAGAAATAAAGAGGTTTATGGTTGAAGAAGGTATCAACCTTTGCATATCCAAGGAGTTTAAGTTTTCTTTTCTTTTTTCTTTTTTGAATATTATTATTGATTTTCTTATTTTCTTATGTTTTTTATTTTTAATGTTTATGGTTTTTATTATTTTCTCTATTTTTAATTAACTAATATATTTTATATCTTAATAATGATTTATTTAAGGCCAAAAGTGTACTTTCCCCTCTGTCACTCTTGTGTTACTAACAATGGTTGATTCTTAGTCAACGGATCATAAGCGTGTTCGGCATAATTATCAATTCTTTACCAATTTTTGTAAAATTTCATATATAGTTAGGTAGTTAATTTTTTAAACGGATCTCCACCATACTTCTCAAAATAGAGGGTGCAAATTAACTAAAAATCAAAAGAAAAAAAGGAAAAAAGTTTGGTGGAAATCCATTTTAATCAGAACAATTTTGATATTTTTTACTGTCAAATTTGACTAATAGGTAAGTGTAAGTTTTGATTAAGTTGTTCTACGTGTAAAATGGCAAACATTAGGGAGGTTTCGTGTTATTTGATCTATTATTATTATCTTTTCACAACATTAATTTATTTTCTTTCATTTTTTTAATTTTAATTTACTTAAATATATTATTATACTTTTTTGATAGATTAGTTCATTACTATAATTATTTTAAGGGTCTTCAATCAGTTTGACATGTGTATATATATATATATATTTAGTTTTATGTCACATTTTTCAAATTATTTTTTACACGTGTCAATATATATGTGGATCTAATATGTATTAAGACTAAAATACCCTTGAATCTGTCAAAGAACTAACGGTAGAACCAAAGTGATGGATTTAAAAAAAAAAAAAAAAAAAAAGGACTAAAGTAATGAAAAGGACAAACATTTAAAAATGTGACAAATCAATAAAATGGTGGAACTTATGTGAAATTTTCCCATATTTTAATGAAACAACTTTTCTATAATAGCACCTTTAGTCACTCATTTCCAAAAAAAAAAAAAAAACAAAACAAAGCCTTAAATCACTCTAACCAATTTTTTAACTATCAAAGGTTACATAAACATTACAAGTACAATTTTAGCCTTAATCCCAATTAATTGATTGTGATACTACAATTTTAACCTTTCACTTTTTAAGAATTTAATTGATGGAGATCAACAGTGGATCTCCATAGAAGATCGATCTCTAGTGGAGATCGTTGGTAGGGCTAAATTGATCGATCTCTAATGGATATCTATTGACCTATGTTATTTTAAAAAAATAAAAATTAATTGTTTTATGTTTATATACATTTTATTTTTTTCAATTTCAATTTTAAATTTAGTTTTTTTTAGTTGGAATAGAGGCTATGGTAATGAAATTACCCCTAACATCGTTACTATTGACTAGTGAATGACTAATTGATGTAGTAAAGTAATGTGTTTACCAAAACGTTGAGACTAGAGGTGCTAACATGGGAAATATGTTGTTAACAAGTAACATTTCACATAAATATAGGGACTTGTTTGAAAATTTCCTTAGATTTTAGAGTGGTGTTGTTAGCATCCCTTTATTGAGCTAATAATGCCCTACATTTTAAATTTATTTAATATTCTATTCATATCTTTACCAAAATTACTAAAATAGACATACAATTCAATAATAACTCTTATACAAATTGAATTCTAATAAAACCCTGCATCCACAAATAACAAATAATGTGTATACCTGAAAAGAGTTTATTTATTTATTTATTTATTTTTAAATGCTATTAACCCTAATTTTATTTGTTTAATTTCTTACAGACAACTCATATTATTGAAGAAATTGATAATAATATTTATGCATCTCAAAACAATCCTTATTTAAAAGTAAGTTTGAAGTAACTTTTTGTATATTTTTTTCTTTTCATTGTTAATAAGGTTTTTTTTTTTGCCCTCTAATGCACACAATATCAAATAATTTTTTTCCCTAATATGACAAAATGAAATAAAGTAAAAAAAAAAAAAAAAAGAAAACCAAACAAAACAAAAGAACAGGCAATGAAGTGGTGTTGTAGGTGAGTAAAAGAAATGGAGGAAAAAAAAAATACAAAGGTACAAAACCTAAAAAGAAAAAAAAAAAAAAGTACTAGAGTTATAGGGTGAGTTAAGTCTGGAAGAGAAAAAAAAAGAGTAATTTTGGAAATAAATTTGAATTTTAAAATTATTAGATAATTAATGGGTTGTCAATAGTACCACTCAAATTTTATGCTAACAATAGAGTAATGGTAGCCTATATTTTAGGGATATTATCAAAATTATCCCTATAGTTTTTTATATTCCACGTTTTCCCCCTCTAGTTTAATTAATGGGGAATACTGAAACGTGAGGGGATAAAATGACATTTCAACAAATCTCAAGGGGAAAATAATAAGGGGTTGTTCAATAATGTTTTTGTCTTTTGTTTTTTGTTTTCTATTTTATATACTTTCATTTGGAAATAAGAAATTGATTTTAGTGTTTGAAATATATATATATATATATATATATATATATATATATATATAGAGAGAGAGAGAGAGAGAGAGAGAGAGAGAGAGAGAGAGAGAGAGAGAGAGAGAGAGAGAGAGAGAGAGAGAGTAATGCTAGAGGACCCAAAAAAGTGACCCAAACCTATGTGGCAACATCACATGGGATCTTTGGGAAAAGTGACGTGGGCCCGTGTTGTGTGTGATATTGTCACATAGGTTTGGGTCCAAAATTTGGGTCATTTTTTTGGGTCCTCTAGCATTACTCATATATATATTACTCATTTTAAGAAAAACAAAACATTCATCATTGTATTTTTAATTTATTACAACAATCAACCATATATCTAATATATAATTTATTATTATTGTTATTTTTCCATATGGTAAAATGTTAATGGGTGTAAATAAAGATGTTATCTTTTCAATATGAGACAAAATGAGATTGGCCTAATGGTATGTCCCTTACACTTACACCACGAGGTTATGGGTTCAAATCCCTCTCTTCCAAAAACCTCAAATTATTGTAATATTTAAGAAAAAAAAAAAAAAAAAACTTTCATTTCTATTATTTTGTAATAGATAATAGGATTAATATTAAGAACCTCCCCTGACCTTTCAACTATTATTGGATATGTGGCCAAAATACATTTATTTCAAAAACCTCCCTTGGACTGTGATGGCGTTTAGGATTATGTAACTTCTATTAGTGTAGGAAGGGTAAAATTGTACATTCTCATGTCTAACAATAAATAAAAAAATAAAAACAAAAAACAAAAAAATAAAAGCTCATCTCTTTCTCGTCTCTCTCTCTCTCTCACCGGTCAACCCTCTCTCCTTCTCTAATCTAATATGTCCCTCTCCTTTCTCTCTTCCCTCTTCCACCTCAACCGGCGGTGGAATTGTACGCCGGCGAGAGGAAAAGCCGTTGGAAGAGACTTGGATCTTCTCCACGTTGTTGGTAGCTTAAAGGAGGCGCGGATCGCCTCCAATGTGTGATGGCACTGGACAACCAGCCGCCGATCGTTTTGTTTTTTATTTTTTACTTTACTTTTATGATTTTTGAATGATTTGGGTTTTTGTTGTGTTTATGGTGCTGGGCATGTGGGTGGATTTTGTGTTGAGGTTTTCATTTTTGATGAGAAGATGAAACCTATTACATTCATGTTGTGGGTTTTGTGTTGATGTGGGTGATTTTTATTTGGATGCTTATAGGTTCGGTTGTTTTGATTTTTATCTTTGTTATGGATTTTTGTTGATCTGGAGATTAATGCCTTGTTGGTGAAAGAAGATGGAGATGATATTGGGATTTGTGATTGTAAGGTTGAAACTTGAAAGAGATGGAGATGACAGTTTCCCTTTTATTTTAAGTGAAATTTCTTAAAGGACAAAAAAGTCTTTTAAAGGTTAAAAAAATCAATTTGACGGAATGTGAACAGCGTTAATGTCTTGATGGGAGGTTTTTGAAATAAACGTATTTTGGTCTATACATCCAATAATAGTTGAAAGGTCAGGGGAGGTTTATAATATTAATCCTAGATAAAATATATGTCAAACCATATATTTGGGGGATAGAGTAAAGTAGAGAGGGCAATAATGAAAACTAGAGGGTGAAAATGGGGAATATGTCAAACCATAGACTCACAGAAGATATTTTGATAATATCCCATCATTATAATTTTTATCAACTCGCATAATCAAAGTTTGATAAATATTTGAAGCCGGGTAAATGATAAATAATAATTGACTGCTATTGCCATTGACTTCCTTGGAATGTGACCAGTACAGGCAATATGAACAGAATGTCTAATTCTTACAAAGAAATGAAATCAATTGCACAACTTGAACACCACCACATTGCATTCTACTCTGCCAATCGAAACATATGCATAATTTGAATTTGAGCCAAGTCATATTTAAATTAGTCGAAAGGGAGGGACAGTACCTACTTAGAGCTTTGGCTCACCGGAAAGCATCCTTGAATACCCCTTTCATCGGTGCCCTTGAGCCAAAAGATGTTCATATGCTTCTGCCAAAATGACAATTCAGAAACTTTAAAAGAAAAACAAACTTAAAACTTTCCTGATACAAGATGAAAATAATCGATTACAGTTATGGAAACATTGCTGGAAAACCAAAAAGAGCTACCACCATTTGTACAGTATAAATAGAAAAGCCATGACAAAAAGGATGAGATCCTTATTTTGCAACTAAACAGTAAGAACATACATTAAAGGCCCTACAAATACAACATTAATTCTATTGCATTTCAAAATAACAAAGACTGAAAATGAAAAATCTGACAATCTAATTCAGGGTCAAATTGGCGCTGTGCATTTCTTTTGGGAATGCCCTAACAAATGGCAACGACCACATTGAACAATTCTCTTTGGGCGCTTAAAGTTTTCTACACGAAGAACCTTCTTTTTGGGCCGGCCAGGTGGTCGGCGTGTTTTGGGTGGGCGTATTGTCATATCAAGCTTGGCACCCCCACCCTCGGCTCCCTCACCTGGCTCCTTCCACCGGCTCTTATCTGGAATAGGATTTATCATCTGTGAATATGTCTCTCGATAACTTGCTACTGTGAAACAAGGCTCGGCAAATAGATGGACATTCTGCCCACAAGAAAGAAGAGCAGCGGCAGCATGAGCACAAGGTAAACCATAGAGTTGCCAACGGCGACAAGAGCAAATACGGCTTCGTATATCCACAATATTTGTTCTCTCAGTTGACACAATCTCAAACTCCACTTCATTTGCACGAAGTACTTGATAGCAGCGAGCATCAGCAATTGCTTCTAAAATCTGCTTCTCTGTAGATGGTACAAGAATTGAGGTCAACCTCATGCCCATATCACGACGTTCAATAAACCAAGACACTAACAGATGGCGAATATGCTCCATCATCTGCGCAATGGGGAGCTCATGACATTCTAGGGCCCAATTATATAACAACTCTGTGACACCAAGAGTAAAATGCCCATATCGCACCCCTTCAAAATATGCTATAGCCCAGAGTTGGGGAGGGAATTGTTGAAACCATGGTATCACTTCTTGTGAGATCTCTACCATCTCAGAGATTTTAGTTTCAAATTCAACTGTCGTGAGGGCATAAACAGCATTCCAGAAGATATTCACCAACTTTGTGTTCTTAAATGTATCACGAAAATTTTCACTAACATAACGCAGACAAAAACCATGAAAAGCACTTGGAAAATGTGTTTCTACTGCCTCGACAATACCCCTTTGTCTTTCAGATAGTATTGTAAGTCTGGGCATATTGTCAGTATTTACTCCCAGAAGCTTCCGTAATTCTGACATGAACCACATCCAATTTTCATCACTTTCCACATCAACAATACCAATTGCCAAAGGAAACAATGCATTGTCGGCATCAACAGCTGCAGCACAAAGTATTGTACCCAAGTATTTTCCTTTTAGATGTGCTCTGTCAAGTTCCAATAGTGGCCTACAAGCATTTATAAACCCATAAATTGATGCTCGATAAGAAATAAATAGGCGATGGAAACAGTTTTCTGGTCCAGTAGCAAAAACTGATGCAATGCTTCCTGGGTTTGTTTTCCTTATTTGTTCACAGTAAGCTGGAAGAAGGCGATATCCTTCTTCAAAGGTCCCATGAAGTGCGGCCATGCTACGCTCCTTTCCACGCCAAGCTTGCATATAAGACACGGCAACACCATGCTGATCACGGATATCTTGCAGGATTTCCTTCGGTTTGTACCGAGGATTATCCCGAATGCGTGCTTCAACTGATCTAGCAACCCAACCGACAGATGCTTGCTGATGATGGAGGTTCTGAACTCCTTCACAGGTATGCTCTCCATGCAGGGTTCTAATTGAAAAGGTTGAAACTCCAGGACATTTTGCCACATGAACACGCCATGGACAACCTTCTTTGGAGCATTTGGCTATAAACCGGCTACGATCCGATTTCACTATCCGTAAATCAAAATGAAGAGATATAGCAATATCTTTTAATGTCCTCCTGCAAGTTTCAACATCAGGGAATTCTTGCCCAATAGCTAAAGTGCGTTCCACCAAACTAAGGGAAGCATCAGGTACAGTCAAAGCATGATCAGCCATGACTTCATAAAATGAAGAAGCAGTAGTGCTTCTTGGTTCAAAGGGTTCCCCTCATCCTGTCTACAGATTACAACTTTTTTTTTAAATGGATGCTTTAACAGCCACCACGTAAAACTCCAGCCTAAAATAAGAAAACAAAAGAAAACCAGAATGAATATAAATTACAGAAAAAAGCATGATACAGTAACAGAATGGCAGATGAGTCAAATGACAGATACTGTACCAGCAATAATTAATTAATATTGAAATTGAAAGAATCTCTTGATATCAGCAATAAATAAGCAGAAGACTGATTAAAGCACCTGCAAAAGAAAAGGAAAACACAAATTACGAACCTAAAGACTTCAAATTAAGAAACTTGAGTAATCAAATTATGAATATCTTGTTATCAACAATATTGTTTGAACTTCAAATCGATTAGAGTGGGATAAATAAATTCAAATGTGCTCTGTTTTCTCTTAGTAGTAGTAGTAGTAGTAGTTGTTCCTTATTTTAACATAAATGTACTCACCAACTTTAGATCAATGAGATGGAAGCAACAGTGATCTTATCTAAAAAGGATCAGCGGTAATTAACCAAATAGAGAAACATTAACAGTTTTTTTCATCAACATAGAGGGTTGACTTTCAAATACAAAGAAAACACAAAACAAATGCATATCAAGCAATAGAGGCTACTGCAATAACAAATGTAATCAAGAGAATCCAGAAAATGTGTATCAAGAGAATCCAGAAAATGTGTATCAAGAAAATCCAGAAAATGCACATCAAGAAAATCCAGAAAATGCGCATCAAGAAAATCCAGACTGAAGTTTAAGTGAAAAATGTCACTTATTCCTTCATAGATTAAATCAGAATATATTAATATAAAGCAATTTTACAAAAAAAAAAAAAAAAAAACTGGAGGAAAATGCTTATTTTCAAGGCTGTTCTCTGCCTATTCTCAGTGTTTAATTCCACCCCTTAAGGCCTAGGTAAACATATTCATTTTACCATCCACTTCACTCTAATGTTATTCATACGATATTTTTGAAACTTTTAAAAGGAGATGATCTGAGTTGATTCCTTCATCAGTCTCCATATATTTTTATTTTTCCCTTCTCACTTACCTTTCTTAATAGACCAGTCTATTAGTAGTTACAAAAAATCTTTATATATGGTTAATTTTCTTCTCTTATCTTTTAGCTGTAATTCTTCAGATCTGATTAGTTGAAAATAAAGCATCTTACACATAGTGTATAAACCAGTGATCACTTCATAGTTCATTGTCCAAGTTTTATGGCTTGCATCACACATACTTGTCTACCAGATCTTTCACTTCCATCACTGTGATTATTTTATTTGAAACCACTTGCAAAAATCAGGTGCAATAAATCTAAGCACCTTAGTTTCTTGTATAAGCCATTTGCATATTGACATTGACTTGACTATTCACACCAATAAGGGAAATCCAACAATGACCATAACTAAAAACAAGGCTTATATAAATGCTTTAGTGGGTAACTTCAAAGTTTCCCCTGAAACTAAATAGTAAGAAACACTTTAGCAGTATAGTGTCTGCTTGAAAAACTCAAACTAATCAATAGAACTCTATGGAACTCCTTTGTTTTTTAACCAACATATCTCCAAATATTTATTTGTTCACCAGACTATAAACTAGGGACTATTGTAGAGTCCTAAAACCTTGGTATTTGGGAAACTCATGAGATTTCATATCCCAGGTAAGCGACAAAGTCATGGCATATTTATATTACCCTTGGACAACTACAACTACAAAGATGTTTTATGGATGAAAACGTTATACAAAATGATTAGTGACGCATGAAGGTGCCGATTACTTCAAAAAATAAAGGTAGAAAAACTATGTTCTTCAGAGAAACAAAGGTCAAAACTAGAAAGATACCACTCAGATTTCTTAAATCTTCAAACCACACGGGTACTATCTTGAATACTTTCCCACTTTTTATTGTAGAAGTAAACTTTAAAACCTTTTCTTCTCCAAGCAGCTTAGGCCTTTGAGTTTACCTACATCTCTCCCCCTCATTATCTCCATGACAAAGTTCAAGAAAGAGAGACCTTAAAGCTTCAATAACATTAGCTACAAAAATATTGAGGCCCTAAAAGATATCCAAACACTAACACAACCAGTCTGGTTATTACCATGGCTCTACCAATTGTTAACCTTCCACGTAAAGACCCCATATGGCTTCTGTCATGTTTTAGGGGTTAAGCAAAAAAGGATTAATATCCAAGGTTTTTATTTTTATTTTTTGGGACTAGTCATATTTGGTTAACTGAGAAATAGTATAAACATTTCCTACCAATTAACAAGGAATGACCAAATAATAATATAGTTAAGTATGATCTCCTTCACAAATTTTCAAAAATATGCACAGAACTCACAATTCCACACAAAAAAAAAAAAAACAAAAAAAAAAATGTCGACTCTTAACAGCTTCTGGAGCAATTCAGGAAAACGAATGCTCATGTATGGCTAAGTTAACAATTTATTCTTTTGTTTTTCTTGGCTTCATTATGCAGAAAAGGTAAATTACCTAGAAGGTGCAATTAACTTGTGAGCACTCTTTCCACTTCTCAGCATGTCATAAATACAGCCGTTTTATCCCCCTATATTCCATTCGTGACTACACTCAAATCGATCATATGGTCCAGTCTCAAATCACTATTTATTGTTATAGATTCTAAGTCCTAACTTTGGGTATCAAAAAAAGTCTCATGAATATATTTATTTCCAAATGTGGTGTCCTGTCAACCCCAACCAGAAAGTTCTAATGAGGTTAGCAGCCGCACTTCAAGTCACTTACATCACAGGGAATCAGGGATATTTTGGAATTGTGATCAGTGTAAATTTGCCAAAGAATACATCACTCTCTTACAGTTTTCTTTCCCCAAAATGAAATGCCCACCCTAGACTAAAAATGAGAGGTGAATTATTTTGACTCGACTTCTAATACTAAAAGCTAAGCCTTTCTTACACACCATGAGAAGCAAAACAAAGTCACAGAACCATACAAAAGTAGCATCCTTGACCATAAAGCAAGGGATTTGACAATTAAATTTGTTCAAACGAGCCTGAAATGCTACATAGCTCTCTCCAACAACTCTTTTGATCAAAACAAATGCTGCTAGGATCTAAGCTAGAGTGCTAGACTAAAAAAAACACCATTCGAAATCGGAAAGCTACTACTTACAACCTAAGCTCTTCGGTATAGAAAATGGGCAAGCTTGTAATCTTCGAAAGGTGGATTACTTTAAATAGCTAGTGCAGATTCTGGTTGATGATGACAAGTAATTTCATACAACTAGAGTAGCTAAAAACTCAACTAGTACCTATAAACTAAAGTCTTCCATCACAGAGAACCCAATTCATGTTACAAAAAACCCAACCCGATATATATTAAATTATCAGAAGAGAATCAATGTGAAATGACATGAGTACATGACAAAGTAAAATTAAATCGCACAAACAATCAAAGAAAAAACCCAGAATTCCAGAAGCGGATCCGAAGGCATCAATTCTAAAATTCGAATCACCAAAAACCACTAAATTGATGAAAATTGGAAGTGTCCAGACCATCGGATTCACGTGTTGTGAAACTGAGTTCCGACAACTTGGAACCTGATATTTCAACATTTCGAACGAAAATGAAGAATCTGACATTCTAATTTTCTCAACTGATTCTGGGTTTTTTAGCCATATAATTAACCTGATAAAATGAGAAAACAAATTAATAATAAAAAAAACCTGGTAAGAGATTTTCGCTGCAGCTTCTTGTTCTTGGGTGAGTGTGTGTAAGAGGGTTTTCAGGGTCCGGCAATTGGAGAAGGAGTGGTGGACCAAACTCTCGAAACAACAAAGACTATCTCTTTCTCTCTAATTGTTTTCTTCGATAATCAACGAAGCCTCCATTTTAGATATGTCAGTTTCTTTTATTTGTTGTTTGACCTCTTTAAGTTTATGTTTAACAATATAGCCCCATTTAAAATTGAATTTTTTTGGTGAGAAAACTCGACCCCGCAACCTTGGTACAAGTGTGAGGGGTTTACCACTAGACCAACCTCGTCTCGTCAAATGATATTTCTTCTTTTTCCTTTTTTCCTTTTTTCCTTTTTCTATTTTTGTAATCAACATCTTTTGACCTTACATTCACGCCCTTGGCCTATGTTTTCTCTTTTGTCTTTTTATTAAAAAAAAAAAAAAAATTATTATTATTATTGCTATCAATACAAAATTGATATTTGAGTAAATTAATACGACTTGAATCCATAACCTACGTGAGTATAAGAGCTTAGGACTTAGGCTATCTCCAATAGAAAGTGAGAGTTATAGTTATATTTGGGTCTTAAATAGTGCTGAGAGTGATGCTTATATTAATACGACTTGAATCCATAACCTACGTGAGTATAAGAGCTTAGGACTTAGGCCATCTCCAATAGAAAGCGAGAGTTATAGTTATATTTAGGTCTCAAATAGTGCTGAGAGTGATGCTTATATGTACTTTTGCTCCAGTGGCGCTGAGAGTGATATTTTTGTAACAAATATAATTATGCCTAATTTATAATAAGTAGTTAATAAACTGTAATTTATAAACTTTAATGTTGATAAAAAATAATACCATTGTAAATTTCTTAAAGAGATCTTTAAAATGGTACTAATATTTAATATATTTAAATATTTTTAAATAATTACCAAATTTGATAATATTGAAAATTTTAATTTTTAAATAAGGAAACATCATAAAATTTAAATTTCATAGATTAGAATACACTTAACATAAACACATACATAAAGAAAAATTACATGCATAATCGAAAGTACAAACATAAATGTAAATCACAAATTTGAACTATAAAATTTATAATTTATTTTGAATTTTTTGTTGATTTTCTAGTGTTTTTGTGATAAAAAAAAATTAGATTATTTCAAATTTTAATGTCCGAAAAATTGTAGACCGTTCATCTCTAGCAATCAACAAATTTGATCTGTCCATCTCCAACGATCAACAAATCCAACTGGATCCCACACATTCATCTCTCTTAATAATGGTATGGGTCCCACAAAAAAAATAAAAATATCACTATTTTATTCATCCAACACATGTACCCCACCACCTTACACATGGGTCCACCATATAACTCTCACTCTCACCTTTACTAAAATATAACACACTCAAATAACTATCAACCTATTTTAACTCTCACTCTCACCTTTACTTTGGGGATGGTTTTGAGACCTTTTTTTTTTTTTTTTTTTTTTAAGTAGATGGTTTTGAGACTTGAAATGAGCATATAGTTCTCTATTGGAGATGGTCTTATTCACCTCAACTTTTTGTCGTATTACTATATTATTATTAAACTGTTGTAATAATATAACAATAATGCTAGACTATTACATACACATTTTGAGGGAACCAAAAATAAAATCTAGTTTGTTTCGAGAGAAACCAGAAATCTCCCAAATGTTAGCACATAACACATAATAGATTTAAATTAACTCGTCCCTTTTTATTGACACAAGGTCTCTATTTATAAATAGGACTAATTGCACAAATATGTGCAATTAGCCCTTATAAATATTACAAACTAACTAATTCTAACAAATAAGAAGTTTTATTCTATCTGCTCTTATTGTTAAGGGATATAATCATTTTCCATCTTGAGATTTGCTCTATTAGACACTTTGCCTCCTCTAGTTCCAATAATGGTCGTTCTTCCTCCAGGAAACTAAAATATTAGACGTTTTGTCCCCTATTGTCAGGATTTCCGTTAGACTAGCACTTTAACCATCAAAAAATTAATTGAAAGACCTTATTGCCCTTGAACATGGAGAAAATACATTTTTACCCCTAATGGTCCTTTCACCGAAATATTCACTAAGGGGTCGTTTGTTTTTTTGTCTTAAGATTGAATAGTCCTGAATTTTTCTGAAGACTAAATGAGGACTGAAATCTGAATATGAATGACATGTTAGTCTTTTTTTTTTTCCCTCACATCTGAATGTACTGTCAACATGTTTGTTTTTTTAAAATAAAATTGTCTGAAAAGAAGTAATTTTACATTTATACCCATACTAATTAAAAAATGTAATTTAACATGCATCATTCTTTATAAGATTTGATATGTTCTTCTGCAAACAAAGTTCAATTTAACAAAACAAAAAAATTATCAAAGAATATAATTTTGCATGTTCTGCAAATAAAGTTCAAGTTTAATTTATTGTTAACAAAAAGTTCAAGTTCAATATGCACTAGAAGCCAAATAAAAAAAAAGTTGTTATTTTTTATTTTATTTTTTTGAAATATGTTCTTGAATTATATATATATAATTATTCTATAACATCTTCAAGCCACAGAATATACTCAATACGGTAGACAAATTTATTGAGTACTAGATGAATAGTTAGATAAAAAAAAATACACAGAGTTCTTACTAGGATTTGGTAGGAGATAGAGAAACTCAATTGTTCAATCCCATGAAAATTTCAGTATGAAGAAGTGATTATGGTTTATTTATTTATATATATATATACCTAAAACCCGTTTAAAATAAGAAATATGTTAAAATAAAGAACTCTACACCATATCAAATTAGAATAAATTTGGAAATATATCTTTTTTGGGAGGATAGACTTGGAAGTTAATATTTTAATTGTAATTCAGTGATTTGGAATTAAGTTAAAAGTCAGGATTTCTTACTTTTTATTTTAAGTTGTTTTTTGATGTTTTTAAGTTGTTTGACCACTTAAAAAAACAAACAAAATAACTTAATGAGTTCAATTCAGACCTATTAAGTTTTAAGTGGAAAAAACAAACGACCCCTAACTTTTTTACATTATACTTATTTAAAAAAAAAAAAATGGACAAAGGAGAACTGATCTCCCGATGATATCAATGGTTGAGATTTTTTCTTTATTCTTTTTTTTTTTTTGAAAAAAGAAACAAAGAAATATTGGATGAAAATAATTGTTTTAAACTTAAAAAAAATGTTTTAAAAATGAAGAGAGAAAAGAAAATCATCGTCTTCCTCATGGAGGATTTTTTTTTCTTCAGGAAACACTCTTTATCAAATATTTTTCTTCAATCCAGAAAAAAAATAAATTATTTCTTTATTCAAATTCCAAATATAGACCTCCTTCATTCCTTCAACAATCCATATCCAAACACACACCTCCTCCATCAATATGTGATTCCACAAAAAAAAAAAAAAAAAAAATCTTAAATAACCATAAGATCTGCTCTATCTTCAATTAGATTCCACACCCAAAAAAAGAAAAAGAAAAAACCAACCTCGACCGTGCTTCCTTGAGTACATGATCAAAGATGTGGAGGAAGAACTTGAAGTCGGGATCTGTGAGTTTGAAACGGGTCAAGTAGGATTTGGCTAGTTGGATGGCGGTGACGCAACGGGGGAGGAGAGACTGGCGATGACGGGGATGGAGAGAATTAGGATTGTGGGGGATGAGGTTGGTCAATGATGGGGTCAAGCCGAATTTGGTGGTGGAGGAGGAAGAGAAGAAGTGAGAGAGATGTTGGAGACTTGGAGTTTTTTTTTTTTTTTTTTGAAACGAAATATTTGAGACTTGGAGTATTATTGATATTGAGTTTATAAGAGGAGATCTGGAAAAAGATTTTAGATCTTTTCCCAAACTTTTTATTTTTGTTTTTCAATTTATTTATTTATTTTTCCAGATCTCATCCATATAATGACTTATATCTTGAAAGGTAGAATCACAACAAATTGGTTACCTTTCAAAAAAACTTATTGTTTTTTTGTTTTGTTTTGTTTTGAAAGGTAGAATCACAACCAATTGGTTACCTTTCTCATAATATTTGCTAGCTGTAATCTTTGACACAATGCGGTAAAATTGATAATGGTTGAAGAGCCCGAAAATCTCCAGTTGAATTTTTCATAAGTTGGTGGGCACTGACAATGGTAGAGTGAAAATTAGTAGGTCTTACGCTATGAGATCCTATAAAAAATAAGAAGGTAGAACGGAGCGAGAGGCGGGAGGTGTCCCATTGGGGACTCTTCGATGCTCGAGTTAGAGTCTTTATCAATAAATAAAATAATTTCAAATCAACAATTAAAATGAATTAAATCTAAATCAAACCGTAAACGAAGCTGTTGAATCCTGGGTGGTGTCGTTCGGAGAGCCTTATGTTCGCTTAGGCTGAGTGTTGAGCAAATTAATTTACTAAGAGGAGACGAGGCAAGGCCATCGTTGATCCGTTTAGAAGAAGCGAATTAGAACTGTCGAAAGTGACTTTGAGCATGGAGTTGAAAGACTTGCAATTGTTCCACTAGGCGTAGATGTCGTCCTGCGTATGTGTAAAAGTCGAATGAGTTGATCAGGTGTGAGTGAAAAATGGTGTTGGTCGAATGGTTTTGTAGAAAAGGTGTTTGTTGTGGATTAGTTGACAAACTGAACAAGTTGAACCAAAATAATAAATTAACAAATTGAGTGGGCTCCATTTGTCCTCTTGCTTTTTTGTTTTTATGTGAGTGGGAGAGCAAATCGTGTCCCTCTCTTTTTTTCTCCTCTTGCAAATGACAAGGTGCCTCTATTTATAGTAAAGGTGAGATTGTCTTTCATAAAGAGATCATGTGATCCCACTTATCTTGGCCAAGATATCTGAATATCTTTGAATTTGTTGATAGTTGAGCAACATCACATACTTAGTCTACACACAGACTTGGTCTTTGTAGACTTAGCCAAGGTTTGCACTTGCTTTTGGGCCTACGATTGGGCCTGATTCATATAAAGTATTTGGGCTTGTCAGCAGTCTAGATCAATAAAAGCCTGGTAACTATTTGGGATGTGCTATTTTTGGCTACCACAGTTAGCCCCCCACTCTCTGAGTTGAAGTTTTCAAGTAAGAGAGTGGACTGTTTCGATTGAACTCTTGCGTTGAAAGATAGTCGTTGGTAAAGTAGAATCGAAAAATCATGGGTTGGATTATTTAAATAGCCCCATTCTTTTGTAATGAATTCCTAAGAAGTCGTTTGAGCTTGATTATTTTTGGCTCATCGTAGAGCGCTTTTTGAGGCTCCGTAGAGCGCTTGTTATAGCTCATTGTATAGCATTTTTTGAAGCTTCGTAGAGCACTTGCTGTAGCTCGTTGTAAAGCGTTAGCTCGATTGTAGAACGATAGTGAGATTTAAATTTTGTAGGTGGCTTGACATAGAATCATAGATCTCTGTAGTTCGACATGCAAATTGATATGAAATATAAAATCATGGATCTTTGTAGTTCGACATGCAAGTTGATATGAAATATAAAATCATAGACCTTTGTAGTTCGACATGCAAATTGATATGAAATGCATTTAACTTATCGGGTTATATGATGTCGTAGTTCAACATTGCGTAGTGTGACTTGGATCACTTTTTATTCGACTTTTGCTATCTGTAGCTCGATATAGAGTGTTGTTTATAGATGTCATAGAGCGTTATTATTGTAAGGATTCTCATTCATTGATTGGCTTATTTCGTAGACAAACCACATGTTGGGGTTTGAATTGTAAGGGTAGTTTAGGTGATTGAGGATCAAGTTTAAAAACCCTTTTCAAGACCTCAAGGTGACAAGCACTCCAAAGGTATATCTCTAGTGCTTAGTTTTCTTTGAACAGATTTAGATTGCACACACACACTCTTAGCATACTTGCATTTGTGTGCATACTCTTCACATTCACATCTCGCACTTGCACTTCATGTATGTTAGTCTTAAGTGTGGTGTAATTCGTTTCCGTTTGTGTGATCAGAAACGTCCGCGCTTGCACGATGGTGTGCATGTCTTAGCGCATTCTTCTCTTGGATAAGTGTTAGATTTGGTTTGGTTGTTTGGAGTGAAGTGTCTAGTTTCAAAAGATTGGATTTCAATGTTTCAAATGTTTTCAAAACTGACCTTTGCATGGTCTTGTGACCATAGCATTTTATACAAAGTTTTAAAATGAGTTTTGAAAATTTTTGTACAAACTAGACACCCATATCTTTCCAACAGTATATTATTCGTAATATTTCATGACCGTTTGGATTGGTTTTGATATCTCCAAAGTGACCACTAAAACAGGGCATCTATGCTGTTTTCCAAGTCTGACCTTTGGTCACTCTATTGACCATAACTCTTTCTACAGACATCGAAATGTCATTCCATAAAAAGGAGTAGAAAGTAGACATCCATAACTTTCCAACGGTATATCATACGAAAGGTTTCGATGTTGTTTGGTCATGGTTTGGGGCGCTCGAAAATCAAGCTGTTGTGCTGATTCGCTAGTGCGCTGGTAACTGCGCGGGTTTATACCAGCGCAATGGACCAGCGCACTACTCCGCCTCTGTTTCATAATTTGACCATATCTCACTCATTTTGAGTCCGATTTGTCTCATTTTTGAAGGGAAATTCATGAAATTTATAGGGCTATCATCTAAGCACTATCAAAAACTCATTTTTAACACTCAAAAACCATTCCCATATGCGTCAAAATATCATCTAGCATTTTCTAGCATAGTTAGGATGCTTGCTTGCATGGGTTTTGGTCAACACACACTTTTTGGTAAGTTCTTCACTATTATATTACATAATTAGTGTTTTATTTATCATTGACATCTCTTATATTATTTGTATGTTCTTAGAATATATTTGAGATACAAAATAGAGAATGTTGTGTTGACATGATTGAGTGTTGTATTTTGATAGCTTCATATGATTGCTTAATCTATATTTAGCTAAGCTTTATGACATGTCATTTAGCTATTGATATCTAGGATTGTATTAATTGTCATTTTATCATCCTAGATAAGCATATAAGGTTCCCTAGCTTTATTTGCTCTTTGAATATTCATACATATTCACATAGGCTTTATTATCTCTTCATTGAGAATTAAGACTTGATGGCTAAAGTTGCTTAGGCCATAAGCAATTGAACTATGTAAGGATTCTCATATCTTGATTGGCTTATTTCATGGACAAACCACATATTGGGGATTGAATGTAAGGGTAGCTTAGGTGATTTATGATCAAGCTCAAAGACCCTCTCAAGTCCTCAAGGTTGACAAGCACTCCAAAGGTACTTCTCTAGTGCTTAGTTTTCGTTGAAGAGATTTAGATTGCACACACACACTTAGCATACTTGAATTTGTGTGCATACTCTTCACATGTCACTTTACACACTAGCACTTTGATTGATATATCTTGTTATGTGTTTTTGTGTCTTGTAATTCGTTTCCCGAATATGTTCGGAAACGTCCGCGCTTGCACAAATGTGTGATTAGTTTAGCGCGAAGACCACCTACGGAGAATGCCCTTGGCTTCTCCTTTGGTTTCACCATTTTTGGTGAATCGACGGTTTGATCGGTGGCCTGGCCGCCAAACGAAACCACCGTTTCATACCTGATTGAATTTTATCTCGGGTTTGTTTCTACGGTTTAATCGGTGGTTTGATCAGTGGCCTGGCCACCGAACGAAACCACCGTTTCATACCTGATTGAATTTTATCTCGGGTTTGTTTCTGCGGTTTAATCGGCGGTTTCTAAACCGCCGAATGAAACCGTTGTTGATGCTCTGTGCGTTTCGGGCTCAATTCGGCGGTTGTGAACGGCGGCCTGGCCTCCGATCGAAACTGCCGATTGTGTGTTTTCAAGGGCAAACTTGTCTTTTCACATGCTCTGTTCTTGATGTCTATAAATAACACACTTTCTCATTCTCTGAATAATGTTCTTTAACTCTAAGAACCCTAAACTTCAAAAAGAGACATTTGAGAGAAAATCAAATCAAGAACACATTTTTAACACTAAAAAATCATTCTCATATGCATCAAAATATCATCTAGCATAGTTAGGATGCTTGCTTGCATGGGTTTCGGTCAACACACATTATTTGGTAAGTTCTTCACTATTATCATATATAATTAGTGTTTTATTTATCATTGACATCTCTTATATTATTTGTATATTCTTAGACCATATTCTAGATACAAAATAGAGATTGTTGTGTTGACATGATTGAGTGTTGTATTTTGATAGTTATATTTAGGTTGTTTAATCTTTGATTAGCTAAGCTTTATGACATGTTATTTAGCTCTTGATATCTAGGATTATTTTTATTGACATATTATTATCCTAGATAAGCATATAGGGTTCCCTAGCTCTACTTTGCATTTTGGATATTCATATATATTCACATAGGTTGTATTATCTCTTCTTAGAGAACTAAGTCTTGTGCTGTGACCGGGATTAGGTTGCTTAAATCGCAAGCAATTGGACTAGGTCCACTTATACCGGGATTAGGTAGGTGTGTGATTATATACTGGGATTAGGATGTAATCTTAACACATTTAGTGGATTCAAAGTTCGAGTGTGGTGCACTTATTAGCCCAAGGTTTTTCCCGTGAGGGTTTCCACGTAAATATCAAGTGTTATTTACATTCCGCACCATATTACACTTGCTATATTGTTTGACTAGATTGGGGTATTTTCGTAAATTGACTAATTGCGAAAATTTGGTAATAAGGGTTAAAATCTATTCACCCCCCTCTAGATTAATATATTAGAAAACACCGTTAATTTGTTTCAAACTAGGTCCAGTTTGACAGGCATGCGGGTAGTGGTAACAGGTTATTGATCGGGATTAGATCGTAAACCGGGATTAGGTTGTAAACGTTATCATAATTAGTGGATTCGAGGTTAGAGTGTGGCGCACTTATCAGCCCGTGAGTTTTCCCTGTTGAGGGTTTCCACGTAAAAATCAAGCGTCATTTAATTTCCGTACTTATATGCTTGATTTGTTAATTTGACTAGTTTGGGGTATTTTCGTGAAAATTGACTAATCGCGAAAATTGGGTAATAATTCGATAAAATCTATTCACCCCCCCTAAACTTATATTGTACACACCTATAATTTGTTTCAATTGGTATTAGAGCGGGTTTGTAGATATACTTAGGTGATCCTTGCTCATTATTGGTGTGTTTTGCATTGTGTTTGATTTTTTGATTTATTCATACATTTTGCATTCATTTCATTTGCATTCATCCAAACACTATGAGTGATTTCGGGATGAGCAAAGAGGGAGCGTCGAGCGTGAGGCCACCGTTGCTCACCGGCGATAATTACTCCTCATGGAAGGGAAAGATGGAAGCATACTTGTGCCAAATCCATGATAGGGCATGGATGGCAGTTGAAGATGGATATGCTCCACCAAAGATGACTCCCACTGGAGGAGGAGAAGAAGTGCCTAAGCCTAAGGCACAGTGGGACGCGCAAGAATTTGTTGATTCCATGTGGAACAACAAAGCCGTACATGCCATTCGTTGTGCAGTTAATGAGAATCAATATAAGTTGATTCAAATTACTAGGATAGCCAAAGAGGCATGAGATATCCTAGAAGTTGCTCATGAAGGAACCGAGGTGGTCAAAGACTCCAAGCTTCAAGTCTTACAAACTCGTTTTGAGACCTGAAATGAACGAATAAACGCTCGGTGTGTATGATAAATATATCTAGAGGGGGGGGGGGGGGGGGGGGGGTGAATAGATTTTAAGCTTTATTACCCAATTTTCGCAAGTAAGTCAATTTTACGAAAATGCCCCTACTAGTCAAAAAGACAAACAAGTGTAATATAATGCGGAATTTAAATAACACTTGACATATACGTGGAAACCCAACCACTGGGAAAAACCACGGGCTGTATAGTGCGCCACACTCGAACCTCGAAATCCACTAATTGAAATGGAGTTTACAACCTTTGTAGACATCGTCTAACACTCCGGTCAATAACCCCCCACTTCTACCACGCTAGCCTTTAAAAGTGGCTCTAATCCAATTGCTTGAGGCCTAAACAATCTTAGCCTCAAGACTTAATTCTCAATGAAGAGATTATGCAACCTATGTGAATATGTATGAATATTCAAATAACAAACAAGGCTAGGGAACCTTAGATGCTTATCTAGGATGATGATATAATCAATTAAATCAATCCTAGATATCAAGAGCTAAATGGCATGTCAAATAGCTTAGCTAATCAAGATTAAGCAAAAACCTAATTAGCTATCACAATACAACACTCAATCAATTCATCACAATTAATTCTCTATTCTTGTATTTATCATATGATTAAAAACATACAAGTAAATTAAAAGAGAATAGCTTGATAGTAAAATACTAAAATAAGATGAATTTAATCAAAATCTTGCCAAGCAAGTTGTGATGATGCAAACCCAATCATGGATGCATTCTATATAGTCATAGAAGATGCAATATGAAATTTGATGCAAAAAGGATTTGATTTGAGTGTTTAAAGGTGAGTTCTTGATTTGATTTTCTCTCAAATATCTCTCTTTGAAGTTTAGGGTTCTAAGGAGTAAAAGAACTTAATCAGATAATGAGAAAGTAAGATATTTATAGACATCAAGAATAGGGCATGTGAAAAGACAATTTTACCCCTGAAACACACCGATCGGCGGTTTCAATCGGCGGCCAGGCCGCCGATCATAACTGCCGAATTGAACCAGAGAAGAATAGGGGAACAATAACGGTTTCATTCGGTGGTTTTGTAACCGCCGATCCAACCGCCGAATCAAACCCGAGATATTAAATTGATCAGGTATGAATGGCGGTTTCGAACGGCGGTTGTGACCACCGATCGTGACCGCAGAATTGCTCCAGACACTTCTGGATGCAAACGGCAGTTTCATTTGACGGCCAGGCCGCCGATCATAACCGCCGATCACCAACAGAGGTGAAAACCAAGGAGAAGCCAAGGGCATTCTCCGTGGGCGGTCTTCGCACAATACGAAGCACATTCTAGTACATGCGTGAATATTTCCGAACACTATCGGGAAATGAATTATTAAGCACATATACACATAATAGAATATAACAATCAAAGTGCTAGTGTGTAAAGTGACATGTGAAGAGTATGCACACAAATGCAAGTATACTAAGTGTGTGTGTGTGTGTGTGTGTGCGTGTGTGCATTTTAAGTCTCTTTAAAGAAAACCAAGCACTAGAGATTATACCTTTGGCGTGCTTGTCCCTTGAGGTCTTGAAATGGCCTTCGATCTTGAAGTTCAATCACCTAAACTTCCCTTACACAATAAACCCCAACATGTGGTTTGTCCACGAAATAAGCCAATCAAGATATGGGAATCCTTACAATCTCCCCCTTTGGCTATTTCGTGACAAAACCACCACTCACATTGATTCCTCACAACATAATAGAAACTACGGGTCTACTATGATTTTCTACTTTACAAAAAGATATATAAAAATAATCTTGAAGTCTTCAATCTCATCTAGAACAATCAATCCCTGAAAGCAAAGTTTCTATACTTTCCAATACAAGTAAAATGTGAGATTAATCAAGTGAGAGCATAAATAAGCATTTGCATTCTAGAAATTTAAGTACATCATCATGCAATGTATGTGTATGCAATGCTCCCCCTCAAAGGGTTACTCCCCCTCAATGTGTTGTCTCCCCAACATGCACAATTGCTACCACAATTTGCAACTCCCCTTACCACCATTCTACTCCCCCTTTTTGTCATGATATAGACAAATGAGTAGTCCCCAACCAGGTCACTTAGCAAAGAGAGATAGAAGCATACTATATACTTGCATAATCATATAATCCACTTTATGCAACTCAATCAATTGGAGAGAAACAAGGAGATTTATTTAAAATAAATGTGTGAATCAAAACATGCTTTGCATACAAGACATGTAGCATTCAAGTCCAAAATACAATTGTATTTGGCAAAGCAAATGACAAAGGTTTCTAATAAGAATTCAAACCAATTTCACCAATGTCATGAGAGAAGCAAGGATATAGAGTTTTCATTGATTTTAATTTATGAGCAACTATATCCATCTTTATAAGCCAAACATGTCATGAGCGACTTTGCACCCTATTTGATTTTTCTGGGAATGATACCCGTATAATAGTAGACATGTTCAACAATTAAAGAAAGAGAGAATTTGGATTTTAAAATCCTTTGAACGGATACAAGATCCTTTATTCATTGAGTCTCATAAGCCTTTTCACACAAGTTTTGCATTTTAAGAATATGCAATCATCAATTCATGCTTTTTCATTTGAGCATGTCATATGAATTTCATGCTTTTCAATATTCATTAGCATGTTATTAAAACTCATGCTTTTCAATTTTTAAGCATGTCATTAAGAATCATCATGTCATGGAGATAACTATAGGTCATTCAAATCATACTTCCTATGTAAATCTCCTAGTCCAAAAAAGCATGTTTGAACATAAATATGACATGGATTGTAAACAAGCATGGTTCACACTTATTGAATTGAAAACATATATACATATGTGTAACCAAGCTTACTCAAGCAATCAACAAAGAAGCATAAGATTTTTCAAATATTTGCATGCAACAAGTATGCAATAGCTCTCTTTGCTTGAGTTCCCCATATGGGGTCAATCACCATCCTTCATCAAAGAAGGTCATGAGGTCCTATAGACCTCCCAAGTCCATTTGACTTGGTTGAACCTATTAGAGACTTGTTAGTCTCGTAGCAAGCGGGGTTATTTTTTCTTATCCACATAGATATGACATTTTTCTTACTAGTGGATAAAGGTTCAAGAGTTCTAGAAATTATAGGATCATGAATATGAATTTTTTCCTTCCTATTAACATGCATTCTAGCTCTTGTCATTCTCTTTTCAATCATGCTTTTGAATCTACATAATTTAATGAAATGAAAGCAATTTGGTCTAATGTGACCATCAATATCACAAAAGTGACATGTAAGGATGAATTTAGAAATCATACCATGTCCTTGTGCATGCATAGGAGCCTTCCCATGTCTTTGTGGTTGAGTGGGTTTAAACCTTCTTTGTTGTTGAACCGGTCTAGCTTGCTTCCTTGGTTCATTTTGCATGATTGGCCTCTTCCCTTGATGAATTTGAGCATGAGGGAAGTTAGGTTGAGGAACTTTTTGAGCTTGAGGTTGTCTCTTTGGAGCTTCCTTCACTTGTGCACTTCTTGAACATTGTCCTAGATCAATTTTCTTCCTAGGAGTATGCATCGGTGAGGCTTCTATCTTGCCTAAACTCTTGACAAAGACGGTCTTGGTTGGAGTAGTGATCTCCTTGCTTTCTTCATATCTAATACCTCTCTTGTCACAAAGGTTCTTACCAACACCAAGTAAGTGGTCAAGCTTCTTGGTGCTTGAAGTCATCCTAGTCAATGACTCTTTAACTTCATCAAGCTCTCTCTTCAACCCTTCTTCATTCCTCTTAAACATAACTAACTCATCTCTTAGCTTGTCTTCAATCATCTTGGATGTTTCCACTTGCTTACTCAAGTGGTCATTGTGTGTTGAAAGCTCTAGATTTTCATCCTCTAAAATCTTCAACTTTCTATTGTTCTTCTTCAATAAACTTTCACACTTGACTATAAAGTCATGAATATCCATTTTCTCTACACTTCCATTTGTAGAGTTAGATGAGGAGTCATCTTCACTTGAGTTATCTCCTCCGCTCTCTTTCTCACTTATGGAGTCATTTCCCTCATTAAGACCTTCACCTTGGTCTCTTGAGTTAATGAGAGCCATGTCCCAATGAGTAGCTACACCTATCACCTCTAGAGCTATTTCTTCATCTTTTTCTTTTATGGGATCACTAGTCAAGGCATTCTTACCAACAACTTTATCTTCTACACAAGTGGCCCCAAATGCCGTGTAGTCGATGGTAAGCTCATCATCACTTGATGACTTGTCTCCCTTTCCAGAGTCATCACTTTCACTCCAAGTGGCAGCTATCACTTTTGCCATCTTTGTAAGGATTCCCATATCTTGATTGGCTTATATCGTGGACAAACCACATGTTGGGGTTTATTGTGTAAGGGTAGTTTATGTGATTGAACTTCAAGATCGAAGGCCCTTTCAAGACCTCAAGGGACAAGCACGCCAAAGATATAATTTCTAGTGCTTGGTTATCTTTGAAGAGACTTAGAATGCACACACTCACTTAACATTCTTGCATTTGTGTGCTTACTCTTCACATGTCACATTTCACACTTGCACTTATATGTTGTATCTTGTTGTGTGTATTTGTGTCTTGTAATTCGTTTCCTGATAGTATTCGGAAACGTCTGCGCATGCACTAGAATGTGCTTGGTTTTGCGCGAAGACCGCCTACGGAGAATGCCCTTGGCTTCTCCTTGGTTTTCACCTCTGTTGGTGATCGGTGGTTATGATCGGTGGCCCGGTGGCCAAATGAAACCGCTGTTTGAGTCCAAAGACCTCTGGATCAATTCTACGGTTACGATCGGCGACCATGACCGCCGTTCATACCTGATCGATTTAATCTCTCGGTTTGATTCGGCGGTTGGATCGGCGGTTACAAAACCGCCGAATGAAACTGCCGTTGTTCCCCTGTTCTTCTCGGGTTCAATTCGGCGGTTATGATCGGCGGCCTAGCCACCAATTGAAACCGCCGATCGGTGCGTTTCAGAGGCAAAATTGTCTTTTTACATGCCCTGTTCTTGATGTCTATAAATATCTTACTTTCTCATTATCTGATCAAGTTCTTTTACTCCTTAGAACCCTAAACTTCAAAGAGAGATATTTGAGAGAAAATCAAATCAAGAACTCACCTTTAAACATTCAAATCAAATCCTTTTTGCATCAAATTTCATATTGCATCTTCTATTACTATATAGAATGCATCCATGATTGGGTTTGCATCATCACAACTTGCTTGGTAAGATTTTGATTTAGTTCATCTTATTTTAGTATTTTTACTATCAAGTTATTCTTTTTTAATTTACTTGTATGTTTTTGATCATATGATAAATACAAGAATAGAGAATTAATTGTGATGAATTGATTGAGTGTTGTATTGTGATAGCTAATTAGGTTTTTGCTTAATCTTGATTAGCTAAGCTATTTGACATGTCATTTAGCTCTTGATATCTAGGATTGATTTAATTGATTATATCATCATCCTAGATAAGCATCTAAGGTTCCCTAGTCTTGTTTGTTATTTGAATATTCATACATATTCATATAGGTTGCATAATCTCTTCATTGAGAATTAAGTCTTGAGGCTAAGATTGCTTAGGCCTCAAGCAATTGGACTAGAGCCACTTTTAAAAGCCCCGCGTGGTAGAAGTGGGGGGTTATTGACCGGAGTGTTAGACGAGGTCTACATAGGTTATAAACTCCATTTCAATTAGTGGATTTCGAGGTTCGAGTGTGGCGCACTATACAACCCGTGGTTTTTCCCAGTGGTTGGGTTTCCACGTATACATCAAGTGTTGTTTAATTTCTACACTATATTACACTTGTTTGTATTTTTGACTAGTATGGGTATTTTCGTAAAATTGACTTGCATGCGAAAATTGGGTAATAATAGTTAAAATCTATTCACCCCCCCCTCTAGATATATTTATCATACACATCGAGCATTTATTTGTTCCTTTCAATCTTGTTCTTCAAATTCCCACAATCAGGTGAGATGTGTCCTATACCGCCACACTCATAGCATTAGACCCCTTTCTTTTCACTCTTCTCTTGCCCAGGCTCAAAACTCTTGAAGGGAGCCTTTTTCTTCAAGTCTTGGCATTTGGATCCAAATCCTTTCTTCTCGAACTTGACAAATTTCTTGAATTTTCTAAGCATCAAAGCCATGTCTTCGTCCAAGTCACCTTTTTCCTCCTTCTCAATCTTGGAAGCTTTCAAAGCAATCCCTTTTTGCTTTTTAGGAGGTGTAATACTAGGAGCCTTCCTAGATTCATAGGCGAGGAGTCTTCCAATTACCTCGCTTGGCTTCATGTCTTTATAACCATAATTCTCTTCTAAAGCCGTCACTTTTGCTTCAAACCTAGCGGGGAGAGACCTCATAATTTTCTGCTTGACTCTCCTATCCGAATAAGGATCACCGAGTTGATGGCTTTGATTGACAATATCCATCAACTTGACTTCAAAGTCATTGAAGCATTCGCCTCCTCTATCTTGAGCAACTCAAATTGCATTTGAAGGACTTGAAGCTTGGAATCCTTGACAACATCGGTTCCTTCATGTGCAACCTCTAGAATATCCCATGCCTCATTGGCTTTCCTAGTGTTCTGAATCAGTTTGTACTGATTTTCATCCACTGCACATAGAAGAGTATGCCAAGCCTTCCTATTCCATTTTGAATCCTCAAACTCTTCTGTGGACCACTGAGCCTTAGGCTTGAGTACTTCTTCTCCACCACCCATGGGAGTCATCTTAGGAGCCACATACCCATCTTCAATTGCCATCCATGCCCTATCATGGATTTGACACAAGTATGCTTCCATCTTGCCTTTCCATGAGGCATAATTCACACCGGTGAGGAGAGGAGGTCATGTACTTGACGTACCCCTCATGGTCGCCACCGTATCCACTCATTGTATATAATGAATGAATTCAAATGAATGCAAAATGTATGAATGAGCAAAAATCACACAAATGCAAAACACACCAAAAATGAGCTAGGATCACCTAAGTATATCTAGGAACTTGCTCTGATACCAATTGAAAGGAACGAATAAACGCTCGGTGTGTATGATAAATATATTTAGAGGGGGGTGAATAGATTTTAAGCTTTATTACCCAATTTTCGTAAGCAAGTCAATTTTACGAAAATGCCCATACTAGTCAAAAAGACAAACAAGTGTAATATCGTGCGAAATTTAAATAACACTTGATATATACGTGGAAACCCAACCACTGGGAAAAACCACGGGCTGTATAGTACGCCACACTCGAACCTCGAAATCCACTAATTGAAATGGAGTTTACAACCTTTGTAGACCTCGTCTAACACTCCGGTCAATAACCCCCCACTTCTACCACGCGGGCCTTTAAAAGTGGCTCTAGTCCAATTGCTTGAGGCCTAAGCAATCTTAGCCTCAAGACTTAATTCTCAATGAAGAGATTATGCACCCTATGTGAATATGTATGAATATTCAAATAACAAACAAGGCTAGGGAACCTTAGATGCTTATCTAGGATGATGATATAATCAATTAAATCAATCCTAGATATCAAGAGCTAAATGACATGTCAAATAGCTTAGCTAATCAAGATTAAGCAAAAACCTAATTAGCTATCACAATACAACACTCAATCAATTCATCACAATTAGTTCTCTATTCTTGTATTTATCATATGATAAAAAACATACAAAGTAAATTAAAAGAAAATAGCTTGATAGTAAGATAGTAAAATACTAAAATAAGATGAACTTAATCAAAATCTTACCAAGCAAGTTGTGATGATGCAAACCCAATCATGGATGCATTCTATATAGTCATAGAAGATGCAATATGAAATTTGATGCAAAAAGGATTTGATTTGAGTGTTTAAAAGTGAGTTCTTGATTTGATTTTCTCTCAAATATCTCTCTTTGAAGTTTAGGGTTCTAAGGTGTAAAATGTTAGGATTATGCTCAATAGAAAGAGTGTAATATTGTAATTAACAATCTTTTCATATTAATAAAGTGATTTCTGGTTTAACAAATCTTATAGCATTTATAGTTTAATATTATAATTGTCAAAGTAAATAATCATAAGGTCAAAAGACTATGAGAAAAGAAGAATTGTTCGTACATCTGGATATGTATGAGGTAGACAAAATTCTTTAGTTAGTCTTGAATAATGTTCACAACTTAAGTTGAAAGTTGGGCACATTTATCTTGTTAAAGTTATAGAATTCTTTTGCTAGCATTTGAGTGGGATCAAATGAGTTATGATGAGTCTAAAATCATCGGAGAGTCTTTGAGTAAAAGAATCTAGTGCACTGGGTGTATTGAACAGGATCACAATGAAATACTTTATCTATAACCGTCAGTAGATAAAAGTCTTTTCATTATCAGGACAATCGGAGAGTCTATCTTAATCCTGAGATAAATGATGGACTTATGGTTGCAAGTGTTATCATTTGAGTTATCAATGAGTACGATTATATAGCATAGTCTATCCTCGATAGTTTGGTGGTATTCATTTGTTAATCGATAGAGGACTTCATTTATAGATATGGACATCGTGGCTCCATTTATTAAATGTGAGTAGAATATCATCATATGGATGTTTTGAGGTTTTGGATATTAAATCTTAACGTTAATTTTTCGATAGAGTCTATTGAAACATGGCTTCTTGACAAGCCAAAATATCCAAGTTCAAAATGTGGTCATATGAGGAAATATGGTAACTTGGAGAGCTATAGGCGGTCTATGAGCTCTTGGCGATTACTGATATTCTTCATGAGGATACACCATCTCTAATAAGATTGTCTAGGGTTCGAATGAGAAATAATTACTTATTCTATTATTATTTAAGAGTTCAATTTTAGCTCTTTAGTGTAATTAGTTAAAATTAATAGATCGGACCTAAGTGAATCATTTGTTGATTGTGATTAGGTTATGTCTATTGAAGCTTAAATTTAGATAGCCCGTCAAGATCCTCAATCCACACGAACTTGCATGGATCACTTGATATATTCTACCGGACCAATTTATGGGTCCATCTAGAATTGCATTTAATATATTAAGAATATAATTTGCACATTATTTATTTAATGAGCTGATCAATTATATTAATATATTAATGAAAGGCTTGTGGGCTTGTTTCTTTTAGTAAGAATGGGTCTGGTTCATATGTGGGCTTTTTATTTAAAGTCTAATGGATTAAATAAAATAAGAAAATAATATTAGGCCCATGTTTAATGGTGTGGGCGGCAAGACTAGAAAATAGTCTAAAGATATTATTTTATTTTATTGTTTGATTAAATGGAGATTAATTAATTTATTAGTTAATCATTTAATTGAGAATCAAAATCTTTTTCTGATTAGGAAATATGTTTCATAGATTAAATACTATTGGTAGTAGTATACTAAAGTAAAAGACTTATTTGGTAAGAAGATAAATAATAAGTTTTATTTATCTAATCAAATTAGGAAGTCTTTTATTAAGTCAATAAAGAATTAAACACTTATGAGTTGTATTAGGGTTAGGATTCTAAAGTTTAATTCGGCCAACCCTAATAGAAAGAGAAGAAGAATTCGGCCACCCTATATAATACATATTATAGGATTCGGCCACTTTCAATCCTCTAATTGATTCACTTGATCAACTTCTTCTTCTTCTAGCTTGAATCATACTCATAGACAAGGGTTTAATTTCGGCCAAGACACAAGAGAGAAAAGATTGTATTATTTCGATAGTATACTATTAGCTTATACATCAATAGGCTTTTGGTGTACAATTTCGAATAAGGTTCACGCGAGTTTCGATCACTAGATTGAGAACTCAAAAGTGACCGGAATAATCTTTATTATCTTTTGGATGCTGAGAGACTAACAAATCAGAAAAAAAGAGATTTTGTTTTCCATCTTCAGGTACGCAATTCAAAGAAAGGGAGACCACGCTCCTAGGTGATTCACGTTCGTGATAGGATTGGAAGATCTTGCGGATTACCATCGACGCAAGTCAATCGGATCACGCGACAAAAGGTATTCTACTTTTATTAGTATATATATATGTTTAATTAATTTAAAGGGTTAAGGTTTATCAAAGGAAAATTTTTAAAATATACTAAACTCGTTTTTAGTCTCGCTTCCGCTGCGTGCACTCTATTTTTCCCTACATAAAAGAACTTAATCAAATAATGAGAAAGTAAGATATTTATAGACATCAAGAACAGGGCATGTGAAAAGATAATTTTGCCCCTGAAACGCACCGATCGGTGGTTTCAATATGCGGCCAGACCACTGATCATAACCGTCGAATTGAACCCGAGAAGAACAGGGGAACAACGGCGATTTCGTAACTGCTGATCCAACCGCCGAATCAAACCCGAGATATTAAATTGATCAGGTATGAACGGTGGTTTCGAACGGCGGTCGTGACCGCCGATCTTGACCGTAGAATTGCTCTAGACACTTATGGATGCAAACGGTGGTTTCATTCGGCGGCTAGGCCGCCGATCATAACCGCCGATCACCAACAGAGGTGAAAACCAAGGAGAAGCCAAGGGCATTCTCCGTGGGCAGTCTTCGCGCAATACCAAGCACATTCTAGTGCATGCGCGGACGTTTCCGAACACTATCGGGAAACGAATTACTAAGCACATATACACACAATAGAATATAACAATCAAAGTGCTAGTGTGTAAAGTGACATGCGAAGAGTATGCACACAAATGCAAGTATACTAAGTGTGTGTGTGTGTGTGTGTGTGCATTCTAAGTCTCTTCAAAGAAAACCAAGCACTAGAGATTATACTTTTGGCGTGCTTGTCCCTTGAGGTCTTGAAAAGGCCTTCGATCTTGAAGTTCAATCACCTAAACTTCCATTACACAATAAACCCCAACATGTGGTTTGTCCACGAAATAAGCCAATCAAGATATGGGAATCCTTACAAGACCATTCGAATGGAAGAACACGAGCACTTAAATGACTTCCAAGTGAGGCTTATGGACATTGTGAATCAAAGCCATCAACTTGGTGATCCGTATTCGGATAGGAGAGTCAAACAGAAAATCATGAGGTCTCTCCTCGATAGATTCGAATCAAAAGTGACGGCTTTGGAAGAAAATGACACCTTCAAGGATATGAAGCCGAGTGAAGTCTTTGGAAGACTTCTTGCTTATGAGGCAAGAAAGGCTACTACCTCACCTCATAAGAAGAAAAAGAATCTAGCCTTGAAAATCTCCAAGGCGGAGAAGGAGGAGGATGACTCGGATGAAGACCTTGCCTTATTTATGAAAACGTTCAAGAAGCTTGCTAAGTTCGAGAGTAAGGGCATTGGATCAAGAGGCCAAGACTTGAAGAAAAAGGGTATGATGAGGTCGTTTTGGTACTCAACAAAATACGATATTTGTGTATAAGTGTGATCTTGAAAGTTCTCAAGGTGTGTTATATATATATAAAGCTAGAGGGGGGGTGAATAGATTTTATCTAATTATTACCCAATTTTCGCGTGCATGTCAATTTTACGAAAATACCCCTAGCAAGTCAACAATACATACAAGTGTAATAAGATGCGGAATTTAAATAACACTTGATGTATACGTGGAAACCCAACCATTGGGAAAAACCACGGGCTGTATAGTGTGCCACACTCGGAACTCGAAATCACTAATTGAAATGAAGTTTACAACCTATGTAGACCTCGTCTAACACTCCGGTCTGTAACCCCTCACTTCTACCCAGCGGGCCTTTATTAGCAACCCTATTCCAATTTGCTTGAGGCCTAAGCACTCTTAGCCTCAAGACTTACTTCTCAATGAAGAGAAACAACCTATGTGAATATATATGAATATTCAAATAACAAACAAGGCTAGGTAACCTTAGATGCTTATCTAGGATGATGTTATAATCAATTTAATCAACCCTAGATATCAATTGCTAAATGACATGTCAAATAGCTTAGCTAATCAAGATTAGTCAAAAACCTAATTAGCTATCACAATCAACACTCAATCATTTTCATCACAAATAATCTCTAACTTGTTTCTAGCATATAATCAAAAGCATACAAGTAATTAAAGAGATGTATTAATATGAAAAACACTAAAGTAATATGAAATTAGTGAAGAACATACCAAATAAGATGTGATGATTCAAAACCATGCATGGATCAATTCTATGAAGGCATAGAAGATCAAGTATGAAATTTGATGCAAAAGGGATTTGATTTGAGTGTTAAAAGTTGAGTTCTTGATTTGATTTTTTCTCAAAAATCTCTCTTGAATGTTTAGGGTTCTAATGTCTCAAAGAACTTGATCAGAGAATGAGAAAATAAGATATTTATAGACATCAAGAATTGGGCATGTGAAAAGACAATTTTGCCCCTGAAACGCACCGTTCGGCGGTTTCAATCGGCGGCCAGGCCGCCGATAACGACCGCCGAATTGAGCTCATGAAGAACAGAGCATCAACGGCGGTTTCATTCGGCGGTTTTGTGACCGCCGATCCAACCGCCGAATTAGACCAAGAGATTAAAATCGATCAGGTATGAACGGCGGTTTTGAACGGTGGTCGTGACCGCCGATCTTGACCGCATAATTGCTTCAGACCAATCTGGACTGAAACGGCAGTTTCATTTAACGGCCAGGCCGCCGATCATAACCGCCGATCACCAACAATGGTGAAAACCAAGGAGAAGCCAAGGGCATTCTCCATAGGCGGTCTTCGCGCGAAACCAAGCACTCATTAGTGCAAGCGCGGACGTTTCCGAACAATGTCGGGAAACGAATTATAAAGCACATATACACACAACAAGATATATCAACCAAAGTGCTAGTGTGTAAAGTGACATGTGAAGAGATGCACATAAAAATAAGCAAATATGCAATCATAGCAAGAATGCTAAGTGTGTGTGTGCTACTAAATCTCTTCAAAAAAAACCAAGCACAAGAGATTATACCTTTGGCGTGCTTGTATCTTGAGGTCATGGAAGGGCCTTTGATCTTTAACCTTAAACACTTAGACTACCCTTACATTCAAAACCCCAACATGTGGTTTGACCACGAAATAAGCCAATCAACAAAACGGGAATCCTTACAATCTCCCCCTTTGGCTATTTCGTGACAAAACCACCACTCACATTGATTCCTCACAACAAAATAAACCTATGGGTCAATGAAGATTTTCTACAATACAAAGAGATATAAAAAAATAAAACTTGAAGTCTTCAATCTCTTGTAGAACAATCATTCCCTGAAACAAGGTTTCTAAACTTTCCAAAACAAGAAAAGGTGAGATGAATCAAGTGAGATTAAAACAAGCATTTGCATATTTAAAAAATTAAGCACAACATCATGTTGTTTTATGTATGCAATGCTCCCCCTCAAAGGGTTACCCCCCCTCAATATATATTCTCCCCAATGTGCACCAATTGCTACAACAATTTGCACCTCCCCTTACCACATTCTACTCCCCCTTTTTGTCATGATATAGGCAAAGGAGTAGTCCCCAACCGGGTCACTTAAGGCAAAGAGAGATAGTAGCATTCTAGTATATTCATAATCAATATAAGTCACTTTATGCAATCTCAATTAATCGGAGAGAAACGAGGAGATTTATTAGATAAAATGTGTGAAACAAAATGCTTTGCATACAAGACATATAACATTCAAGTCCAAAATACCATGGTATTTGGCAAAGCAAATGACAAAGGTTTCTAATAGGAATTCAAACCAATTTCACCATTGTCATGAGAGAAGCAAGGATATAGAAATTTCATTGATTTCAATTTAAGAACAACTATATCCAACTTTATAAGCTAAACATGTCATGAGCAACTTTGCACCCTATTTGATTTTTCCGGGAATGAAACCCGTATGATAGTAGACATGTTCAACCAATAAAGAAAGAGAGACATTTGGATTGTAAAATCCTTGAATGGATACTAGATCCTTTTTCATTTGAGTCTCATAAGCTTTTTTCACATAAGTTTTTGCATTTAAGAATGCAATTATCAATTCATGCTTTTTCATTTGAGCATGTACATGAATTTCATGCTTTTCATAAGACATTAGCATGTTATAAAAGAATCATCATGTCATGGAGATAATCATAGGTCATTCAAATCATACTTCCTACATACATCTCCTAGTCCAAAAATACATGTTTGAACATAAATATGACATGGATTGTAAACAAGCACGGTTCACACTTATTGAATTGAAAACATATATACATATGTGCAACCAAGCTTACTCAAGCAATCAACCAAGAAGCATAAGATTTTTCAAATTTTTTGCAAGTGACAAGAATGCAAAAATAGCTCTCTTTGCTTGAGTTCCCCATATAGGGTTAGTATCATCCTTCATTAATGAAGGGCATGAGGTCCTATGGACCTACCAAGTCCATTGGACTTAGTTGAACCTATTTGAGACTTGTTAGTCTCGTAGCAAGCGGGTTCATTTTTCCTTATCCACATAGATATGGCATTTTTCTTCCTAGTGGACAAAGGTTGCATGTCATTCACTAACCTAGGATTATTGACAAAGGATTTCCTAGGCTCATGCAAGTGGGCTTTTCTTAGCCTCTTTTTCTCTATCATGCTATTAATCCTACAATGCTTAATGTACTTAAAGCACTTAGGCCTAATATGCCCATAAACACCACAAAAATGACAAGTTGGTACAAAGTAAGAATTCATACCATATCCGTGTGAAGTCATTGGAGACTTATCATGCATTTGATGTCTCCTTTGGTGTTGAGTCGGTTCATGTCTTCTATTTGGTTGAACCGGAATGGGTTGCCTCCTTGGATGAGGTAGCATGTTTTGCCTCTTTTCATAGTGAGTCATTTGTTGAGGAGAGTTGACTCGAGAGGCTCTAATCCGTTAAGCTTGGGGTTGTCTTGCTTTCACCACCTTCACTTGTGCATTTTTCGAACATTGTCCTAGTTCTAACTTCTTCCTAGGAGTTTGCACCGGTGACGCTTCTATATTACCCAAACTCTTCACAAAGACGGTCTTATTAGGAATAGAGCAATCCTTGCTCACTTCAAATCCAAGACCTCTTTTGTCACAAGGGCTTTTTCCTACACCAAGTATGTTGTCAAGCTTCTTGGTGCTTGTGGTCATTCTAGTCAATGACTCTTTGGCTTCAACAAGCTCTCTCTTCAAACCCTCTTCATTCCTCTTAGACAAAGCTAGCTCATCTTTTAGCTTGTCTTCTTCCACCATAGATCTTACCACTTCATCATTCAAGTGATCAACTTGTGTTGAAAGCCTAAGTAGTTCTTCCTTTAACCTTTGAATCTCTTTTTCATTCTTTAACTTAAAGCTTTCAAAACTTTCAAAGTTGTCCTTAAGATCCATTTTCTCCACTTGCTTCTTTAGGAGGTCATTGTATGTTGTAAGCTCTAGATTTTCTTCCTCTAAAATCCTTAGAAATCTATCTTTCTTCTTCATGGAGCTTTCAACATTGACTATAAAGTCATGCATATCCATATTCTCTACATTTCCATTTGTAGAGTTAGATAAGGAGTCATCTCCACTAGTGTCATCTTCTAGACTCTCCTCCTCTCCTATGGATCCAATATCCTCATCAAGACCTTCACCTTGATCTCTTGAGTCAATAAGTGACATATCCCAATGTGAAGCAACAACTATCTCCTCTAGAGCTACTTCTTCGACTTTCTCTTCTATGGGATCACTAGCAACCGAATTCTTACCAACAACTTCATTTTCTTCACAAGTGGCACCCAATGCCTTGAAGTTATTGATAAGCTCATCATCACTTGATGACTTATCTCCCTCTCCGGAGTCATCACTTTCACTCCAAATGGCGGCCATCATTTTTTCTCTCTTGTTCTTCAAATTCCCACAATCTAGTGAGATATGACCTATGCCACCACACTCATAGCATTGGATCCCTTTCCTTTCTCTATTCTCTTGCCTATGCTCAACCTTCTTGAAAGGAACCCTTTTCTTCAATTCTTGCCTTTTGGATGCATGACCCTTCTTCTCGAATTTTACAAACTTCTTAAAATTTCTCATTAAAAGTGCCATGTCTTCATCCGAGTCATCCTTGTCCTCATTCTCAACCTTGGAAGCTCTCAAAGCAATCCCTTGTTGCTTCTTTAAAGGAGTGGAGCTAGGACCCTTCCTAGACTCGTAGGCGAGAAGTCTACCTATTACCTCGCTCGGCTTCATGTCCTTAAAATCACTGTTTTCTTCTAAAGCCGTCACCTTAGACTCAAACCTCTCGGGAAGCGATCTCATTATCTTTTGCTTGATCCTTCTATCCGAGTAAGGGTCACCAAGTTGATGACTTTGGTTGACAATGTCCATCAACCTAATCTCGAAGTCATTGAAGCACTCATTCTCCTCCATCCTAAGTGTCTCAAATTGAGTTTGGAGGACTTGAAGTTTGGAGTCCTTCACTACTTCGGTTCCCTCATGTGCAACCTCTAAGATGTCCCATGCCTCCTTGGCTATCTTAGTGTTCTGAATCAGTTTGTACTGATTTTCGTCCACTGCACATATAAGGGCGTGCCACGCCTTTTGATTCCACTTGGACAACTCAAACTCGGGTTGTGTCCATTGTGCCTTAGGCTTGAGCACTTCTTCTCCTCCACCTGTGGGAGTCATCATAGGAGGCGAATATCCATCTTCAATGGCCATCCATGCCCTATCATGGATTTGACACACATATGCCTCCATCTTCCCTTTCCATTGGGAGTAATTTATGCCCGTGAGGAGAGGTGGCCTTACGCTCGAAGCACCCTCATTTGAACCACCGATTCCACTCATAGTGTATAATGAATGGATGAAATGAATGCAAAATGTATGAATGATCAAAGAATCACACAAATGCAAAACACACCAAAATGAGCTAGGATCACCTATGTATGTCTAGGAACCCGCTCTGATACCAATTGAAAGTTCTCAAGGTGTGTTATATATATATAAAGCTAGAGGGGTGGGGGGTGAATAGATTTTATCTAATTATTACCCAATTTTCGCGTGCATGTCAATTTTACGAAAATACCCCTAGCAAGTCAACAATACATACAAGTGTAATAAGATGCGGAATTTAAATAACACTTGATGTATACGTGGAAACCCAACCATTGGGAAAAACCACGGGCTGTATAGTGCGCCACACTCGGAACTCGAAATCACTAATTGAAATGAAGTTTACAACCTATGTAGACCTCGTCTAACACTCCGGTCTGTAACCCTTCACTTCTACCCAGCGGGCCTTTATTAGCAACCCTATTCCAATTTGCTTGAGGCCTAAGCACTCTTAGCCTCAAGACTTACTTCTCAATGAAGAGAAACAACTTATGTGAATATATATGAATATTCAAATAACAAACAAGGCTAGGTAACCTTAGATGCTTATCTAGGATGATGATATAATCAATTTAATCAACCCTAGATATCAATTGCTAAATGACATGTCAAATAGCTTAGCTAATCAAGATTAGTCAAAAACCTAATTAGCTATCACAATCAACACTCAATCATTTTCATCACAAATAATCTCTAACTTGTATCTAGCATATAATCAAAAGCATACAAGTAATTAAAGAGATGTATTAATATGAAAAACACTAAAGTAATATGAAATTAGTGAAGAACATACCAAATAAGATGTGATGATTCAAAACCATGCATGGATCAATTCTATGAAGGCATAGAAGATCAAGTATGAAATTTGATGCAAAAGGGATTTGATTTGAGTGTTAAAAGTTGAGTTCTTGATTTGATTTTTTCTCAAAAATCTCTCTTGAATGTTTAGGGTTCTAAGGTCTCAAAGAACTTGATCAGAGAATGAGAAAATAAGATATTTATAGACATCAAGAATTGGGCATGTGAAAAGACAATTTTGCCCCTGAAACGCACCGTTCGGCGGTTTCAATCGGCGGCCAGGCCGCCGATAACGACCGCCGAATTGAGCTCGTGAAGAACAGAGCATCAACGGCGGTTTCATTCGGCGGTTTTGTGACCGCCGATCCAACCGCCGAATTAGACCGAGAGATTAAAATCGATCAGGTATGAACGGCGGTTTCGAACGGCGGTCGTGACCGCTGATCTTGACCGCATAATTGCTTCAGACCAATCTGGACTGAAACGGCGGTTTCATTCGGCGGCCAGGCCACCGATCATAACCGCCGATCACCAACAATGGTGAAAACCAAGGAGAAGCCAAGGGCATTCTCCATAGGCGGTCTTCGCGCGAAACCAAGCACTCATTAGTGCAAGCGCGGACGTTTCCGAACAATGTCGGGAAACGAATTATAAAGCACATATACACACAACAAGATATATCAACCAAAGTGTTAGTGTGTAAAGTGACATGTGAAGAGATGCACATAAAAATAAGCAAATATGCAATCATAGCAAGAATGCTAAGTGTGTGTGTGCTACTAAATCTCTTCAAAGAAAACCAAGCACAAGAGATTATACCTTTGGCGTGCTTGTATCTTAAGGTCATGGAAGGGCCTTTGATCTTTAACCTTAAACACTTAGACTACTCTTACATTCAAAACCCCAACATGTGGTTTGACCACGAAATAAGCCAATCAACAAAACGGGAATCCTTACAGATCTTTTAGAAAACCATGTTTTTACCACTAGAAAATCCTTTTAGGATATAAAGATTAATATAACGGTAAGTAAGGTTTCGTTCCATAGGGAATCAGAGTAATTGATTGAATAACTTAACTAATCCTAAATGCAATTAAGCAAATCATAGTAGGTGGATAGTGTGTGGTTTGATAAACCACAAAATATGCATAAAAGTAAATATAACTAAAAATATGGTGATAGGAAAAATAGAATACTCGACAATCTTAATAAGAAAAGTGGGTGTAAACAATTAAGAGATACGCTAGGGAATTGATAAAGTTGCAAGTGGATTAGGGGTGCTTTTTAGACTATCTTAAAGAGCCAATCTCATATAAATTAACCTCTTGTATTCTTTAGTGTGTTTAGGTCATAACTATGAACCATAAACATCTTCCCACCTCAATGCCTAACCGATTAAGGAAAGGGGATCAATGTGGGATTGGTTGTTTACAAGACAAGGTTTAGATTAATGTGGTTGATATACCCTCCACTAATCCATCCCATTCATTGGATTCTTTAATCACACTAGGGTGTCAATCAAAGGAGATTATATAATATATTATTCTAACAAGATTATGATTAACAAGTTGATATATCAAATTAATCACATAATGAAAAGAATCTAATGATAGAATAAATAGAAAACATATAGAGATTCAATTACAATATAGTCAAGCAAAACCCCAAATCCAAATGTTCCTAACACCAACCCCCTAGATTGGGGGTTTTAGCTACACATAATTACAAATAAGAAAAGAGAGTAATATATAAGGAAATTACCCTTAGGTCTCCTTCTTTAATGCTTGTTCCTTTCCTTCCCTAGATGCTTCTAAGTGCAAGTGTCTAGATATGTGGTGTCTAATGGTGAGTGACAAAGGGATTGGGATGTAGAGAATGGGAAGAGAGGAATGGTTGGGTGAAGTAGTCAAGATTTGGTGTTGAGGTTTGGATGGAAAATGTGAGTTCAAGTATAGAAATGGAGGAGTTTTTGGGAGATGTTTGATGGTGATCCTAGGTAAAAGATGAGATAGGTAGGAGAGAATAGGATGGATTTTCAAATTGAAAATAGGGATGAATTTATAGTATTTTTGAATTAGGTCACGAATGGCTAATTATCAAAAGATCCCCTCAACATGTCTAATTCCATTTTGACCCCTCAAGGGGTACATTCTGTAATTTCCTAGCCAGTCACCATTGAACAGAGAAGCTTCGCGGTTTTGGGTTCATGGCGACGCTTGGGCGAATGCATCAGGTATGGAAATCACTTCCCTGTCGCTGTGGCGACATCACTGTGCAAACGGTGCTAATTGATTTCACGGTTTGGTCACCGTTTGGGATCGGGGCGACATGGAGGCAACGGCGTCGACATGGAGGATCGTGGCATAGAGATTCTGATCGTTTGGCGAGCCAAAAAGGTTACGACTGGGCTGCCGGTGTCGTGGCCGTTGATGTGTGGCCGGTTTCAACCGGCGATAGGTCAAGGAAGGTGGTCGTCGGCAAGCTAGGGTTTAGAGGCTGCCATGGAAGATCACGCGTGAGGAAGGAAGGAAGGCTGGTGGGGAAGAAGATGGGGTGCATTTAGAACAGGGCTGGCGTGCGTACAGCCTACCTCTTCTTATCTCATCTGGGGTGCATTTAGAAGGAGAATGGGGTGCACAAAGCGGGTATTAACAGCTGCTTGGGCATGTGCGTTTGGGCTGATTATGGGCGCATTAAGACGTGGGTTGGGGTGCGCTTAGAGGCCGAAGCCCACCTTTCAAAACGCACAGCTTAACTACGTGATGTGGCGCACTGTTGCTGATTTGCCTGGTGAATTACAAACAGCCCCCTAATATTTTATAATATTATGGAATATTCAATCTTCTCCATAATTTTACACATATGCCCTCAGTTTCTCCAAATTACTTCAATGCTCCTAATCTTTATAAATACCTCAAAATACTCAATTAACAATATTAAAACATTGGGAAATGCCTGAGACTCAAGCATAAGGAGATGGGAATGAGGGCCAAAATCGTACCAATTTTGGTTCGATCAAATACCCCCAAACCTATTTCAAAGATTTTCAATAAAGTTCCAACTTACTCTAGCAAGGATCTACTATCCAATGATTAACATGCGAAACCAAAAATGAAGAGATTAACATAATGATGCACTAGTGAAGACTTATACATGTAAGAAAATGTTAAGTAAAGATTAAGAGCATGCCACTCTAGATATGATTGTACGTAATGCGACCTTACATTCAAAATGCCAAAGCTTCAAAGCAAATGTGCTATTCAGTTTTGAATGTAATTCGCCTTGATTTATAATCCTCACTGAAATCTCTCTTTTCTTCTCATTGATTCCTAGGTTTCGCTCAAAATACATATGCAATATGAATTCATGTCATGGATATCTAATTGATTGCATATGATAACATTTAAAACGCAATTTATGAAAAGTAAGTCTCATGAATGGAATTGCAAGCCATGAATTAGAAAGAACATGCATCAACAACATTTTACAATGTGGACACTCCTAAAGATCATGAAGGTCTTTCTTTTGGTTGTAAAGAGGCCTTAGGTGATGGTGAAACAAAGAATAGGGCAATGTGTAAGGATTCCCATTATTGATTGGCTTATTTCGTGGTCAAACCACATGTTGGGGTTTGGTTGTAAGGGTAGTCTAGGTGTTTGTTGAAGATCAAGACCCTTTCCAAGACCTCAAGAGGACAAGCACCAAAGGTATATATCTAGTGCTTACATTGGCTTGAAGAGATATAGTTGCACACACACACACAACATGCATAACTCTTATTCTTGTATGGTGTGTTTATATTTTGTGTGCATTGTGCTTTATTGATTTATTCAATATCTCTTCTTGCATGTTGAATTGATTGCATCTTGTTATATGATAATGCCATGACATGTTAGGCATTAGGATGCATTCAATACCCACACTTGCACTTCATGTATGTTAGCTTTTAGTGTGGAGTAATTCGTTTCCCTAAGGATGTTCGGAAACGTCCGCGCGTGCACGGTAATGTGCTTTGATTTGCGCGATGATCGCCGGTGGAGATGCCTTTGGCTTCTCCTTGGTTTCACCATTTTTGGTGAATCGGCGGTTATGTTCGGCGGCCTTGCCGCCGTTCGAAACCGCCGAATGAGACCTGATTGAAATATATCTCTCGGGTCCATAACGGCGGTTGGGATCGGCGGTTTCCATACCGCCGAATGAAGTCGCCGAAGTTCCCCTGTTCCACACGGGAGCCATTCGGCGGTTCATTTCGGCGGCCTGGCCGCCGAATGAAACCGCCGATCGGTGCGTTTCAAGGGCAAAATTGTATTTTCACCTGCCCTGTTTTTGGTCTCTATAAATACATCCTTATCTCTGGTTCAGAACACAAGTCTTTGATTATAAGAACCCTAGAGAGATATTTAGAGAGACTTGAGAGAGAAAGCTTAAAGATCATATCTTTATCTCTCTAAACCCATTCCCACATGCATAAATCTTCATCTAAGCATCATCTAGGATCATCTAGCATATGCTAATGCATGGGACTTCTTCAACACACATGGTATGATTTGTTGAACACTTTTATCTTACATAATTAGTGTTTCTACTTATCAATTTTATCTCATATTTTACTTATATGTGTTTAGATTAATTTCTACATATAAGATTGAGATTATGTGTTGATTGGGTTTTTATTTGTTAGCTAGGCTTTAATGTTCATATGCCATCTAGCTAATTGATCTCATTTATTGATTGAGATTATTTTTCATAGCTTATTTGATTAGGTCATTATTGCCTAAAAGCTATGCCATGAACATTCTTGTGTGATGTATTGATAACTAGGTTGATAGATTGTTTTTTAATCAACTAGTTAATCCTTTGAATGTTTATGGGTTTTATATGATAGCTTTGTATCTAGGATTGGTGATCCTTTACTTAGCTAAAGTTATATGCCATGTCATATAGCTATATGTGATATCTAGGATTGATTATATTGTCATCTTATAATCCTAGGTAAGCATTTAGAGTACCCTAGCTCTTATTGCATTAATTGAATATTCATACATATTCACATAGGGTTGTGCATCTCTTTTGAGAGATTGAAGTCTTGGGGCTAAGTGTGCTTAGGCCTCAAGCAAATTGGACTAGAGCCGCTATAAAAGGCCCGCGTGGTAGATTAGAGGGTGCTCACGCCAAGAGTAGTGTATCAGGGGATATCACTAGGGATTGAACCAAGAGTGGCGATTGGTAGTGTCCATAGCCTGAGGTTATCTAGGGTGAGGGTCCGAGAATCACTTGAGGGTGTAACCGTCTTTTCATATAGTGGATTTCGAGGTCCGAGTGTGGCGCACTTAACAGCCCGTGGTTTTTCCCAGTGGTTGGGTTTTCCACGTAAACATCAAGTGTCTTTTACTATTTCCGCATCTTATTACACTTGTATGTTTTGTTGACTTGCTAGGGGTATTTTCGTAAAATTGACATGCATGCGAAAATTGGGTAATAATTAGATAAAATCTATTCACCCCCCCTCTAGCTTTATATTGATAAACACACCTCGAGTATTTTTATGAACTTTCAATTGGTATCAGAGCGGGTTCCTAGATATACTTAGGTGATCCTAGCTCATTTTGGTGTGTTTTTTGCATTTTGTATGATTATTGTTTTTGACATACATCTTGCATTCTTCTCATTTGCATTCATTCAACGCAAACACTATGAGTGATTTTATGAGAGAAGAAAATGACTCCGATGAGGAGATGTCCCTCTAAGGAGAGAGAGGAGACGAAGATGAAAGGGCGTTGCTCACATCTCCAAAGAGCTTCAAGCCCAAGCCTTCCTCAATCTTGGTCTAACCAACCAAGAAGGCTATCTTCCCTCAACCTACGATCTTAATAGGGAAGTGTTCAATCATGCAAGCTCAACCGAGCAAGCAACTTTGTCTTGGTCATCATCAAAGGAGGAGAGATCCTATCCAACTACCAAGACAACCACAACGACAAGGGAAAGCACTTTTGCATGCTCAAGGGAATGGTATAATTCCTAACCTTATCTCCTCTTGTCTTTTGTGTGGTATTGTTGGTCATGTTAGACCAAGTTGCTTGCATTACATTTAATTATGTAATCTTATATGCATGATTGAAAAGAAAAAGGCTAGAGCTAAGATGCATGTCCTTAAAAAGGAAGAAAATCATTTGCATGATTCTTTGCCATCTAGAACTCTAGAACCTATGACCACTAGGTATGTTTTTGAGGCACCTAAGTGGATTAGAAAAGACGAACCCGCTTGCTACGAGACAAACATGTCTCAAATAGGTTCAACTAGGTCCTATGGACTTGGTAAGTCTTTTAAACCACATGCCCTTCATTGAAGTGGTGTGGATATTTGACCCCATATGGGGAACTTAAGCAAAGAGAGCTATTTTGCATCTAGTCACTTGCAAAAAATTTGAAATATCTTATGCTTCTCTTTTTGTTGCTTGAGTTAGCTTGGTTACACTATGTATACATATTTTCTATTCAATAAGTGTGATCAATGCTTGTATTGCAATCCATGTCATATTTATGTTCAAACATGCATTTTTGGACTAGGAGATATATACATAGGATTTAATTTGAATGACCTATAATGATCTCCATGACATGATGATTGCTAAAATGACATGCTAAATGCTAATCTTGAAAAACATGTTTTGATGATTGCATTTTTTAAATGCAAAATAATGTGTGAAAAAGCTTATGAGACTCAAATGAAAAAGGATTTTGTATCCATTCAAGGATTTTACAATCCAAATGTCTCTCTTTCTTTATTGGTTGAACATGTCTACTATCATACGGATATCTTATCCGGAAAAATCAAGTAGGGTGCAAAGTCGCTCATGACATGTTTAGCTTATAAAGTTGGATATAGTTGTTCTTAAATTGAAATCAATGAAAACCTATATCCTTGCTTCTCTCTTGACATTGGTGAAATTGGTTTGAATTCATATTGAAAACCTTTGTCATTTGCTTTGCCAAATACCATGATATTTTGGACTTAAATGCTACATGTCTTGTATGCAAAGCAATTTTTTGATTCACACATTTTATTTAAATAAATCTCCTTGTTTCTCTCCAATAAATTTGAGATTGCATAAAGTGACTTATATTGATTATGCATATACTAGAATGCTACTAACTCTCTTTGCCTTGAGTGACCCGGTTGGGGATTACTCCCTTGTCTATATCATGACAAAAAGGGGGAGTATGTTGTGGTAAGGGGAGTTGCAAATTGTAGTAGCAATTGTGCATGTTGGGGAGAATACTAATTGAGGGGGAGTAACCCTTTGAGGGGGAGCATTTGCACATTCATACATTGCATGATGTTGTACTTAAATTTTTAATTGCAAATGCTTGTTTTATCTCACTTGATTCATCTCACCTTTTCTTGTATTAGAAAGTATAGAAACTGTGCTTTCAGGGATTGATTGTTCTACTTGAGATTGAAGACTTCAAGACTATTTATCTTATCTCTTTGTAAAGTAGAAAATCATAAGTAGACCTGTAGTTTCTATTATGTTGTGAGGAATCAATGTGAGTGGTGGTTTTGTCACGAAATAGCCAAAGGGGGAGATTGTAAGGATTCCCATTATTGATTGGCTTATTTCGTGGTCAAACCACATGTTGGGGTTTGGTTGTAAGGGTAGTCTAGGTGTTTGTTGAAGATCAAGACCCTTTCCAAGACCTCAAGAGGACAAGCACCAAAGGTATATATCTAGTGCTTACATTGGCTTGAAGAGATATAGTTGCACACACACACACAACATGCATAACTCTTATTCTTGTATGGTGTGTTTATATTTTGTGTGCATTGTGCTTTATTGATTTATTCAATATCTCTTCTTGCATGTTGAATTGATTGCATCTTGTTATATGATAATGCCATGACATGTTAGGCATTAGGATGCATTCAATACCCACACTTGCACTTCATGTATGTTAGCTTTTAGTGTGGAGTAATTCGTTTCCCTAAGGATGTTCGGAAACGTCCGCGCGTGCACGGTAATGTGCTTTGATTTGCGCGATGATCGCCGGTGGAGATGCCTTTGGCTTCTCCTTGGTTTCACCATTTTTGGTGAATCGGCGGTTATGTTCGGCGGCCTTGCCGCCGTTCGAAACCGCCGAATGAGACCTGATTGAAATATATCTCTCGGGTCCATAACGGCGGTTGGGATCGGCGGTTTCCATACCGCCGAATGAAGTCGCCGAAGTTCCCCTGTTCCACACGGGAGCCATTCGGCGGTTCATTTCGGCGGCCTGGCCGCCGAATGAAACCGCCGATCGGTGCGTTTCAAGGGCAAAATTGTATTTTCACCTGCCCTGTTTTTGGTCTCTATAAATACATCCTTATCTCTGGTTCAGAACACAAGTCTTTGATTATAAGAACCCTAGAGAGATATTTAGAGAGACTTGAGAGAGAAAGCTTAAAGATCATATCTTTATCTCTCTAAACCCATTCCCACATGCATAAATCTTCATCTAAGCATCATCTAGGATCATCTAGCATATGCTAATGCATGGGACTTCTTCAACACACATGGTATGATTTGTTGAACACTTTTATCTTACATAATTAGTGTTTCTACTTATCAATTTTATCTCATATTTTACTTATATGTGTTTAGATTAATTTCTACATATAAGATTGAGATTATGTGTTGATTGGGTTTTTATTTGTTAGCTAGGCTTTAATGTTCATATGCCATCTAGCTAATTGATCTCATTTATTGATTGAGATTATTTTTCATAGCTTATTTGATTAGGTCATTATTGCCTAAAAGCTATGCCATGAACATTCTTGTGTGATGTATTGATAACTAGGTTGATAGATTGTTTTTTAATCAACTAGTTAATCCTTTGAATGTTTATGGGTTTTATATGATAGCTTTGTATCTAGGATTGGTGATCCTTTACTTAGCTAAAGTTATATGCCATGTCATATAGCTATATGTGATATCTAGGATTGATTATATTGTCATCTTATAATCCTAGGTAAGCATTTAGAGTACCCTAGCTCTTATTGCATTAATTGAATATTCATACATATTCACATAGGGTTGTGCATCTCTTTTGAGAGATTGAAGTCTTGGGGCTAAGTGTGCTTAGGCCTCAAGCAAATTGGACTAGAGCCGCTATAAAAGGCCCGCGTGGTAGATTAGAGGGTGCTCACGCCAAGAGTAGTGTATCAGGGGATATCACTAGGGATTGAACCAAGAGTGGCGATTGGTAGTGTCCATAGCCTGAGGTTATCTAGGGTGAGGGTCCGAGAATCACTTGAGGGTGTAACCGTCTTTTCATATAGTGGATTTCGAGGTCCGAGTGTGGCGCACTTAACAGCCCGTGGTTTTTCCCAGTGGTTGGGTTTTCCACGTAAACATCAAGTGTCTTTTACTATTTCCGCATCTTATTACACTTGTATGTTTTGTTGACTTGCTAGGGGTATTTTCGTAAAATTGACATGCATGCGAAAATTGGGTAATAATTAGATAAAATCTATTCACCCCCCCTCTAGCTTTATATTGATAAACACACCTCGAGTATTTTTATGAACTTTCACAATGGATAACAAAGAACTCAATGATTACACTAAGGCATACATTCTAATTTATGAGTTCCAATTGCTTCACACATATTGCTCACACACTAGGCGTCCAAGCTTACAATTTCAATTCATATGTGCACTCTACTCTAATTTTTCATTTGAGTAGCTCATTCCACTTTTCACTTCCTCTCTAGGCCAATAGTGCCTAATTCTTGGTTCTCTTTTTCCTTGATTTTTCTCTTTTTCTTTTCTTTTTGCCAATCTTTTTCTTTTCACTTTTTTTTTCTTTGCTTTTCATTTTCTTTTCAAGTTTTCTTGCTTTGCAAGACTCTTTGCACACATTTACATGCCTAGGTACACGCCTTTACATTTTTAATTACAAGATCTTACATTGATTTCCTAAGCCTTAGTAAATCATTTGGTCAAGGTAAGTCAATCATGTAGGCTATAAGATTCATGTAGATGTGGTTCATGAATGAAAAGCTTTAAGACGTGTTTGGCTTCAAAGGGGCTTGGGAGCATACACATTAGAGGGTTGGAAGTATTTTAGGCCAAGTAGTGGTTTACACATGCATTGCCTAAACTCACTTCTAAAGGCTTGCCCACAAAGCAAAATAAAGCATCCACAAGCAGTCTATAATATTCTATGGCAAGCAACATTTAAGTGCAAATGAGACATATACATGCTTGACTGAGTGTTTGAGAGTAGTGTTTCAAGAGTAAATATTTGACAACTCAAAATATGCTTTTTAAGGCCGTGTTTGTGATCCTCACGGGAATCTCCACTATTAATTCCTAGCCTTTAAGCAAGATTGATAATTCACCCTAACATTATGAGAAAAAGATTACGCACTTTGTTCAATGACGTCCTAAGTGGCATGACGTTAATCTAAACCAAATAATGGCAAAGATGCACAATTCCTCACTACTTCATGTAAAGAACAATCTCAACAAGCAAAGCATGCTCAAATATGGCATTATCGCAAGAATTTGAAAAATTCTGCTCAAGTTTTAAAACCAAGTAAAGTAAGTAAAGTGGTGTTACGCAAATATACCCCCAAACCTAAATTGGACATTGTCCTCAATATTCATGGGAGGCAAAATTTGTCGAAAGGCGCAACCCAACAAATCTAAAGCAAAGATGCATATATGTCCATGAATAATAAATGTATTTTCAAAAATTCGGCAAAGTGCCTTCTCAACCTAATATGCTCAAAATCATCTAAAAAGATGCTCAATCACGCATGTCATATTCTCCAATATTCCTATCAATCAAAAATCATCAATTAAGCACATTCATCCTAAATCCACTATCAAAAATTCATCTCACACCCTTATTCTAAGCAAAATCGAAATAAAGATAAAAGAATTCAAAAATGATGCGACTAATTAAAAACAAAATTTAAACTATTAAAGAAATGTACCTAGGTGGGTTGCCTCCCACCAAGCGCTTGATTTAACGTCTAGGCAAGACGTGGCATGGCGTTCCGGCTCTTCGAACTCCAAATTGTTGCTTTTCTCCCAAGAGATGAAGAAATCTTGCTTTAATGCACAAGCAACAAAAATCTTGCTTCCTTAAGAAGTAATAGAAAATCTACACACTCACAAAGCATATTAGAAAGTTCTTGGCAAATAAAAGTCTACTCATTATATGTAATTGCCAACAAAAGCTTGAAACACCAATTATTCAAAGAACAAATTAAATAAACTAAATAAAAAGCATAAAAATAAAATGCACTAATATTTTCAATATTGTGCATTTGGGGTGGGGTTAGGATTAACTAAGGGTGGTTTGACCAAATTGGGAAATTCATTTTTCTTTACAATCCAAACAAATATAGAGGACTTCCCCATCGTTTCCTTGCCCTTCATTCTCATTTGGTTAATTGGTTCTTTCCTCACCCAAATTTTCTTTATTCTAGGTGGATTCTTCCTATTCCTAGGCTTCTCAACCCATACCTTCCTAACATGCCTATACGTCTCTCTATGTCTAAAATTCCCTCGTGTGCCTTGCCACTCATATTCTTGGTTTAGTGGTCTAATGTGACCTATCTTATGGCAATGGTGGCACATGGTGATAGGGTTAGGAAGTATACCTTGTTAGTGGTTCTTTGTTAGTGGTGGAGGTGGAGGTGAAAGGTTCTTATTCCTCCTTTTTGCCTTCCTCCTCTTTGCTTTGCTAGGATTCGGCTCCTTGACCTTGGCATTTGAAGAGGCTTGACTCAAGTCAAGCATTTCTTCTTTTTCTTGCTTAGACCTTGTAAGTTCTGCAAGGTGGTCAATTTCCTTCTTCTTCGTTATTTCCAAAGCCTTGTCCCGTGCTTGAATTTTGGCTTGCATTAGCCACATCCTCTTTGCAAAGTCCTCATTGATCTCTTCAAACTCCTTCAATGTTGTACTCTTTTCGGCTTTAAGTCTCTCAATTTGTTCTTCGAATTCTTCGTTCTTGTAGGAGACTTCGCCATTATGCCTCTTGAGAGTACCTTTTTCGGCTCTGAGTGTTTTTACTTCAAGTATGAGTCTCTTGTTCAATTCTTGAAGCTTATTCTCCTTTGTCGTTTCTAAAGCTTCCTTGCCTTCTAACATCTTCTTCAAGAGTTGTATCTTCCCTTCATAATCCTTCCTCATTTCTTCTTGTTGTCGGGAAGTTGTCATCATTTTTTCTTGAAGTAGAACATTCTCTTTTTTCAACATATCCATTGCCATCCTTAGCTCTTCACTCATACTCAGAAGTTTCTTGTTCATTTCTAGCATGATCTTGCATAGATCTTCTTCTTCCGATTGATACGAGTCTTCTTTGTACTTTTGAGTTGTGGCCTTGATGGATTTGTTGAAATTTCCTTCAAATGCGGACTCTACTCCTTGCTCTAGCCAACTAGGTAACATATAGCTATTTAAATTTTGTGTGATGTCCCGTTTAAAGGCTATAGCATCTTGCATGAGCTCTCCCATCCTATCTTCCAATGACATGCTCATTGGTGGGTAACTTGGCCTCGAGTTTTGCATGAAGAAATCCATAGAGTCTGAAACACAAAGAAACAAAAACTACCCAAGCAATAAAAAGGAACTAAAGAGACCAAAAACAAATAATAAACTAAAAATTATTAAAACTAAACTAACCACTACAAAGAAAAGTTAATATATTCAACTATTGCTACCAATTCCTCGGCAGCGGCGCCTATTTTGATGAGGTCGTTTTGGTACTCAACAAAATACGATATTTGTGTATAAATGTGATCTTTTAGAAAACCATGTTTTTACCACTAGAAAATCCTTTTAGGATATAAAGATTAATATAACGGTAAGTAAGGATTCGTTCCACAGGGAATCAGAGTAATTGGTTGAATAACTTAACTAATCCTAAATGCAATTAAGCAAATCATAGTAGGTGGATAGTGTGTGGTTTGATAAACCACAGAATATGCATAAAAGTAAATATAACTAAAAATATGGTGATAGGAAAAATAGAATACTCAACAATCTTAATAAGAAAAGTGGGTGTAAACAATTAAGAGATACGCTAGGGAATTGATAAAGTTGCAAGTGGATTAGGGGTGCTTTTTAGACTATCTTAAAGAGCCAATCTCATATAAATTAACCTCTTGTATTCTTTAGTGTGTTTAGGTCATAACTATGAACCATAAACATCTTCCCACCTCAATGCCTAACCGATTAAGGAAAGGGGGTCAATGTGGGATTGGTTGTTTACAAGACAAGGTTTAGATTAATGTGGTTGATATATCCTCCACTAATCCATCCCATTCATTGGATTCTTTAATCACACTAGGGTGTCAATCAAAGGAGATTATATAATATATTATTCTAACAAGATTATGATTAACAAGTTGATATACCAAATTAATCACATAATGAAAAGAATCTAATGATAGAATAAATAGAAAACATATAGAGATTCAATTACAATATAGTCAAGCAAAACCCCAAATCCAAATGTTCCTAACACCAACCCCCTAGATTGGGGGTTTTAGCTACACATAATTACAAATAAGAAAAAAGAGTAATATATAAGGAAATTACCCTTAGGTCTCCTTCTTTAATGCTTGTTCCTTTCCTTCCCTAGATGCTTCTAAGTGCAAAGAGTGGTAGAAGGGGATGTGTCTAGATATGTGGTGTCTAATGGTGAGTGACAAAGGGATTGGGATGTAGAGAATGGGAAGAGAGGAATGGTTGGGTGAAGTAGTCAAGATTTGGTGTTGAGGTTTGGATGGAAAATGTGAGTTCAAGTATAGAAATGGAGGAGTTTTTGGGAGATGTTTGATGGTGATCCTAGGTAAAAGATGAGATAGGTAGGAGAGAATAGGATGGATTTTCAAATTGAAAATATGGATGAATTTATAGTGTTTTTGAATTAGGTCACGAATGGCTAATTATCAAAAGATCCCCTCAACATGTCTAATTTCCATTTTGACCCCTCAAGGGGTGCATTCTTTAATTTCCTAGCCAGTCACCATTGAACAGAGAAGCTTCGTGGTTTTGGGTTCATGGCGACGCTTGGGCGAATGCATCAGGTATGGAAATCACTTCCCTGTCGCTGTGGCGACATCACTGTGCAAACGGCGCTAATTGATTTCGCGGTTTGGTCACCGTTTGGGATTGGGGTGACATGGAGGCAACGACGTCGACATGGAGGATCGTGGCATAGAGATTCTAATCGTTTGGTGAGCTGAAAAGGTTGTGATTTGGCTGCCGGTGTCGTGGCCGGTTTTAACCGGCGGTAGGTCAAGAAAGGTGGTCATCGGCAAGCTAGGGTTTAGAGGCTACCATGGAAGATCACGCGTGAGGAAGGAAGGCTGGTGGGGAAGAAGATGAGGTGCATTTAGAACAGGGCTGGGGTGCGCACAGCCTACCTCTTCTTGTCTCATCTGGGGTGCATTTAGAAGGAGAATGGGGTGCACAAAGCGGGTATTAGCAGCTGCTTGGGCATGTGCGTTTGGGCTGATTATGGGCGCGTTAAGAAGTGGGTTGGGGTGCGCTTAGAGGCCGAAGCCCACCTTTCAAAACGCACAGCTTAAGTGCGTGATGTGGCGCACTGTTGCTGATTTGCCTAGCGAATTACAAACAGCCCCCTGATCTTTTGTAATATTACGGAATCTTCAATCTTCTCCATAATTTTACACATTTGCTCTCAGTTTCTCCAAATTACTTCAATGCTCCTAATCTTTATAAATACCTGAAAATACTCAATTAACAATATTAAAACATGAGGAAATGCCCGAGACTCAAGCACAAGGAGACGGTTTGAGGGCCAAAATCGTACCAATTTTGGTTCGATCAGGGTACCTTTAACAAGATTAAGCCTAGGCAAGAAAAGACCGAAACAAAAGAGATCTAATGCTATGATGGTGGCGTAGGACACTTCGCCTCCGATTGTGCTAATCGCTTAGAAAGGAAGAAGGGAAAGGTGATGGCCGTCTCTTTGAGTGTTCGTAGTGATGACTCCGGTAAGGGAGATGAATCATCAAGTGATGAAGAACTTTCCACTAACTATACGACATTTGGAGCCACTTGTGTAGAAGATGAAGTTGATGGCAAGGTTGCCTTGACTAGTGATCCCATAGAAGAAATAGATGAAGAAATAGCTCTAGAGGTGATTGGTGTAGCTACTCATTGGGACATGGCTCTTATAACATCAAGTAACCAAAGTGAAGGTCTTGATGAGAAAGATGACTCCATAAGTGAGATGGAGGGTATAAGAGATGACTCAAGTGTTAAGAATTCGTCATCTCACTCCACAAATGGAAATGTGGAGAATATGGATCGTGAAGACCACTTGAAAAGGTTTGGAAGCTATAGGATAAAGAATGAAAAAGAGATTCAAACTTTGAAGGAAGAAATCCTTAAGCTTTCAACACAAGTGGACCACTTGAGTAGTGAAGTGGTGACGTCTATAAAGGATGAAGACAAGCTAAGAGATGAGCTAGCTTTGTCTAGGAGGAATGAAGAAGAGTTGAGAGTAGAAGTTAACAAAGCTAGGAGTCTACTTGTCAACATGACTGTGAGTAAAGAAAAGCTTGATCGGATGATTAATGACTTGATGGTTCAAAATGACAAGAGGGGTATTGGCTTTAAAAATGTTGAGAAGACCTCCATTCCTAACAAGACCAAGTGTGTCAAGAGCTTGGACAAGAAATAAGCTTCACCGGTGCAAACTCCTAGAAATAAGATTGATCTAGGATAATGCTCTCATAGTGCATAAGTGAAGGTAGCGCCAAGAAGGCAACCTTAAGCTTAACCCATTAGAGTCCCTCAAGTTAACATTCCTCAACAAATGGCTCACAATGGGAAGAGGTCAATCATGCAAGATCAACCTCGGAAGCAATCAAATCTTGGTCAACAACAAAGAAGGAGAGATCCTATCCATTAACCAAGACAACCATAAAAACATAGGAAGGCTCCTATGCATGCTCAAGGACATGGTATGATTCCTAACTTCATCCCTGCATGTCACTTTTATGGTATTTATGGTCATATTAGACCAAATTGCTTCCATTACATTAACAAGTGTCGAGCTAAAAGCATGATTGAGAAGAGAAAGATTAGAGCTAGAATGCATGTTCATAGGAAGGATAAAATTTATTTACATAATCCTACGAATTCTAGAACTCTTGATCCATTAACCACTAGGAAGAAATGTATATCACCTAAGTGGATTAGGAAAGATGAACCTTCTTGCTACAAGACAAACATGTCTCACATAGGTTCAACTAAGTCCAATGGACTTGGTAGGTCTATAGGACTTCATGACCTTCATTGATGAAGGGTGGTGATTGACCCCATATGGGGAACTCAAGCAAAGAGAGCAAGTTTGCATACTTGTCACATGCAAAAATTTGAAAAATTTTATGCTTCTTTATTTAATTGCTTGAGTATCATGGTTGCACTTATTTATATATGTCTTTATCTCAATAAGTGTGAACCATGCTTTGAATGCAATCCATTTCATATTTATGTTCAAACATGCATTTTTGGACTAGGAGATTTACATAGGAAGTATGATTTGTATGACCTATAATTATCTCCATGACATGATGATTCTTTTAGAACATGCTAATGACATATGAAAAACATGAAATTCAAATGACATGCTCAAATGAAAAAGCATGAATTGATGATTGCATATTCTTAAATGCAAAACTTGTGTGAAAAAGCTAATGAGACTCAAAATGAATAAAGGATCTTGTATCCGTTCAAAGGATTTTATAATCCAAATGTCCCTCTTTATTTATTTGTTGAACATGGCTACTATCATACGGGTATCATTCCCGGAAAAATCGAATAAGGTGCAAAGTTGCTCATGCCATGTTTCGCTTATAAAGTTGGATATAGTTGCTCTTAAATTAAAATCAATGAAATTTCTATATCCTTGCTTCTCTCATGACAATGGTGAAATTGGTTTGAATTCTTATTAGAAACCTTTGTCATTTGCTTTGCCAAATACCATTGTATTTTGGACTTGAATGATACATGTCTTGTATGCAAAACATTTTTAATTTACACATTTTAATAAAATAAATCTCCTTGTTTCTCTCCAATAAATTGAATTGTATAAAGTGGTTTATATGATTATGCAAATATCTAGTATGCTACTATCTCTCTTTGCTATATGTGACCTGGCTGGGGACTACTCCTTTGCTTATATCATGACAAAAAGGGGGAGTAGAATGCGGTAAGGGGAGTTGCAAATTGTAGTAGCGATTGTGCATGTTGGGGAGACTATACATTAAGAGGGAGTAACCCTTTGAGGGAGAGCATTGCATACACATACATTGTATGATGTTGTGCTTAAAATTCTTAAATGCAAATGCTTGTATTATTTTCACTTGATCCTATCACATACACTTGCTTTGGAAGTGTAATTTTTGTTTTGAAGAGTTGATAGTTCTACAAGAGATTGAAGACATGAAGATTTGAATTTCTTAATATCTCTTTGGAATGTAGAATATCATTGTTATCCCGTTAGCTTTAATTTAATTGTGAGGATCAATGTGAGTGGTGGTTTTGTCACGAAATAGCCAAATAGGGAGATTGTAAGGATTCCCATTCATTGATTAGCTTATTTCGTGGACAAACCACATGTTGCAATCACCTAAACTACCCTTACAATTCAAACCACATGTTGGGGTTTGAATTGTAAGGGTAGTTTAGGTGATTGAGGATCAAGCTCAAAGGCCTTTTTCAAGACCTCAAGGTGACAAGCACTCCAAAGGTATATCTCTAGTGCTTAATTTTCTTTGAAGAGATTTAGATTGCACACACACACTCTTAGCATACTTGCATTTGTGTGCATACTCTTCACATGTCACATTTCACACTAGCACTTTGATTGTTGTATCTTGTTGTGTGTTTTTGTGTCTTGTAATTCATTTCCTAGATATGTTTGGAAACGTCCGCGCTTGCATGAATGTGTGCTTTGTTTAGTGTGAAGACCACCTACGGAGAATGCCCTTGGCTTCGCTTTTGGTTTCACCAGTTTTGGTGAATCGACGGTTTGATCGGCGGCCATGACTGCCAAATGAAATCGCTGTTTGTGTCCAGAAGTTTCTGGAGCATTTCTGCAGTTATGTCGACGGCCATGACCGCTGTTCGAAACCGCCAATCAGACCTGATCGATTTAATCTCTTGGGTTTGATTCTACGGTTGAATTGGCGGTTTGGTAACCGCCGAATGAAACTGACGTTGATCCCCTGTTCATTCGGGACTCAATTCGGCGGTTTAATCGGCGGACAGTGGCCGCTGAATGAAACCGCCGATCGTGCGTTTTCAAGGGCAAACTTGTCTTTTCACATGCCCTGTTCTTGATGTCTATAAATATCACACTTTCTCATTCTCTGAATTAAGTTCTTTTGACTCTAAGAACCCTAAACTTCAAAGAGAGACATTTGATAGAAAATCAAATCAAGAACTCATTTTTAACACTCAAAAACCATTCTAATATGCATCAAAATATCATCTAGCATCATCTAGGAACATCTAGTATGTGCTAATGCATGGGTCTTCTTCAACACACATGGTATGGTAAGTTGTTCACTATTATCTTACATAATTAGTGTTCTTTCTTGTCAATTTATCTCATTTATAACATGTATGCTTTTAGATTAATTTCTACATACATGATTGAGATTATGTGTTGATTGAGTTATTTTGTGATAGCTATGTTTTAATGTTTATATCCCATCTAGCTAATTAATCTCATTATATGATTAAGATTGTTTTTGATAGCTAGGATTTCATGCTAATATGCCATCTAGCTAAAGTGATCTCTTTAAAATGATTGACAAGTAAGTCTTGTGTAGCTTATGGGATTAGGTTGCGTAGATCACAAGCAATTGAAGTCTTGATCTAGGATTGCTATTACAGGCCTGTGGGTAGTAGTGGTGGGTTACAGACCGAGATTAGGTTGTAAACATCATTACAAGTAGTGATTGCGAGGATTAAGCAATTAGACTAGGTTCACTTATACCGGGATTAGGTAGTGGTGGTGAGTTATACCGGGATTAGGTTGTATTCACCTTATCGTTAGTTTATTCAAGGTTCGAGTGTGGCGCACTTACCAGCTCGTGATTTTTCTTAGTTTGAGTTTCCACGTAAAAATCAAGTGTTATTTAAATTCCGCACTTTCCACTTGATTTATTGCTTTAACTAGTTTGAGGTATTAATATTGACTAATTGTGAAAATTGGTAATAATCATTTAAAATCTATTCACCCCCCTCTAGATTAATATTGAACACACCTTTATTTGTTTCAATTATTTTTAGCCTCGTAGAGCATTTTTATTTTTGGCTCATCGTTGAGCGCTTTTGTGTAGTTCATCGTTGAGCGTTTTGGGATAGTAACTTGGAAGTCATCGATCTAACTCATAGTAAGCTCGATGTAAAGCGTTTTTTTTTTTTTTTTAGGCTCTGTAGAGTGCTTATTTTATGACTCGTCGTAGAGAACTTTTTGAGGCTTCGTTGAGCCTTGTTTTATGGCTCGTCCTAGAGCATTTTTGGTGGCTCCGTAGAGCATTTTTGTGGCTCTCAGTCGAGCGCCTCTTTTTTTTTTTTGGATACTAAATGGAATTAAATACTTAGCTTTACTATTTGAAACATCAAACAAAGAACATAATTTTGATAATGCAGAAGCAGATTTTTGGCAGAGAATAAAACTAAAATTGGAAATAGACATCTTTAGCTGAGAAGTTTGTCAAATACCGAGAAGCTTGTCATGGTTCTCTCGCATACTAAAAGATTCCACAAATGCAGCTCTTCACAACCTATTAGAAACCATATGTGTGGATTTGATAGCACCACTCGAGATGGCTGTTAAAGTTTCAAGACAAAAACTATTTCCATACTGATGACTCGCTTTTTGTGTCGTTACCAAATTGCAAATTATCAAAAGATGTTTATAAATGAATTCTTACGCAATATATTTTAAGTTTTGAAAACTAGTAAAGTGGTAAGCTTAAGATTCGTTCCACAGGGATTAGGTTAGATTAATCGATTTGCTATCTAATCTAAGTTAGTCTAACTAGTGTGCAATAAAGTAAATCATGGTAAGTGGGATAATGTGTGGTTTGAGAAACCACCAAACAATGCATGTAAATTAGATGCACAAAAATGTAAAGAAAATATATGAATGGAGATAGGAATCTAATACAAACAACCTAAAATGGATAAACAATTAATAGGAATTCTAGGGAAATGATAGAGTAGCTAATGGACTATGAGAAATTCATACATGGCTGTAAGATCCTAGATCTTTGTTGGCTTGATTCCATTGTAAAACTCTCTTTATTTGTATTGATTAGTTGCTTAGGTGTTTCTTGGAGAGAGGAAGCTTCAAAGGTTAAAAGCAACGTATCTTGCAAATATCGTCTTCAAGAGGAACATCGCATACTTGGATGCTAAGGTATCTAGATTCTTCTTCCTCTTGCAAGGCGTAAGCGCACACACACACAATTCATACATGTGTGTCCCTGCATCGTAGTGCAAACATTTGGTATAACACATTCACACACTTCTTAGTATGCTCATGCATTGGTCTCTTATAGACAAACATTGTAGAATTGCATGCTTTGTGACTATCTCTTTGATATGGCATGCTTGTGTGAATTTGTGTTTGTTTGTTTGTGTGTTTTGTATTTTGGACTTGAATATGTTCTTATTTGATTCCTTATTGAGTCCCGGTCGTTTCGGTTACTCATTCATAAGGTTTCGAGTCCAAATGATGTAGCTATGCTACTTTGCATTCTCATTCATTGAGTTGACTTCATCGTCATTTTCTGAGATGATTTCTCAACCATTTTTCAAAGTTTTGTAGTCATAGTCGTGCATGAGGGAGTCACAGTTCGTAATCTGAAAACGGATTCGAAATCGGAGTTCGGATACCCAAGATACGGCTGAAGAACGTGAGGGAGCGCGCGAGAGGCAAGCATGGCCAAAGGCCATGCATTGGCCACCACGTGTGGAGGCCGTGGGACCCACGGCCAAAGTACCCCTCTGGTCCTGTGTGGCCCATGCACCCCACACGGGGTGCTGATGTGGCAGCCTCTGATTGGCTCACGTCTTCCTCTCTCTTCTCCATCTCTTTTCCCTCCATTTTATATTCGAAATCCCGTGCAGAATTTTTTACAACTTTTGATTTCTTATTTTGATCATATCTCTCTCAAATCAACTCCAAATTGAGTGATTCAAAAGCCAAAATTATTGGTCTTGAAGAGAGCTACAAACCCCAAGCATTTTCAGAGTCATTTGAGTTCGTTATTTTTTGCAGTGAGCTGATTTCAGTTCGTGACTCAATTTTTGTATGCGAAACTTCTTCTTCTCACTTCATCTTTTGATCATCTCTTTTAATCTTCCTAATTGATAGATGATATGTGTTTAGAATGTTGTTAGATCATATTCTAGGGGTGGTTGATCTATTTATTGTTGAGTTTTAGCCATTTGATTTCAATTGAACATATATTGCTAAACTTGACCTATCTTGACATTGATTCTAGAAATACTTTTTGTTCTTGAGATTGATTGTTGATTTCTAGGTTTTTGTCACATGCTCATGAACTAGGATTTTTTGATTGTGCTATCTACCATTTAAATCTAGTTCTTGTTTGGATTGAATATGTTGTGGATTTCAAGTGTTAACTTGTTCACTTGATTTCAAAGCTAGTTTTGTGATTTCTATTGAAAACTTGCTACTCTAGCTTTGTTTGACATGTTTAGGTTTCTAGATATTTTTGTGAATGACTTTGAATGTCTAATCTAGATTTCTAATCACATGTTCATAAGAATTAGCTACATTTGCTTGTGAGCTTGATTTGTGCAAATCTAATTCTTCATAGAGTGTGTTTGATCTACTTGCTCTATTTGCTTATGTTTGCATCATTTGCATCACTTAGATCATTGCCTTGTGAAAGGTTGAAGTCTCTTGCAAAGTGAGTGAAGCTTTGTCTTGAGCAAGAAGTCTTGGCTAGGAAAGTGTTCCGGATAGTCAAGCAAGAAGTCTTGATTAGAGTCGGGAGGACTCGGATAGTCAAGCAAGAAATCTTCCTAGAGACGTGAGCGTCTTGGATAGGAAGTTGCTTTCTAGAGGTGTAGGACACATCTCGGATAGGAAGTAGGCTTGGTAGTTCACTTGCCCGAGGGTAGATTATGAGGTGATAGCTTGAGCGGATATCATGTGTTGATAGCTTGAGTGTGTAAGTCCTTTTTGTATAGTGGATTGCTTTGCCGGTGGTTATGGTATCAACCCGTGGATGTTTCCTCTTTGAGGTTATACCACGTAAAAAATACTTGTGTCTATTTTCGCTTTACTTTTCATTATCTTCCATATCATGTATTGATTGTATCTCTTGTATATTGATTTTCACATGTATAGAATCATACTATACCATTGATTAAATCATATCAAGTGTACATTTCATTCTTGTAATCCGCATATTTTGAATTTGGAAGAATTTGGGCCTATACTTATTCACCCCCCTCTAGGTATATATTACACTATATTGCTTAAGGGAATTTCAATGGCTTCTTTAATGCGCAATCTACACAATCAAGGACCGATCTCGTTCGAAAGTGTTGCTTAGACCGTCACTACGAACCCTAAGCAACTTCCCACCGCAATGCCTAACCAATTAAGGAGAGGGGGTCACGGCGGGATCGGTTTGTGACGATCAAATGGTCTAGGCAATTGGGGTGATATCCCCACCAACAACCTATCCTACTCACTATGTGCTATAATCAATCAAGTGTGTCAATAACTCAATCAATTTTATCACAAATAATCCTACAACGGATTGCAATCAACAAGTATGTCAATACTCATTTAATCACATAAGTGCAAGATCTAATTAAAAAGTAAATAAAACTATACTCATGCAAACATAATATTCAAAGCTTTAATAAATATTCATGTCTAAAAAGTCTCTCAAATCATCCCCTAAAATAGGGGTTTAATTACACATAATTAAAAGGAAGTAAAATGTAAAGAAATCACCATTGGGTCTCTCTTGTAAGCTTGATCCTTCGTTGAGCTTCCTTGTTTGAATCTTGTGCAAAGAGTGGGTGTTGAGGATATGTCTAGATAGGTGGAGTCAAATGTGAAACAAATTATAGGTGTGTATAAAACTATCTAGAGGGGGGGTGAATAGATTTTAACCGATTTTACCCAATTTTCGTGTATGGTCAAGATTACGAAAACGCCCCTAATAGTCAATATAATATAGCAAGTGTAATATGGTGCGGAATGTAAATAACACTTGATATTTACGTGGAAACCCTCACGGGAAAAGCCGTGGGCTAATAAGTGCGCCACACTCGAACCTCAAATCCACTAAATGTGTTAAAGATTACAACTTAATCCTGGTATATAATCACACACCTACCTAATCTCGGGTATAAGTGGAACTAGTCCAATTGCTTGCGATTTAAGCAACTTAATCCTGGTCACAACATAAGACTTAGTTCTCTAAGAAGAGATAATACAACCTAAGTGAATATATGAATACTCAAAATGCAATTTAGAGTTAGGTAACCCTATATGCTTATCTAGGATGATGATTTTGCAATTAATTCAATCCTAGATATTAAAAGCTAGATGACATGTCAAATAGCTTAGCTAAACATAGATTATAAAAACCTAGATAGCTATCACAATACAACACTCAATCATATCAACACAACAATCTCTATCTTGAATATTAGAAATTAATCTAAGAACATGCAAGTAATAAAAGAGATGCCTTAATAAATAAAACACTAATTATATATGATAATAGTGAAGAATTTACCAAAGCAAGTGTATTGATGAAAGACCCATGCAAGCAAGTATCCTAGATATGCTAGAAAATGCTAGATGAAGTTTAATGCATATGAAAATGGTTTTGAGTGTTTAAATGAGCAATCTTGATTGCCTTTTCTCTCACAAATCTCTCTATAGACTTTAGGGTTATTGTATTGAAAGAGGTAGATTCAGAGATATGAGAAAGTGATGTATTTATAGACATCAAAAATAGAGCATGTGAAAAGACAAGTTTGCCCGTGAAAACGCACAATCGGTGGTTTCATTCGGTGGCAAGGCCGCCGTTTACAACCGCCGAATTGAGCCCGAGAAGAACAGAGCATCAATGGCGGTTTCATTCGGCGGTTATGAAACCGCCGAACAAACCGTAGAATCAAACCTGAGAGAATAAATCAATCAGGTATGATCGGCGGTTTCGAACGGCGGTCGTGGCCGCCGATCATAACCGTAGAATCACTCCAGACCTTTCTGGACTGAAACGACGGTTTCCATTCAGCGGCCAAGCCGCTGATCAAACCGTCGATTCACCAAAAGTGGTGAAACCAAAGGAGAAGCCAAGAGCATTCTCCGTAGGCGGTCTTCGCACTAAACCAAGCACACATTCGTGCAAGCGTGGACGTTTCCGAACATATTTGGGAAACGAATTACAAGACACACAAAACACATACCAAGATACAACAATCAAGGTGCAAGTGTGAAATGTGACAAGTGAAGAGAATGCACACAAGAGTAAAGCATACATATGCAAATATTACAAGTGAGTGTGTGCAACTAAATCTCTTCAATGAAAACTAAGCACTAGAGATTATACCATTGGCGTGCTTATCACCTTGAGGTCTTGAAAGGGCCTTTGTGCTTGATCCTTAATCACCTAAACTACCCTTACAATCAAACCCCAATCATGTGGTTTGTCCATGAAATAAGCCAATCAATAAATGGGAACCTTACAATCTCCCCATTTGGCTATTTCGTGACAAAACCACCACTCACATTGATTCTCACAATATAATTGAATATTCGGGATAACTAAGATATTCTACATTACAAAGAAATATAAAAAAAATAAAAAAACTTCAAGTCTTCAATCTCTTGTAGAACTATCAACCATTCAAAACAAAATATTATACTTTCCAAAGCAAGTGTATGTGAGATGATCAAGTGAAAATAAAACAAGTATTTGCATTTAAGAATTTAAGCACAACATCATGCAATGTATGTGTATGCAATGCTCCCCCTCAAAGGGTTACTCCCTCTTAATGTATAGTCTCCCCAACATGCACAATCACTACTACAATTTGCAACTCCCCTTACCGCATTTTACTCCCCTTTTTTGTCATGATATAGGCAAAGGAGTAGTCCCTAGCCAGGTCACATATAACAAAGAGAGATAGTAGCATACTAGATATTTGCATAATCATATAAACCACTTTATGCAACTCAATTTATTGGAGAGAAACAAGGAGATTTATTTTATTAAAATGTGTGAATTAAAAATGTTTTGCATACAAGACATGTAGCATTCAAGTCCAAAATACAATGGTATTTGGCAAAGCAAATGACAAAGGTTTCTAATAAGAATTCAAACCAATTTCACCATTGTCATGAGAGAAGCAAGGATATAGAAATTTCATTGATTTTAATTTAAGAGCAACTATATCCAACTTTATAAGCGAAACATGGCATGAGCAACTTTGCACCTTATTCGATTTTTCTGGGAATGATACCCATATGATAGTAGCCATGTTCAACTAATAAAGAAAGAGGGATATTTGGAATTTAAATTCCTTTGAACGGATACAAGATCCTTTATTCATTTTGAGTCTCATTAGCTTTTTCACACAAGTTTTGCATTTTAAGAATATGTAATCATCAATTCATGCTTTTTCATTTGACATTAGCATGTTATAAAAAAATCATCATGTCATGGAGATAACTATAGGTCATTCAAATCATACTTCCTATGTAGATCTCCTAGTCCAAAAATGCATGTTTGAACATAAATATGACATGGATTGTAAATAAAGCATGGTTCACACTTATTGAATTGAAAACATATATACATATGTACAACCAAGCTTACTCAAGCAGTTAAAAAGGAAGCATAAGATATTTCCGATTTTTGCATGTGACAAATATGCAAAATAGCTCTCTTTGCTTGAGTTCCCTATATGAGGTCAAAAACCAAAACACATCACTCCACAAGACATATCCCAATAGATCTACTAAGTGTTTTAAATCGAGTAGCATCTAAGGGTTTAGCAAATAAGTCTGCAAGTTGATCATTAGTCCCTACATGTTCAAGTACTATGCATTTATTGTCAACAAGCTCTTTAATGAAATGATGGCGGATGTCAATATGCTTAGTTCTAGAATGTTGCACCGGATTCTTGGAAATATTAATGGCACTCATATTATCACAAAAGAGAGTGAGTGTACCTTGGTTGAATCCGTAGTCTACTAGCATTTACTTCATCCATAGGAGTTGTGTGCATCCACTCCCCGCGGCTATGTACTCGGCCTCGGCCGTGGACAAGGAAATTGAGTTTTGCTTCTTGCAAAACCAAGACACCAAGTTGTTGCCTAGGAAGAAGCAATCGCCCGATGTGCTTTTCCTGTCATCATAATTTCCTGCCCAATCCGCATCACTAAAGCCTACAAGACTAGCATTAGTGTCAAAAGAGTACCAAATCCCATAGGTGGATGTCCCATTCATATAGCGAATGATTCTCTTAACAGAATAGAGATGGGACTCCTTAGGATCCGCTTGGTACCTAGCACACACACCCACACTAAAAGAGATATTGGGCCTACTTGCGGTCAAATAAAGCAAGCTACCTATCATGTCCCGATATAGAGTTTGTTCTACACTTTTTCCACTTGCATACTTGCTAAGCTTCAAAGTGGTACTCATGGGTGTATCACAATGTTTGGCATTCTCAAGACCAAACTTCTTCACTAGGTTTTTGGCATATTTGACATGGGTAATAAAAATCTCATCATCTAATTGCCTAATTTGCAAACCTAGGAAGTAACTAAGCTCACCAACAAGACTCATCTCAAATTCATGAGACATAACATCAACAAATTGTTGGACTTTGGTGTTGTTGGTGGAGCCAAATACAATGTCATCAACATATATTTGAGCTATAAATAACTCATCTTTGTTTCTCTTGATGAACAAGGTCTTGTCAACACTACCCCTTGTGTAGTCATTGTCAACAAGAAATTGAGTGAGACGCTCATACCAAGCCCTCGGTGCTTGTTTCAACCCATATAAAGCCTTTTTGAGGTGATAGACATGGTTGGGGTGTTGTGCATCCACAAACCCCTTGGGTTGTTCAACAAACACTTCCTCTTGCAAGAAGCCATTGATGAAGGCACTCTTGATGTCCATTTGGTGTAATTTGAACTTGTGAATACAAGATATGGACAAGAGAAGCCTAATGGACTTTAAATGGACAACGGGAGTAAATGTCTCCTTAAAGTCGATACCCTAAATTTGAGAGTACCCTTATGCTACAAGTCTAGTCTTGTTCTGCACTATGTTGCCATCCTCATCGGATTTGTTCCTATAAATCCATTTAGTGCCTATAACATGTGTGCTTTTAGGCCTAGGAACTAGAGTCCAAACCTTATTCCTTTCGAATTGGTTTAGCTCTTCTTGCATGGCAAGTGTTAGGATTATGCTCAATAGCAAGAGTGTAATATTGTAATTGACAATCTTTTTCATATTAATAAAGTGATTTCTGGTTTAACAAATCTTATAGCATTTATAGTTTAATATTATAATTGTCAAAGTAAATAATCATAAGGTCTAAAGACTATGAGAAAAGAAGAATTGTTCGTACATCTGGATATGTATGAGGTAGACACAATTCTTTAGTTAGTCTTGAATAATGTTCACAACTTAAGTTAAAGGTTATGCATCTTTATCTTGTTAAAGTTGTAGAATTCTTTTACTAGCATTTGAGTGGGATCAAATGAGATATGATGAGTCTAAAATCATCGGAGGGTCTTCGAGTAAAAGAATCTAGTGCACTGGGTGCATTGAACTGGATCACAATGAAAAGCTTTATCTAGAACCGTCAATAGATAATAGTCTTTTCATTATCAGGACAATCAGTGAGTCTATCTTAATCCTGAGATAAATGATGGACTTATGGTCTAAAATCTCTGATTAGGAAATATGTTTAGGAAATATGTTTCCTAGAGTTATACTATTGGTAGTAGTATACTAAAAGTAAAAGACTTATTTGGTAAGAAAATAAATAATAAGGTTTATTTATTTAATCAAATAAGGAAGTCTTTTATTTTTAGGATTAAACACTTATGAGTTGAATTAGGGTTATGATTCAAAAGTTGATAGTAATTAGAGTAAAGCACAAACTCCTTTTGTTAGAGAATTCGGCCAACCCTAATTAAAATCAAGAGGAGAATTCAGCCAACCCTAGGAGAAAAAGAAGAAGAATTCGGCCACCCTTTGAATTCGTCAATAGAATGGGTCTAAAATATTCTTTTACTTTGTAGTCTTTTGGATGTTTTGTGACTAACGTTAAGAAAAAGAGATTTTGTTTATCCATCCTCAGGTAGGCAATTCAAAGAAAAGGGAGACCACGCTCCTAGGTGATTCACGTTCGTGCTAGGATTGAAGATCTTGCGGATTACCATCGACGCAAGTCAATCGGATCACGCGACAAAAGGTATTATACTTTTATTAGTTCATATATATGTTTAATTAATTTAAAGGGTTAAGGTTTATCAAAGGAAAATTTTTAAACTATACTAAACTTGTTTTTAGTCTCGCTTCCGCTGCATTGACAGTATTTTTCCCTACAGCAAGAACCCAAAATTCATCATTTAAGGCTTCATCAACCTTTTTGGGTTCAATTTGAGAGGTGTAGCATGTAAAGCTAATGAGATTAGCTATTTGACGCCTAGTCCTAACACCCTCATTAACTTCTCCAATTATGTCATTTTTATCATGGAGTTGTCTAACCCATGGAGCGGGTTCTTTAGAGTTCAAGAGAGAAACTCTATCAATAGGTTGTGTGTCCTCATTATCACCATTGGACGTCCCAACATTGGAAGTCTCCACAACCTTCTCCAAGGGAGAGTCATCATCTAAAACATCCTCCTCCTCCTCATGGTCATTAGACTTGAGCCTTGTATCATCAATGACAACATTGGATGATTCCATGACGGTTCGAGTCTTCAAATTGAAAACTCTATAGGTTCTACTATTCAAGGCGTATCCAATAAATATACCCTTATCACTCCTAGCATCAAACTTGCCAAGTTGATCACGGTCATTCAAAATGTAGCATTTGCTTCCAAAGGTGTAGAAGTAGCTAACATTTGGCTTCCTACCCTTCCATAACTCATAGGAGGTATTTGATGAAGTCGTTTGTGCACATCAAAACAATATATATATATATATATATATGTGTGTGTGTGTGTGTGTGTGTGTGTGTGTGTGTGTGTGTGTGTGATCTTTTTGGAAATTATGTTTTACCACTTAAGAATCCTTTTAGGATATTAAATGTAATAATGGTAAGTTGGATTCGTTCCACAGGGAAACGAAGTAATAGTTAGGTTGATTAACTAATTTAAGATTGCGATAATATAAATCATGATAAGTGGATAGTGTGTGGTTTAAAATACCACAAAACATACATAAAGTAAAAGTAACAAAAGTGATAGGTAAAATAGAATCTCAACAATCTAAGATAAGAAAAGCGGGTTAAATCAAATAAGAGATACGCTAAGGGATTAGTGAAGTTGTAAGTGGATTAAGGGTGCTTTTCAAACTATCATAAAGAACCAATCTCATATGGATTAACCTCAAAACAAGGTTTGGATTATTGTGGTTGGTATTCCCTACAATAATCTATCCTATTTATTGAATTCTTTAATCAAATAAGGTTGTCATTCCAAAGGTGATTATATAATAGATTATTCTAACAAGATTATGATTAATAGGTTGATATACAAATTAATCATATAGTGACAAGAATCTAAAGATATAATAAATAGAAAATACATAGAGATTCAATTAAAATATAGTCAAGCAACCCCAAGTCCAAGTGTTTCTAACACCAACCCCCTAGATTGGGGGTTTTAGCTACACATAGTTACAAATAGGAAAAAAGAGTAATAAATGAGGAAATCACCTGTAGGTCACCTTCTTTAATGCTCAATCATTTCCCTCCTTAGATGCTCCTTTGTGTAGAAGTGTGATGAGTGTCAAATGGTGTGTGACTAAGGTAATATGGTGAAGAATATGGTGAGAGAGGAATGGTTTGGTGAAGTAGGATAGATTTGGTGTTGAATGTTTGATGAAAAAGGTAGTTCAAGGTTAGAAATGGAGGAATTTGGAAGTGGGAGTTATGGAAGAAAAACTAGGTCTAAAAATGCGAAGTAAAAGTATGCTTTCTAAAAATTTGTATATTCTTATGTGTCTTCAAACTCAGAGAAGAGGGATATTTATACTGGCTTTGATTTTGTGCTGAAAATCTCTTGGAAAGCTGATATGGCAGGAATGTCGCCATCGCGACCTCATGGTGACATTTTGTTACGCATTCTAAGATCCAATTGTCACCACGAGCATCATTTTTTTTGTCCTTTGCAAATGGCGACACTGAGGAATTTGGGGAAGGTCGCCATTTGCCATTGAATGTCGCCATGGTGACATGCAAATGGTGACCACACCTGATGCAATATTCTTTGGAGAGATTCGTTGGTCGCCATGGCGACCATGTGGTGACCAAATAGCGACCTTTGCTTCTTCTGAAACAATCCTTCTTGTCGCCATGACGACCATATGGCGACATATAGGCGATATTAACACACTTCCATGTCGCCATGGCGACCTTAAATTAAGCAAATGGCGAAATGCCCTATTTCATTGCCTTTATGCTCCAAGTTCCCCTTCTTCTTCACAAATGCCCTTGAGGCCTAATAAAACCTGAAACACTTGATTTAACAACATTAAATACGGGGAATAGCCTGAGAATAAGCGCAAAGAATAGGAAATAAGGGTATAAAATCGTACCATATTTGGTCCCATCAGTATTCCTAGATCCGGGCCTTAGGAAAACTCTATTCCCTATATAGCAAGCTGTATTGATGGTTTCGGCCTATAGATTCCTAGGAACATTGTTGCTAAGAAACATCACACAGGCCATCTCTTGAAGGACCTTATTCTTCCTCTTAACAACTCTATTTTGTTGAGGTGTCCTATGAGCGGAAAACTCATGGGAGATCCTTAAGCTATTGCAATAGCTTTCAAAGAGGGCATTCTCAAACTCCCTCCCATGGTCACTTCTAATCCGTTTTATGCTTTTAATGTTTGAGGTCATTTCATTTTGAATTTTCGTACAAAGCATTTTAAACTTATCAAAAGTTTCGAATTTTTCTCTAAGAAAATAAGTCCATGTGAACCTAGAGAAATCATCAACACAAATAAAAATATATCTCTTTCCACCTAAGCTTTCGGTTTGCATAGGACCCATGAGATCCATGTGGAGAAGCTCTAGGGGCTCCTTGGTGGAGAGATACTTGCCCTTTTTGTGCATGCTTTTGGTTTGTTTTCCTTGTTGGCAAGGTCTACAAACACCATTGGCTTTCTTCCCAAGCTTAGGGAGGCCACGCACATAATTGAACTTAACAAGGGTACGTAAATCCCTAAAGTTCATATGGCCAAGTCTTTCATGCCACAACTCAATTTGCTCATCCATGGACACATTATTTGAGACTATTCTAGCTTCAAGACAATAGCAATTGTCGCTAGATCTCATACCTTTTAACAAGGTTTGTCCATCGGGTAATAGGATAGAGTAATCATTTTTACTAAATAAGACGGAAAGTCCTTCATCACTTAGATGTGAAATGCTTATCAAATTGGCTTTCAAGCCATCAACAAATAAAGCATTGGACAAGGAGGGTAATCTGGGAATGGAAATGGTTCCTTTCCCTACAACTCTCTTTTTGGATCCATCACCAAAGGTGACACATCCTCCTTCCTCCATGACAAGAGTCTCGAAGAAACTCTTGTTTCCCATCATGTGCCTAGAGCACCCACTATCCAAATACCAAAAATTAGAAGAATTAGCCTTTAAGGCAATTTGTGTAACATGGCAAACATTTTCATCCTTTCTAATCTACTTAGGTAACACATTTTCTTTCTTAGTGGTCTTTGGTACATGGGCTCTAGATGTCCTAGGATCATACAAATCAATCTTATCATTCCTAGGAACATGCTGTTAGGATTATGCTCAATAGCAAGAGTGTAATATTATAATTGACAATCTTTTCATATTAATAAAGTGAGTTCTGGTTTAACAAATCTTATAGCATTTATAGTTTAATATTATAATTGTCAAAGTAAATAATCATAAGGTCAAAAGACTATGAGAAAAGAAGAATTGTTCGTACATCTGGATATGTATGAGATAGACACAATTCTTTAGTTAGTCTTGAATAATGTTCACAACTTAAGTTAAAGGTTGGGCACCTTTATCTTGTTAAAGTTGTAGAATTCTTTTGCTAGCATTTGAGTGGGATCAAATGAGTTATGATGAGTCTGAAATCATCGAAGGGTCTTCGAGTAAAAGAATCTAGTGCATTAGGTGCATTGAATAGGATCACAATGAAATACTTTATCTAGAATGATCGCACTCCAAATGTTCACATTTAGCGCTCCCTATTCCTATCTTTTGTGTTCGTTTTCGAGCACTTTTGTGTATATAATATGTGTTTTAGCTATGTGTAGGTAAATATCCCTCAGAGTGGGTGTTTTAACCTAAATGGAAGAAAACAGGGAAATTTAGGGGCAAATATGTCATTGTGGAGAATCAGGGGTCAAAGTAAAATATTCGGGAAAGTATTGAATATTCTGTGAATAAGGAGAAGAGCATGGGTGCATATTGTAATTGATCGTGCAAAGCACAAATCAGCCTGCCACGCCACGAGCTAAACGGCGTTGTTTTGGGAGGGTCCGCGTCAGCCTGACGTCACGCTGACGTTAGGTCGTCTTCAAGCTTATGCCGGGTCACCTCGACCCGCGACGACCTGACCCGTGTTCGACCCGGTTCAGACCCGACGATAACTCAGTTGTTTTTGCCCGTTTCTAATGGTTTTTTCGGTCGTTCTCCGCCCAGATCGGTAGCCGGTCTCCTTTCGATCATGATGGACCCACTTTGAGCCTCCCATGCAAAGGTTCCACTCTCCACCAAATCCTCCAAATTCCATGGCCATGCAAGCTCGCAAGCTTGGTTCAGCGGCTTCTTTCCCACGTTCCAGAATGTCCAAACTCATCGGAAGACGGCGGTTTCATGCAGCTGGAAGAAGCCAGCAGTCCATAAGGTTAGAACCTGCGGCCGACTTTATTTTTTTCCACCGCGAATTTGTGCGGCGGGAACAAACCCGCAAGGCAGGGTGTCTGAACCCGCGAAACTGGCCGACTCAAGAGGATTTTGAGATATTTTGGGATATTTTGATCCCCATTCGTTCCCTATACACTTCCCACTATATAGACATCACTTTGCCTCTCTTTAAAGGGGTGACCAACCAAAAACACAACCAAGAGCTTGGCTCTAACACACCAAAAGAGAGAGAGCAACTCCAAGCCTTCCATGGGGGCTCTTCCTCCATGGAAAGCCTTCCATGGAGAGTAGAGATGCAGAGATAGGAGAGGCTTGTGTGTCAAAACTGAGCCAAAGGATTTTCATAGCAAGGAAGAGCTATTGGAGGCTTGTCTTCAAGGGTTATTTCTTCATTTGCTCATCTCTTGTATTTCTATTGATGTATAACCCATTTGGGATTATTTGTAAACCAACACTTATGTTAATATATGTATGTTTGTTCATTTGCTTTGATTTGGTATTGATTCATTCCTAGATGTATAGTGATTAAGCTCTTTTTATGATATTCATATGTATGGATGATTATGTGTTGATATGTATGTATGGATGAGATTATGAGTAGATTAACTAAATGATTAGGAGTAGTTGTAATCAAATATCTCATTTGTTTATGTATGTTGATGTATGATTTACTATGTATGTGTTTAGAGTGATTAGAGAGAGTGAGAGTTGAGTTTGTGCTCGGATTTCCATTCCGGGTATAAACTTGGCTATTAGCTTTAAGAAATGGAAATAGCTTATGTGTGCATAATTATGCCACTATAGCTTTGGTTCATAGTTCTTGTGCTTAATGGGTCTAAACCCTAGACACAATCACTCTTCCGATTGGAAAGTGATGACATGATTTCGGGAATTCCCTAATCAAGATTCCAGGGTAATTTCCTTAATCAAGAGAACAAACCATTTACTGAATTAATTGGATTTACATGATAAACAATCCACATAAATTGCATAGTGTGTTTGGTTAACCGAGTGCCCATATGTGTTATATATCTTGCTATTCTCCCAGCCACCATTATTTTCGTAGTTAGGGTGTCTTGCCTCTAGGAGTAGAATAACTTAATTAGGAGTAGATTAATTAGATAGCCAAGACACCCGGCTACATTTCTATCCTAGTTAGTTAGTTTACATTTCCGCACACACCACACCGCATTCCTTTTTACATGCTTTAATAAACACTAGAACTAGATACAGTTAACGGATCCATCTCCCTGTGGAACGAGACCCTTGCTTACATGCTATACTAGTCATTTGACTCGTGCATTTGCGAGGTGATAAGAATAGAAATATCTTTTCTACTGGGTACAACGACGCCCGGTCATAGAACCGTCAGTAGATAAAAGTTTTTTCATTATCAGGACAATCGGAGAGTCTATCTTAATCCTAAGATAAATGATGGACTTATGGTTGCAAGTGTTATCATTTGAGTTATCAATGAGTACGATTATATAGCATAGTCTATCCTCGATAGTTTGGTGGTATTCATTTGTTAATCGATAGAGGACTTCATTTATAGATATGGACATCGTGGCTCCATTTATCGAATGAGAGTAGAATATCATCATATGGATGTTTTGAAGTATTAGATATTGAATCTTAACGTTAAGTTTTCGATAGAGTCTATTGAAACATGGCTTCTGGACAAGTCAAAATATCCAAGCTCAAAATGTGGCCATATGAGTAAATATGGTAACTTGGAGAGCTATAGGCGGTCTATGAGCTCTTGGCGATTACTGATATTCATCACGAGGATACACCATCTCCAATAAGATTGTCTAGGGTACGAATGAGAAATATTTACTTATTCTATATTTATTTAAGAGTTCAATTTTAGCTCTTTAATGGAATGAGTTAAAATTAATAGATCGGACCTAAGTGAATCATTTGTTGATTGTGATTAGGTTATGTCTATTGAAGCTTAAATTTAGATAGCCCGCCAAGATCCCCAATCCACACGGACTTGCATGAATCACTTGATATATTCTACCGGACCAATTTATGGGTCCATCTAGAATTGTATTTAATATATTAAGAATATAATTTGCACATTATTTATTTAATGGGCTGATCAATTATATTAATAGTCTAAATAATAATGCACATTATTATGTTTCCTAGAGTTATACTATTGGTAGTAGTATATTAAAGATAAAAGACTTATTTGGTAAGAAGATAAATAATAAGGTTTATTTATCTAATCAAATAAGGAAGTCTTTTAATATGTCATAATAGGATTAAACACTTATGAGTTGTATTAGGGTTAGGATTCTAAGGTTGATAGGAATTAGGGTAAAGCACAAATCCTTTTTGGGAGAGAATTCGGCCAACCCTAAATCCTAACACAAAAGAATTCGGCCAACCCTAATAACACTACATGAAGATTTTGGCCACCCTATATATTTGATAGGATAGCATTCGGCCACCTTCTTGATCTTCTCCTAGCTTGAGTGAATTATTTTCTTTTGCTCAGAAAAATAATTCATACTCTAGACAAGTGTTTAATTCGGCCAAGAGAGAAATAGAGAAAGGGAGTTCTAATTTCGATAGTGCACTTGTAAGCTTGAATATCAAAAAACTTTGTGCACAACTTTGAATTAGGTTCACGCGAGTTTCAATCTTAACGGTTGTTAAATTCAAAAGTGACCGGAACATACTTTCTAGTTTTCTTGGATTTTATTGTGACTAACGATTAGGAGGAGAGATTTTGTTTTTCCATCCTTAGGTACGCAATTCAAAGAAAGGGAGACCACGCTCCTAGGTGATTCAGGTTCATGATAGGATTGGAAGATCTTGCGGATTACCATCGACGCAAAGTCAATCAGATCACGCGACAAAAGGTATTATACTTTTTAGTATATATATATATATATGTTTAATTAATTAGAGCGTTAAGGTTCAAATTATGGAAATATTTTAAACTATACTAAACTCTATTTTAGTCTCGCTTCCGCTGCGTGCAATCGTATTTTTCCCTACACATGCATCATGGCTCTTTTCTTTTTCTTCTCAATCATGCTTCTAGTTTTACACATTTTAATATAACGAAAGCATCTTGGTCTAATATGACCATCAGAACCACAAAAATGACATGTAGGAATAAAATAAGGAATCATAAATTGTCCTTGTGCATACATAGGAGCTTTCCCATGTCTTTGTGGTTGAGAATGTTCAATCCATCTTTGTTGTTGAACCGGTCTAGCTTGCTTCCGAGATATAGCTTGCATGATTGGTCCCTTTCCTTTGTGAGCCATTGGTTGAGAAATGTTAGCTTGAAGAGCTCTTATAGGTTGAGCTTGAGGTTGCCTTCTTCAAGCTTCTTGGTGCTAGAAGCCATCCTAGCTAATGATTCTTTAGCTTCATCAAGCTTCCTCTTCAAACCTTTTTCATTCCTCTTAGATAAGGCTAACTCCTCTCTTAGCTTATCTTCATTCGATATGGATCTCACTACTTCTTCACTTAATTGGTCTATATGAGATGAGAGCTCTAGGTTTTCTTCCTTCAATCTCATGATCTCTCTCTTGTTTTTTAACCTTGAATTCTCAAACTTGACCTTGTAGTCTCTAAGATCCATCATATCTACATTTCCATTAGTGGAGTGAGATGAAGAACCATCATCACTTGAGTCAATTTCCTATTGACTTTCATTCTCTTCTTCACTAGAACCTTTGCTTTTGTGGGAGGAGGCAAATGCTATGAAGTTAGCCATGAGCTCTTCATCATCCAAAGACTCATCTCCTTCATCGGAGTCATCACTTCCACTCCATGTGGCGGCCATCATTTTCCCCTTTTTCTTGTTAATGTGATTAGCACATTCGGGGGCAAAGTGACCTATCCCACCACATTCAAAGCATCGGACTCCTTTCCTTTCGGTCTTCTCTTGTCTAGGCTCAAACTTCTTGAATGAAGTCTTTTTCTTCAAGTCTTGGCCCTTAGATCTAAAACCCTTTTTCTCGGACTTGTAGAATTTCTTAAACCTTCTCATCAACAAGGCCATTTCTTCGTTCGAGTCATCATTCTCCTCCTTCTCAACTTTGAAGGCTTTCAAAGCAATTCCCTTTTGCTTTTTAGGAGGTGTGGAGGTAGGACCCTTCCTAGACTCATAAGCTAGTAGTCTTCCTATCACCTCACTCGGCTTCATATCCTTGAATGTGCTATTCTCCTCTAAAACCGTCACCTTGGACTTAAATCTATCGGGGAGAGATCTCATAATTTTTTGCTTGATTCTCCTATCCGAATACGGGTTACCAAGTTGATGACCTTGGTTCACAATATCTATTAACCTTACTTCGAAGTCATTGAAGCATTCATTCTCATCCATCCTAAGCAATTCAAATTGCGTTTGGAGAACTTGAAGCTTCGAGTCCTTTACAACTTCGGTTCCCTCATGTGCAACCTCTAGGATGTCCCATGCCTCCGTAGCTATCCTAGTGTTTTGAATCAACTTATATTGATTTTTGTCCATTGCACATAGAATGGCATGCATCGCCTTCCTATTCCATTTTGATGACTCATACTCTTACGTGTTCCATTGCACCTTAGGTTTGAGCACATCCTCTCCTCCACCCGTAGGAGTCATCATAGGTAGATCATATCCGTCTTCAACCGTCATCTAAGCATGGTCATGAATTTGACATATGTAGGATTCCATCTTTCCTTTCCATGAGGAATAATTCAAACCGGTAAGGAGTGGAGGCCTTGTGCTAGAAGCACCCTCGTTGCCACCACCATTTCCACCATTTCCACCGTTTCCACTCATAGTGTTTATGAATGAATGAAATGAATGCAAATGTATGAATGATCAAAAATCACACAAAATGCAAAACACACCAAAATGAGCAAGGATCACCTAAGTATATCTAGGAACCCGTTCTGATACCAATTGAAACAAATTATAGGTGTGTATAAAAACTATCTAGATAGGGGGGGTGAATAGATTTTAACCGATTTTACCCAATTTTCGTGTATGGTCAAGATTATGAAAATGCCTATAATAGTCAATATAATATAGCAAGTGTAATATGGTGCGGAATGTAAATAACACTTGATATTTACGTGGAAACACTCACGGGAAAAACCATGGGCTAATAAGTGCGTCACACTCGAACCTCGAATCCACTAAATGTGTTAAAGATTACAACTTAATCCCGGTATATAATCACACACCTACCTAATCCCAGTACAAGTGGAACTAGTCCAATTGCTTGCGATTTAAGCAACCTAATCCCGGTCACAACACAAGACTTAGTTCTCTAAGAAGAGATAATACAACCTAAGTGAATATATGAATACTCAAAATGCAATTTAGAGCTAGGTAACCCTATATGCTTATCTAGGATGATGATTTTGCAATTAATTCAATCCTAGATATTAAAAGCTAGATGACATGTCAAATAGCTTAGCTAAACATAGATTATAAAAACCTAGATAGCTATCACAATACAACACTCAATCATATCAACACAACAATCTCTATCTTGAATATTAGAAATTAATCTAAGAACATGAAAGTAATAAAAGAGATGCCTTAATAAATAAAACACTAATTATATATGATAATAGTGAAGAACTTACCAAAGCAAGTGTGTTGATGAAAGACCCATGCAAGCAAGAATCCTAGATATGCTAGAAAATGCTAGATGAAGTTTAATGCATATGAAAATGGTTTTGAGTATTTAAATGAGCAATCTTGATTGCCTTTTCTCTCACAAATCTCTCTATAGACTTTAGGGTTATTGTATTGAAAGAGGTAGATTCAGAGATATGAGAAAGTGATGTATTTATAGACATCAAAAACAGAGCATGTGAAAAGACAAGTTTGCCCCTGAAAACGCACAATTGACGGTTTCATTCGGCGGCAAGGCCGTCGTTTACAACCGCCGAATTGAGCCCGAGAAGAACAGAGCATCAACGGTGGTTTCATTCTGCGGTTACGAAACCGCCGAACAAACCGCAGAATCAAACCCGAGAGAATAAATCAATCAGGTATGATTGGCGGTTTCGAACGGCGGTCGTGGTCGACGATCATAACCGCAGAATCACTCCAGACCTTTCTGGACTGAAACGGCAGTTTCCATTCGGCAGCCAGGCCGCCGATCAAACCGCCGATTCACCAAAAGTGGTGATGTTAGGATTATGCTCAATAGCAAGAGTGTAATATTGTAATTGATAATCTTTTCATATTAATAAAGTGATTTCTGGTTTAACAAATCTTATAGCATTTATAGTTTAATATTATAATTGTCAAAGTAAATAATCATAAGGTCAAAAGACTATGAGAAAAGAAGAATTGTTCGTACATCTGGATATGTATGAGGTAGACACAATTCTTTAGTTAGTCTTGAATAATGTTCACAACTTAAGTTAAAGGTTGGGCACATTTATCTTGTTAAAGTTGTAGAATTCTTTTGCTAACATTTGAGTGGGATCAAATGAGTTATGATAAGTCTGAAATCATCGAAGGGTCTTCAAGTAAAAGAATCTAGTGCACTGGGTGCATTGAATAGGATCACAATGAAATACTGTATCTAAAAACGTCAGTGGATAAAAGTTTTTTCATTATCAGGATAATCAGAGAGTCTATCTTAATCCTGAGATAAATGATGGACTTATGGTTGCAAGTGTTATCATTTGAGTTATCAATGAGTACGATTTTATAGCATAGTCTATCCTCAATAGTTTGGTGGTATTCATTTGTTAATCGATAGAGGACTTCATTTATAGATATGGACATCGTGGCTCCATTTATTAAATGAGAGTAGAATATCATTATATGGATGTTTTGAGGTATTGGATATTGAATCTTAACGTTAAGTTTTCGATAGAGTCTATTGAAACATGGCTTCTGGACAAATCAAAATCTCCAAGTTCAAAATGTGGTCATATGAGTAAATATGGTAACTTGGAGAGCTATAGGCGGTCTATGAGCTCTTGGCGATTACTGATATTCTTCATGAGGATACACCATCTCCAATAAGATTGTCTAGGGTACGAATGAGAAATATTTACTTATTCTATCTTTATTTAAGAGTTCAATTTTAGCTCTTTAGTGGAATGAGTTAAAATTAATAGATCGGACCTAAGTGAATCATTTGTTGATTGTGATTAGGTTATGTCTATTGAAGCTTAAATTTAGATAGCCCGCCAAGATCCCCAATCCACACGGACTTGCATGGATCACTTGATATATTCTACCGAACCAATTTATGGGTCCATCTAGAATTGTATTTAATATATTAAGAATATAATTTGCACATTATTTATTTAATGGGCTGATCAATTATATTAATATATTAATGAAAGGCATGTGAGCTTGTTTCTTTTAGTAAGAATGAGTCTAGTTCACATGTGGGCTTTTTAATTAAAGTCTAATGGATTAAATAAAATAAGAAAATAATATTAGGCCCATGTATATGGTGTGGGTGGCAAGACTAAAATAATAGTCTAAAATATGATTTTATTTTATTGATTGATTAAATGGAAATTAATTAATTTATTAGTTAATCATTTAATTGAGAATCAAAATCTTTTTTTGATCAGGAAATATGTTTCCTAATACTATTGGTAGTAGTATATTAAAGATAAAAGACTTATTTGGTAAGAAGATAAATAATAAGGTTTATTTATCTAATCAAATAAGGAAGTCTTTTAATAAGTCGTAATAGGATTAAACACTTATGAGTTGTATTAGGGTTAGGATTCTAAGGTTGATAGGAATTAGGGTAAATCACAAATCCTCTTTGGGAGAGAATTCGGCCAACCCTAAATCCTAACACAAGAGAATTCGGCCAACCCTAATAACACTACATGAAGATTTCGGCCACCCTATATATTTGATAGGATAGCATTCGGCCACCATCTTCTTCTTCTCCTAGCTTGAGTGAATTATTTCTTTTGCTTAGAAAAATAATTCATGCTCTAGACAAGTGTTTAATTCGGCCAAGAGAGAAATAGAGAAAGGGAGTTCTAATTTCGATAGTGCACTTGTAAGCTTGAATATCAAAAAGCTTTGTGCACAACTTCGAATTAGGTTCACGCGAGTTTTAATCTTAACGATTGTTAAATTCAAAAGTGACCGGAACATACTTTCTAGTTTTCTTGGATTTTATTGTGACTAATGATCAGGAGGAGAGATTTTTGATTTCCATCCTTAGGTACGCAATTCAAAGAAAGGGAGACCACGCTCCTAGGTGATTCACGTTTGTGATAGGATTGGAAGATCTTGCGGATTACCATCGACGCAAAGTCAATCGGATCACGCGACAAAAGGTATTCTACTTTTTAGTATATATATATATATATATATATATATATATATATATGTTTAATTAATTAGAGGGTTAAGGTTCAAATTATGGAAAATTTTTAAACTATACTAAACTCTATTTTAGTCTCGCTTCCGCTGCGTGCAATCGTATTTTTCCCTACAGGTGAAACCAAAGGAGAAGCAAAGAGTATTTTCCGTTGGCGGTCTTTGCACTAAACCAAGCACACATTCGTGCAAGCGCGGACGTTTCCGAACATATTTGGGAAACAAATTACAAGACACACAAAACACATACCAAGATACAACAATCATGGTGCAAGTGTGAAATGTGACAAGTGAAGAGAATGCACACAAGAGTAAAGCATACGTATGCAAACATTACAAGTGACTGTGTGCAACTTAATCTCTTCAATGAAAACTAAGTACTAGAGATTATACCATTGGCGTGCTTATCACCTTGAGGTCTTGAAAGGGTCTTTGAGCTTGATCCTTAATCACCTAAACTACCCTTACAATCAAACCCTAATCATGTGGTTTGTTCACGAAATAAACCAATCAATAAACGGGAACCTTACAAAATGGAAAGTGACAAAGGAAATGGGTGGAGAAGATGGAAAGAAAGAAGTGTTTGTGGTGAGGTAATCTAAGTGTTTATTGGAGAGGAGAATGGTGGGATTAGGAATGGTGGAGAAATGAGGTTTCTTGATTCACAAGAGATGTCAAGAGTTGTCTAAAAAGGGAAAATAGTGATGAATTTATAGGGTTTTCAATTTAGGTCACGGGTGGTAAATTACCAAAACAGCCCCTATCATGGCAAATTACCATTAAGTCCCTCAGATGGGACCTTTCCGTAAATTGCCAGGCGAAATAGACCTGGTCGCTGGGCTGAAGGTGAAGATGGGGTGTGTTTAGTAGGTCGTTGGGGTGTACACAGGCTTGTCTTATATGGGGTGCGTTTAGAATTGGGCTGGAGTGGGTTTAGAAGCCCAAATAGCCTCCTAAATGCACCGTTTCACTAATATGACGTGGTGCCCCTTGCCTGCTTTGAGTGGCAAATTACGGACAAACCCTTGATCTCTTGCATATTTGTGATAACTTCAATCTTCCCTAAATAATTACAGTTTTACCCCTAAACGACCAAAATTACACCAATGCCTTTGAAATTTATAAATACCTGAAAATACTTAATTCACACCATTAAATCATGGGATAATACCCGATAATCAAGCATAAAAAGAAGGAAATGACGGCCAAAATCGTACCAAATTTGGTTCTATCACATACTTAATACTACTCTTAGAAACAATAAACAACTAAAGAGATGAGTAGTCTACAAAAAGAGTTAAAACATGGCAATATATAAGGGGTAATCTCATCATGTTTTTAATGAACAAAAATTCCTTAATAGTCGTTGTTAAAATTCATCTATAGAGGCCTTTTTGTAAATATTATACGTATAAACATGACAACACTATCAAAGTCTCAGAGACAAGGAAGACAATATTGAACAAAAAGCTAGGAGCAAGGATCTCATCTGCAAACTGGTTAGTTGGAAAATGAAAGGAAAAAGTTAGCCTTACTAGACTAGTTTGTGAGCATCGTTCCGAAGGGTTTGCAGGAATTGGAACATCACATCTGGTACGGTAGAATTTGCATTACATAATTGCCAGGGCCCCATGGTGGGCGCTAAACTGAAGAGCCCGAAAATCTCTATTTGAATTTTTCGTAAGTCGGTGGGCACTGACAATGGTAGAGCGAAAATTAGTAGGTCGTGCGCTACGAGATCCTGTAAAAAATAAGAAGGTAGAACGAAGCGAGAGGCGGGGGGTGTCCCATTGGGGATTTTCCGATGCTCGAGTTAGACAATTTATCAATAAATAAAATAATTTCAATTCAACAATTAAAATGAATTAAATCTAAATCAAACTGTAAACGAAGCTGTCGAATCCTGGGTGGTGTCGTTCGGAAAGCCTTATGTTTTCTTGGGCTGAGCGTTGAGCAAATTAATTTGCTAAGAGGAGACGAGGCAATGCCGTCATCGATCCGTTTAGAATAAGTGATTTAGAACTGTTGAAAGTGACTTTGAGAATGGAGTTGAAAGACTTGCAATTGTTCTGCTGGGCGTAGATGTCGTCCTGTGTGTGTGTAGAAGTCGAATGAGTTGATCATGTGTGAGTGAAAAAAGGTGTTGGTCGAATGGTTTTGTAGAAATGGTGTTTGTTGTGGATCAATTAACAAACTGAACAAGTTGAACCAAAATAATAAACAAATTGAGTGGGCTCCATTTGTCCTCTTGCTTTTATGTTTTTATGTGAGTGAGAGAGCAAATCGTGTCCCTCTCTTTTTTTCTACTCTTGCAAATGACAAGGTGCCTCTATTTATAGTAAATGTGAGATTGTCTTTCACAAAGAGATCATGTGATCCCACTTATCTTGGCCAAGATATCTGAATATCTTTGAATTTGTTGATAGTTGAGCAACATCACAGACTTAGTCTACACATAGACTTGGTCTTTGTAGACTTAGCCAAGGTTTGCACTTGCTCTTGGGCCTACGATTGGGCCTGATTCATATAAAATATTTGGGCTTGTCAGCAGTCCAGATCAATAAAAGCCTGGTTACTGTTTGGGATGTGCTATTTTTGGCTACCACAATGGTTAATATATATAATATGTATCCGTATTGCCACTCATAAAACTAATTAGTACATCCATATTTTATTAAAAAATTTAATTATAAAAAAATCCTAATTGAAATTTACCATTAAGGATAGATTACCTTAATTAAAAATAAACCAAATACTATGTACGCTCATTAATTACACCCATATCTCTTTATTAAAATAAAAATAAAAATTATGATAAACCCTAAATTATGATAAACTCTAATTTTATTTTAAGTATCAAACTTTCTCATTATCTTATGATTATCACGTAACAAAGTAATGAAAAAAGAATTTTCATTGGACAAGGCTACTAGTGATGGGGATTTTGGTCATTATGCTAGAGTTCTAGTTGATGTGGATGTGTCATTAGTGCTGCCTACTTCAGTGTTGTTGGAAAGGGATGAATTTCATAGTTTTTTTTTATAGCTATTGAGTATGAGAATCCCCCGGCTTTTTGCTATACTTGCTCTTCTATAGGTCATTTGCCTAGTTCTTGTCGTTGGAACAAGTCTTCTAAGGTTCCTCTAACTAGTTCTGCAAAATCAACCTAGGATATAGCGGGGGATTCTAAAGTTTTTAGGGTTGATGGTTTTCAGCCTGTTCGGACCCGTTCTTCTAAATCAGTTTATCACCCTGTTATTACACCTCAGGAAGAGGTCCCATTATCCAATGTTTTTTCAGCTATTCACCAGGATGTAGGTGGTCAAGATTCAGTGGTTGTCCATACTTCAATAGGGTCTAATTTGATCTCAGGATCCACTTCGTCCGCTGGTTTGGTTCACTCTTCGGATCCGTCTTCGTCTACTGTCTCAGCTATTTCGGAAATGGTTTCGAGTTTGGTTCCTCCAATGATTTCCTAGGCATTGCAGATTAGCAAGGGTTTAGGATTTGATGACGGGGTCACTAATTCAGTCTGGTTTCTAGTTCTTCGGTTGTTGATCCTTATATTAGTTATGTTAGTTCGGTTGTAGGGGTTGTGCATGATTCGAGGACTGTTGTTCAGGGTTCTTCGGTGGTCAATCTGGTTCGCCCTATGGTCTCTACCATTTTATCTAGGTCTTCTTCTCGTCCGGGTCAGACGGCTCATCGGCAAGTTAGGGTTCATGAAGTTTTAGGCAATCAGTCATCTGAGGAGGCAATTGTGTCTTCAGCTCCGAATGTCAATGTGGATCAGAGTAGTTTACAAGATGGATCTAGTTTTTCTTGTTCTTCGGTTGTGGATCCTAGGGTGCAGATTTAGAACTCGGGTTTGTTATCAGAATCTCAGGCCGAGCTTCGCCTCATTGCAGATTCTTCATGGGCTTCCCAGATGAAGGAGAGTGAGTTAGCCGATGCTGAGGTTGCTTAGAGAGCTTTGAGGGTTGAGCATAGGCTAGCTTCTTTAAAGTCCAAATGCCGGGCTCCTCCGACTGCTTCCGATAATTAATGTTCTCTTTGGGTGCGTTTGGCACGGACATGGGACAGGACAAGGTGGGACGGGACGGGACGGGACAGGACATGTTGTTCTATATTGTGTTTGGAAGGCCTGAGACAGAACTGTGGACTGTACTATTATGCGTTTGGTTTGGCTGGGACAGGATAGGACAAGAGGTTCAAATGACCAGAGTACCCCTCTTATATATAAAACAACATATATTATAATATTACAATTTAATATATAATAATATCAAATAATAATATATATATATATTATTATTTGATATTATTATATATTAATATAGAATATTACATGTATTATATATATAGTAATATAATATAAGATATATATATATATATTATTATACATGTAATAATATTTAATATTATATATATATATATACTTATAATGTATATTAAATATTATTACATGTATAATAATATATATATATATATATATATATATATATATATTATTGTATGGGTAATAATATTATTATATACGTAATAATATTTAATATATTATATATTATTATATATAATAATAAAATAAAATATATATATTTTATATTTATTTTATATAATATATATATTATAATATTAATATATATATATATATATATATATATATATGTATGTATGTATATATAATAATAATAATAATAATAATAATAATAATAATAATAATAATAATAATAATGTTTAATATATCATATATATATATATATATATATATATTATTATTATTATATTTAATAATATATAATATATTAAAGATTATAATATATATATATATATATATATTATTGTATGGGTAATAATATTATTATATACGTAATAATATTTAATATATTATATATTATTATATATAATAATAAAATAAAATATATATATTTTATATTTATTTTATATAATATATATATTATAATATATACTCATTATTATTATAATATATATATATATATATATGTATGTATGTATGTATATATAATAATAATAATAATAATAATAATAATAATAATAAACTATATATTAAATATAATAATATATATAATATATTAATATATATATATATATATATATATATATATATATTGAATATTATTATATATTATATATAATAATATGTTTTTATATATTATATATTATTTTATATTATTATATAATATATATAATATATATAATATTATATATGTAATTATTATATAGGTGATATTTTTGTAATATTTTAAAATGGTGAGGGTAAAATTGTCTTTTCCAGACTTGTCCCATGCATGGGACAAGTCTGGCCTAGGGTCTGAGGTGGGACAATTTTTGGTGAATTTTGTCCCACCTTGTCCCGTCCCGTCCCAAGCTATTGGCGCGCCAAACGCGGGACAAGAGAAAATAGTCCCGTCCTGTCCCGTCCTGTCCCGCGTACCAAACGCACCCTTTTGGAACTGTCGTGGGATCCAGGGCCAGTCCACGAGACGGGTTCTTAGAGAGTTGTGTCATTTACATAGACCTGTTTTGGTTTGTATTGCAGAGCCTATGGTTGATTTTTCCTCTATCTCTTCAGGTTTCTGGTCTTCGCTCAGTCTTCGTCTGGTGGGCATGAATGATAGGGGTGAGTTGATTCCGACTATTTGGGTTTTCGCTTGTGCTTCGTTTCCTAAGGCTCAGATGGTGCACTGTCATGATGAACAACTTACTGTTTCGCTCTCGATCGGTTCTCGGGTCCATTGGTACACTTTTGTTTATGCAAGCACTTCTATAGTGGTTCGTAGGTCTCTTTGGCAGTCTCTTCGAGATATGGTTAGTTTGGTTTCTTCTTTTTGGTTGGTTGTTGGGGTTTTTAATGCGGTTCTGGGTGCTCATGAGGCTTTGGGTTCTCATTCTCCTGCATGTGGTTCTTGTGAGGATTTCAAGTCAATGATTGAGGATTGTGATTTGGTTGGCATTTGTTCTCAGGGTGCTCGATTCACTTGGGTTAGAGGTCGCAGTAACCGCACTAGAGTTGAGAGACGATTAGATAGAGTTTTGGTTTCAGATGGTTGCATTTCCTGTTGGCGGGAAATTTCGTGTGTGGCTCTTCCCCGTATATGTTCAGATCACTGTCCGTTGTTGGTTCAGTTGTCAGATTTTGAGGTTTCTAGTCAAAGGCCGTTTCTGTTTCAGAGCATATGGTTAGAGCATCCTGATTTTATAGCTATTGTTCGCAGGATTTGGAGCTCTCCTGTTATGGGTAGGCCTCCTCAAGTTGATATCTATAAGCTGAGAAGATTGAAGAAGGCTCTCAAGTCTTGGAATTGGGAGGTTTTTGGGGATCTTAACTCTGTCATTGCTAGGAAGTGTGTGGAGCTTCATTCTATTCAGCTGGATTTGTCTAACCGGGGTTTTCAGATGATCTTTTTGTAGGGAAAAATACGGTCAACGCAGCGGAAGCAAGACTAAAATAGAGTTTAGTATAGTTTAAATTTTTTCCATATTTTGAACCTTAACCCTCTAATTAATTAAACATATATAATCAAAAGTATCATACCTTTGTCGCGTGATCCGATTGACATTGCGTCGATGGTAATCCGCAAGATCTTCCGATCCAATCACGAACGTGAATCACCTAGGAGCGTGGTCTCCCTTTCTTTGAATTGTGTACCTGAGGATGGATAAAAAAATCTTTTCTTTTTCGTTAGTCACAAAAACTTCCAAGAGATTACAAAGAATGTTCCGGTCACTTTTGAATTCACAATCGTTAGATCGAAACTCGCGTGAACCTTATTCGAAATTGTGCACAAAACCTTTTGGTGTAAAAGTTACCAGTGCACTATCGAAATAAGAACAATTTCTTCTCACTTTTCTCTTGGCCGAAAATAATCACACTAGTCTCAGAGTTGGATTTTATTTTTCTCAAGCAAAAGAAATAACTCTCAAGTCCAAGACCTAGGGTTTTTGAATTCTCTTTGCACAAATATATTATATATTTTTCTTGCAAAAATATTTGCACAATATATTATATATATTCCGTGCGAAATACTTGCACAATATATATTATATATGCAGTGCAAAAAACTCAGCTTACATTATATATTATATATATATATCCGCATGACTTTAACATGCATATATAAAATATGTAATGCTATATCTCTTGCTTTTGCGGCTAAGTGCCATATATATCATATATTTTTATGTCTTGGCTAATTGCCATATAAATCATATGTATATATCTATTAATCTTTAGAATTCAACCATAATCCAACTCTTTAGTGTATTTGTGATTATATCAAAGACTTTCTAATATGACTAGATAAATAAATTCCTTATTTATCTACTTACCAAATAAAGTCTTTTATATTTATTATACTACCACAATAGTATACTACTAAGAAACATATTTCCTAGTCAGAAAAAGATTTTGATCATTAATTAAATAATTAATTAATAAATTAATTAACTTCCATTTAATTAAATAATAAAATAAAATAATATAATAAGCTAATTTATTAGCCTTGCCGCCCAAGTACTCTATCATGGGCCATATATTATTTTTCTATTTTATTAAATCCATTGGACCTTAATAAAAAGCTCACATGTGAACTAGACCCATTCTTACTAAAAGAAACAAGCTCACATGCCTTTCATTAATATATTAATATAATTTAACAGCCCATTAAATAAATAATGTGCAAATTATATTCTTAATATATTAAGTACAATTCTAGATGGACCCATAAATTGGTCCGGTAGAATATATCAAGTGATCCATACAAGTCCGTGTGGATTGGGGATCTTGGCGGGCTATCTAAATTTAAGCTTCAATAGACATAACCTAATAATAATCAACAAATGATTCACTTAGGTCCGATCTATTAATTTTAACTCATTCCACTAAAAAGCTAAAATTGAACTCTTAAATAAAGATAGAATAAGAAGATGTTCCTCATTCATACCCTAGACAATCATATTGGAGATAGTGTATCCTCGTGAATAATATCAGTAATCGCCAAGAGCTCATAGACCGCCTATAGCTCTACTAGTTACCATATTTACTCATATGACCACGTTTTGAACTTGGATACTTTGACTTGTCCAGAAGCCATGTTTTCAATAGACACTATCGAAAACTCAACGTTGAGATTTAATATCCAATACTTCAAAACATCCATATGATAATATTATACTCTTATTTAATAAATGGAGCCACGATGTCCATATCTATAAATGAAGTCCTCTATCGATTAACAAATGAATACCACCAAACTATCGAGGATAAACTATGCTATATAATCGTACTCATTGATAACTCAAATGATAACACTTGCAACCATAAGTCCATCATTTATCTCAGGATTAAGATAGACTCTCCGATTGTCCTGATAATGAAAAGACTTTTATCTACTGACGGTTCTAGATAAAGTATTTCATTGTGATCATGTTCAATGCACCCAGTGCACTATATTCTTTTACTCGAAGACCCTTTGATGATTTTAGACTCATCATAACTCATTTGATCCTACTCAAATGCTAGCAAAAGAATTCTACAACTTTAACAAGATAAAGGTGCCCAACCTTTAACTTAAGTTGTGAACATTATTCAAGACTAACTAAAGAATTGTGTCCATCTCATACATATCCAGATGTACGAACAATTCTTCTTTTCTCATAGTCTTTTGACCTTATGATTATTTACTTTTGACAATTATAATAATTAAACTATAAATGCTATAAGATTTGTTAAACCAGAAATCACATTATTAATATGAATAGATTGTCAAAAACACTATTACACTCTTGCTATTGAGCATAATCCTAACACTTTTTATGGCCGAGGCGAGTGTTCATTCTTTGCTAGATGTGTTGTTACGCAGACATGAGTGCTTTCTTTGAGATCGGTCTAGAGTTAAGTGGCTTTGTGATGGGGATCGTAACATATCTTTCTTTCATGCCTCTATCAAACGTAGGCAGTATCGTAACGCTATATCAACCCTTTCGATTAATGGGGTTCTCTCGGAGGATCGGCCTACCATCAGGGATCATATCATTAGTTATTATTCTGACCTCTTTTCCTCTGATGTTTCTCGAGGTGGGAGAGATTTATCTATTGTAGATGATGTGGTTCCTTCCTTGGTAACTACTGTAGAGAACACTTTCTTGACTAGCATTCCATCTGCAGATGATATTCAAGATGCGGTCTTTGCTATAGATGCTGCTTCTGCCCCTGGGCTAGATGGGTTTTCTGGTAGATTTTATCAAAGATGTTGGGATGTTATAGGTAGTAACGTGGTCCTCGCTGTTCAGGATTTTTTCATCACTGGAGTTATTTTCTCGGGTCTCAATTCCAACTTCATTGTTCTTCTTCCGAAGCTGAGGGATTCGATTTCGGTTGATCAGTTTCGACCGATTGTACTTAGTAACTTTCTTTTTAAAATTTCTTCAAAGATTTTGGCTAATCGTTTAGCTCAGGTTGCCGCCAGGATTATTTCTCCTCAGTAGTTCGGTTTCATTCGAGACCGACATATCAAGGATTGTATTGGTTTGGCTTCTGACTGTGTGAATGTGTTGCAAAAGAAGTGCTATAAGGGTAACTTGGCCATGAAGATTGATATCCGAAAGGCTTTTGACACCCTAGATTGGTCTTTCCTTTGTAAAGTGCTTCTGGCTTTTGGGTTTTCTTCTGTTTTTGTGGATTAGATAGACGGCATTCTTCGTTCATCTAGGCTATCAGTTCTTTTGAATGGGGTCCCAGAGGGATATTTCTGTTGCTCTAGAGGGGTTCGTCAGGGAGATCCGCTCTCTCCGCTTTTGTTTGGTATTGCAGAGGACTTCCTTAGTAGATTATTGACGAGGCTGGTGGATTCTTCTCAGATTCTGCCGATTTCTTCCCCAAGGGGTTTTTTGGCTCTAACTCATTTGCTCTATGCAGATGATGTTCTGATCATTTGCAGAGGCACTCAAAAGAATTTGAAGCATATCATGGGTGCTTTTAGGGATTATGGTGATATTTCATGCCAGTTGGTTAACTGGGGTAAGTCTTCAATTTATTTCGGATCTTCTATCTCCCCCTATCGGATTGGTAGTTTGCACTATTTGGTTGGTATGCAGATTAGGCAGCTTCCATTTTCTTATTTAGGAGTCCCTTTGTTTCGGGGTAAGCCTCGAAAAGCGGTGTTACGCCCTATTGCGGATAAGATCTTGTCTAAATTCGCTTAATGGAAGGGCAAGTCCCTCTCTCTGGCTAGTCGTGCTACTCTGATCAGATCGGTCATCACTGGTTCATTTGTGCACTCTTTCATGATTTACAAGTGGCCTTCTTCTTTACTGTCTCTGATTAACTGCAAGTTGAGAAACTTTTTGTGGACTGGTTCCTGTGAGGAGACTAAGTTGGTCAGATCGCTTGGGATCGTTGTTGTTGGCCTTACTCTTAGGGTGGTCTTGGTCTGAAAGATCTTGGGTTGCTGAATGACTCACTGTTACGGAAATTCACTTGGAAGTTTATGACCTCTGATAGTTTTGCTTTCACTTTTCTTCGGGAGAGATATCTCAGGCATTTGTAGAAGCCTAATGGAGGGTATGTCACCTCCTCAATTTGGTCTTCTCTTCGGACAAATTATAGTTCCCTTTTTAAGGAAGGTATCTGGTTGATTAGAGAGAACTCTTAGAGGGACTTTTGGCGGGATAATTGGTTGGGGGTTCCCATTTTGGAGCTTTTAGGGATTCCAGATTATTTATCTAATCCACTCCAGGCGAGGGTCTTGGATTTTATTCATGAGGGTAGATGGGTGCTGGACGATTGTTTCCGATCGCGCTTCCTGGATTTGTGTTTTCAAATTGATCGGATTGCAATTTCTCCTGTTGTGGATTCTCTAGTTTGGGCTAATTCTCGAGATGGTCGTGTTTCTTGCAAGGCTGCTTATTCCCAGTTTCTCCATGATATTCCTCAGGTTGTTTGGTGGAGAGATGTTTGGTCCCGTTTTATTCCCCCTTCTCGTTCAGCTTTGACCTGTCATCTGATGTTGAACAGGCTTTCTACTGAGGATCACCTTTGCAGGTCTGGGTTCCAGTTGGCTTCTCGTTGCAGTATTTGTGGGGTTAGTAGTGAATCTGCAGATCATCTTTTTCTTCATTGTCCCCTGGCAGTTGCTCTTTGGGAGGCGGTTTTCTCGACTTTCCAGCGACGTGTCTCTATCGATACTTGGTAATCCTTCTTCTTGCAGGCCATGTCAATTTCCTTTAGTGAGCAGGTTGGGATTTTATGGAAAACGGCTATCCATGCAGTGATATGGGGGGTGTGGACTGCCCGTAATCAGTGGATCTTTAAAGGGAAGTCAGTGGACTTTAGATTCGTCTTTTCTTTGGTTTGGCATGTGGTTTCAGAGGCTAATCGCCTAGAGATTAGTTGTATGCGTAATTGTATGGACGACCTTTTGATTCTTCGTCGATTTGGTCTTTATGGTCGCCCTTCTAAAGCCCCGGTGATCAAGAGTGTGGTTTGGTCGCCTCCGACCCCTGGTTGGATCAAAGTGAATACAAATGGCGCTGCCATGGGCTCTCCGAGGGTTGGTGGTTGTGGTGTTATCTTTCGGAACTGTAGAGCCTTTGTGAAGGGTTGCTTTGCTATTCCTCTTGGTCAGGTTTTCGCGTTAGAGGCTGAGCTTCTGGCGGCCTCATTGGCCATTAATTTTGCTTGAGAGCGATTCTTCTTATGTGGTTCAGCTTCTTTCTTCTCGTTCTGAAATAGTTCCTTGGAGGGTTCGTCAGGCGTGGCAGCGCTGCATCTTCCAGATCTCGCATATGGATTTTTAGGTTTCCCATATTTTCAGGGAGGGGAATCAAGTTGCAGATATGCTTTCTAAGCATGCTTTGGAGCTTCAGGCTGATTCTTGATGGTTCTCTGCCCCGCCGTTCTGTTCTTCTTTAGTTGGCAATGACTACATGGGCCAGGAGTCTTTTCGTTTTTCTTGATGTTTTCTTTTTCTTATTTGGTGTGGCTTGCATGCCTCTTTTTGTTTGGGGTTGTTTTCCCCCTGGGTCTTTGTGCTTTATTGTTTTTTTCACTTTTTTATTTTCTTTTATCTTTTATATATATGGATAATGTCTATGGGTTTTTCAACATATAATCGTTTGTGATGCTTTTTCCCTTTAGATCAGTTCAACTTTATTAAAAAAAAAAAAAAAAATTATAGAATTTGAATCTTTCGACTCTATGGATACACAGAATCAAAGAAAGCACAACTACAAACTTCTTTTATTACTTCTCCTCTCTTTGTTTTGGCCTGATTTCGATCCCTTGAACGATAAGACCTTCCTTCCAATTGCCGCCCGTAACCTCCATAACACTCATTTCCAATTCATTCTTTTCGCCTACGCCGATGAAAATCTCTCCTAACTCAATTTCCAACCACCCATCTCCTCTCTCCTCAGGGTAATGACCATCATTTTCTCTAGGCACAGATGATCCCTGCCATTCAAAACTCCGGCTGCGGTTATATATTCTAACAGGCCTTGAAAACCGGAAGTGGCACGGCCTCTGTCCTCTTTCCAGGTCCAAATAAACTGCCCGTTTATGGCTATCACTTCCAACAAGTCCAAAACTGACCTCTACAGGCTGATTTACAAATCCAAAAGCTACAATAACTAATTTGAACACTAGATAAGCCCCGTAAGTTGTCATTGGAGATAGAATGCAAGTATTAATCTTGCTGCGAATTTCGAGCCAGCATACACGGATCAACTCAGCAACCTTCGGGAATCTGGACTCGGGTACAGAAGTCCATCTCCAATATGTCGGAGTATCGCCCCAGACAATCGTGAGGTTCGTGGCGGATATCATATAACATTTCTTCCCACTTGGTTTGTCCAACTGAAAGCTCTGTAAAATATATCAACCAAACAGTCAAAACAATACATATTCATATCCCAATTTTAAATTAGGAATTTAATCTTATAATATCCAAACACAAGTCCCTCAAATATTTTCAATATTACGACAGCTGCTCACACGAATCAAAATGATTGTTTTAATAAAATAATATTAAACTACAACGTAAAATTTCACAATGTTTGTAATAAAAAAAAGAGAGAATATTTCAAAAAAAAAAAAAAAAAAACAAACAAAGAGAAATAATAATATTATGGGTTTAGCTCTCTCTGTTTTTTTTTTTTTTTTTGTTTTGAGAAGAAAATATAGTTTTTAGTTTATTTATTTTTCTAACATTTGAATTTTGTGGAGTCTTGGATTAAAATCTGATGCATAGTTTTCATACCGTAACTGTACTGTAGTACTGTTAATTACAGTAATTATAATATCATAATTATAATCTTGTAATTAATTTTGTATTTGGAATAAGCATAAATTTATTTAAAATTGTCAGACAATTGTTCAAGTTACACATAATACTACCTTTCAAAAACAGAAAAGAAAAAAGTAACTCAAAATACCATTAAATGTCCCTGAACGAAGCCTGAACCGAGAAAAACAAATAATGAATGAATTTACCATTTTACCCTCGTCAATAAGGATTGGATTGTGACAGAGACTGAGAAAAAGGTCTTTCTTGGAAGGAAAACCCAACGACGGCAACGATGAAGAAGAACAGAAATCGGAATCGGAGATCAAAGAGCGGTAATCAGGGGGCAAGAAGCGGTCCCAAACAGCATCGGATTCGGCGGCCGACTTGAATACGGAGTTGACACAAGAGAAGCGACAGGCGTCGCGAGGACTTGCGAAGGAAATCACAGTCGCTATGCAACCCTCAGGTAACTCTATCATCCCCGTATTTGGTGGTCTCTTGTAATTAAAGTCGTGGTTTTAGGGTTTATGAATTTCTGGCATTGGTTGGTTTATATTGAGAATAGAGAGGAGGTGGTTGAGGGATTCGGAGAAAGCTTCGCGGTTAAGTCTTCATTTCAATTCAACCATATATATATATATATATTTGACTGTGTCTATTTGTCTATCTAGACCAAGTATATTTTTTAAAACTTTTTGCGGTAGAATTCGAAATGTCGAATTGAGAGTCATTTGTTTAAACCCAAAATTTATCCATCCGTGGCTAAGCTACCCCCTTAGGACAATTCAATTGAGAGTTATTTATCCAAACCCTAAATTTATCCATCTATGGCTAAGCTACGCCCTTAGCACAATTCGACCGTATTATTTCTTTATTTTTATTAAAATATATATTATTATTTCTTTATAATTTTTTTTTTTGTATATATCTTTCTACGATATTATTAATTCTTACATAAAATAATATAATATAATCTCCTCCAAATGTAGACAACTTTTTCTAAAAACAGACAATTTTTTGTTTTTGTTTTTGTTTTTGACCTAACCTAATTTTGGACCGTCATATTACATAGATTTAATTCCGTTTGTGTTTGTTTTAATGTTTTTGGTGTTTTGGTTTGGACTTTGAAGTTGTAATTTAATTATCTAATTTTTTTTTTAAATGTAATATATTTTTTAAAATATTAAATAATATTAACAGTTGAACCGATTGATCCACTGGTTGAATCAGTAACCCGTGACCTGATCCCTTTACCGGGTTGGTGTCCAGACCGGGTTTGATAACACATGTATTATTTTAAATATAGGGTTATCTTAAATATTGTAACATCACAATAAAAAAAAGTGGAAATATGGGAAATAACACTTTTTTTTTTTTTTTGAAACTAAAATACCCTCATCTCTTTATTTTACTATGTTTTTGCCATTTTTAGTTTTTTTTTTCTTCCAAAAAACCTCAATTGATGGAGGACCAATGACCTCAAATGGAGGTCAAAAAGACCTCCATTAGAGGTATGTTCGAAAAAAAAGTCTTGGAAAAAAAGGTAGACCTCCATTATAGTTTTGCCTAATTAGTATCGAAAATTGTAAATATACCTAATAAGTCTCGAAAACTACAAAATAAGTATCCGAAACTACAAAATAAGTCTTAGAAATTAGAAAATAAGTTTCGGAAACACCAAAATAAGTATCGGAAACACGAAATTAAGTATTGGAAAACAAAAGCGCGAGACTTATTTTTGTGAGTGTGTTTTAAGTATATTTTTGTTAGATCCACACTTTAAGTTCTATTAAAACTTAAATTATTAAATTTGTGATAGTCTTAAAACTCACTCTTTAAAGAGTGCTATTAAATTTTCAAACCCTAAAAAAAGTCTACTTAAGTGTCTTATAAAAAAAAAAAAAAAATATATATATATATATAATAATTAGGCTGAGAAAGAAAATAAGAATTGATATGAGAAGTCAAATAAATTTGTAATGACAAAAAAAGGATAAAAAAAAATGTCAACAAAAAAAAAAAAAGAGTTTTAGTCCGTCTTTGGTTTGGTTTGGTTTGTTTGTTTTTGTTCTGTTTGCATTCCTTTGTTCGCTGCTGTTGTATTACGGAAACTATTATGTAGTACGCATTCGAATACAATGACATGGCCAGGCATGTGTGTTGGACTATTTTATACCGCACAATGATTTTATACTATTCATTATTCAATACAGGGCTTCAAACATGCCCTTTAAAGCTTTAACGAACGAATATACAATGTATATGAAAATTATTATTCTAAACAAGGTTTTATATGGACTATGGAGTTTAGGACCAGAGAGAAAAAAAGAATTGTTGAATTTTATTTTCTATTAAAAAATAAAGTTAAAAAAAATAAAATGAATCTTAATAACTTTTCATATTAAAGGGACCCTTTTCCTTTTACTTTTTAAATATAATTGAAAACAGATCATCTCTTGTTATCTTATAGAAAAGTTAGATTCAATTTATGGTGAAATTCATTATATATATATATATATATATTTAATGAATTTCGCCAAACCGATCAATTCGTCCAAACCAAACCAATTTAAGCGGGTTGGTTTGGTTTCGTTAAATAAAATAAACTGATTGTGTTGTTTTTTAGCAACCCAATTGGTTTAGGTTAGTTTGTGGGTTGTGTTTTATCAAACCATATAACCTAACCCAAACCATTACATACTTATATATATATATATATATATTATTAATTAAATTATCGGAGAAAACAAATAAAAACTAAAGTTAACCCAGTGCAACAAGAAGTAAAGTTTGAAACTTCAAAGTGGTTGCTTAGACAGTGGTGGATATTATTAATTTAGAATCTTAAACAATTTAGTTATATTTTATAAGTTTTAGGCGTTTTAGACTTGAGTTTTTTTTAACGATTATCATTCTGCACTTGAGTTAAATTTAGTATTATAAATCAGTATTAGAGTAATGCTAGACTTCTCAAATTCTTTCCCAAATGTTATGAGTGCTGTGATGTTGACACCTTATGTCCTACACACGTTTGGGAAAGAATTTAGGGAAAAAATTGGGAAACCTAACATTACTCTTAGTATTATTGTTTATCTTATTGATAATTGGTTTAACTACTTATACTGATAATTTGATATTATTAAATTTATTCAAATAAAAAATAATGTAATTATTTTCTTAAACCGTTAAACCAAACCAAACCAAACCGATTTTTATCGGTTTGGTTTGGTTTGGTTTGGTTTGGTTTTACCTTATAAATGGTTTAGTTTGGGTTGTAAAAAATTAAACCGATTTTATAATGGTTTGGTTTGGGTAAAGTCAAACCCAACCCAAACCAACCCATGCCCACCCCTTTATAATAAAAGGAAAAGGTTTTTTTTTTTTTTTTTTTTTTAAAAGATAATTCTTTTAATAATAATCATTGAATTAATCCAAAAACTTTCATTAAAAGTGGTGCTGAGTGTAATACAATATGAGAGTGCTGATCAGAAAGTATTCATATATATATATATATATATTAACAATTTGTTTTATAGAATTTTTACATTCGACATGAGCAAGATTTGAACTCAAAAATCGTGTACAACTGGCCAATATTTAAGTTCAATATCTAAGGATTGTAGTTGAAAAATTCAATAAAACTTTTAAAACATTTAAATTGTTTTTAAATTTGACAATTTGTTAAAAATACCTTCCAAAATTAATCAAATCTATTAAAAAATTGGCATATGACGGTCTGTGATTGAATGGATGAATGGTCCGAATGAAACCATCCCATTGAAGTTTTCCTTATTTCATTTATTTTTTAATCAAAAACTTCAACGGAAATTTTTTTAAAAAAAAAAAGAAGAATTCAACGGAATTAATAACTTCTTCCCTTTGTTAGTATCCAGTAAAAAACATACCAAATTATTTAATTTCAAGATATTTATTTTAAATATCATATTTTTCAATATAAAAAAGTAGTCTCATTTAGTCTTGATAACATCTTAATCCTATACTATTTTATAAAGAGAAATGTTAGGCTTCCTAAATTATTTCCCAAATGATGTTGGCATATAAGGTGTCGACATCTTATAAATCACGAGATTATATGGTGAGTGATGTGATGTTGACATGTGCCAACATCATTTAGGAAAAAAGTTGAATTTTTTTTGGAAAACCTAGCATTACTCTATCACTATATTATAACAAATTGAGGAAGAATAGATGACTTAATAGTGTAAGCACCTAATATCCACGTTCGATGAGATTATGGATTTTATCACTATATCATAACAAGTAGGGGTGGGCACTAAGTTCGAAATCGAACTGAATCGAACCAAAAAAAGGGTGTTCGGTTCGGTTCGGTTCGTAGAATGAATTCGGTTTAAACCGGTTCAAAAAGATGAAAACCGAAAACTTTTCGGTTTAAACTGGTTTTGGTTTTCTAAAACCGGTTTGAACCGATTAAACCGTATATATAAATATATATATTAAAAAAAACCCCTAACTGACTAACTCTGTTGTTTCACACTTTCACTTCTATTCTCTCATCTCTACCTCCATGTTCCTCAACTGAGAAGAGAACTCTGTTCTTAACCTCCAATCTGCTCAACCTCCGATCTACTCCGTCGCCCATCTCAACTCTATTCCTTAACTCTCGTACAAGGTTTGTTAACGCCCGTCTCTTCTTCTTTTTCTAATTTTTTTTTTACCTCCGATTTGGTTGGATGTCAATGAAGAAGAAAGATTATTTAAGAAGATGTAGTGACAAAAACATTGTTAGTGATCATGGATTATCTTCTCCTAAGATTACTAAGAGCTTGAATAATTCTGGGAATTTAAAAGATCAATCTCCGTAAAAACATGGTCATCGACTAAGCTGGTGAAGATCTTCCGACTCCTTTTCTTCTCATTTTTTTGGGGTTAATTTCGTTGTAAATTGTAATTAGTTTGGGTTGTTAACTTCTGTATGCATTGTACAAATTAATTCAAATGATACTTGGATTTTCCTTCCACAATGATCAATATTAATTTATTTATTTTTAATTATTATTCAAAATTCACTTGATCAGACACGTAAAGCTCGCCTTTTTTAGATGAAGTCTAATAAATGAGATGTTGGATCAATCAAAACTCATGAACCAGCTAGGTTAGGCAACACTAAAAAAATTACACAACCCATCAAATTTAAAAACATATTAAAAAAGACACATTAGCCCATTAGGCCCAAAACCGAAATGAATCGAATCGATTAAAATCAGTTCAGTTCAGTTCGGTTACATTTCTTATTTGGTTTAAACTAGTTCAATTTTGTGTGAACCGAAATATTTTCCGTTCAATTCGGTTTTGCCCAAAACCGAACCAAACCGAACAGTGCCCACCCCTAATAACAAGTCACCATTTCACTCTTAACTTTCAAGTCGTACGCATTTCACTCTTTAACTTCCATAAAATAAATAAATAATTGCCGCACTAACACAGTAGGATATGTTTGTTGCCATGTATTTTATTGTATTAGACAATTAAAATGTATAAAAATAATACAATACATTGTTTGGTGCAAACACTGTATTGTATTATTTTTATACATTTTAATTGCCTAATGAAACAAGCACCATATTAGTTAATACATAATATTTGGTGGTAATAGGTTTTATTGTATTAGAAAAAAAACACTTTTTTTTTTCTATTTTTTCCCAACAAATATGGAATATCGATGAAAATATGTGTTATGCTGCTATTTTATTATAATTTCAAAATTATATTGGAAATATTTATTTTATTTATAAAATATTATTTATTTAATTTTTGTATCAATGAAAATAAATATTTATTAATTTTTATATAAAAATATTTATTGATTTATTCATGGTAAGAATATTTAAAATGAATTATTAACTATTGTAAGGACCTCTATTTTGTGATCGACTTATTTCATGACAAACCACATTGGGGATGATTTTGTAATGGGTAGCTTAGGTTCAAATTGGCAAGCTTCCAAGCATCTCCGTGACTTCAAGAGCAAAAGGTATATCACTTGACTTGATTTTTAAAGAGATTATGTGCACACACAGTTACATGCATTCCAATATTACTTGCATTTGTATTTCCATGATTGTGTGCATTTATGTCTCATCTCACACGCACACTTTGTTGTTAGTTCTAAGTGTGGTTTTATGTGGTGTAATTCGTTTCCGTTTGTGTGATTCGAAATATCCGCGCTTACATGATGGTTTGCATGTCTTAGCACGATGGTTGACCATTCGAGAAGGTCACATTCTTCTCTTGGTTTGATCTTAGGTCTCATGGTATTATACCTTGAGTTTGGGTAATCTTGGTGTTGTCTAAATCTGACATTTGGTCACTCAAATGACCATAACTCTTTCTACAGAAATCAAAATCTTTTTTTTGTAAAAAGGAGTAGAAATTAGACATCCATACCTTTCCAACGGTATATCATACGAAAGGTTTCGATATCATTTGGTCATGTTTCAGGACATTTGAACCTAGAGCAGTTGTGTTGTCTCTACCTCTGTGTGGTTTTCACTGTGGTTTGCTCACCAAAGGAAACCACTGTCAAGACAGCTGTGAAAGCCACAGTGGTTTGCTCACCAGAGGAAACCGCTGTCAAGATCGCTTTGAAAGCCACAACGGTTTTCACAACGGTTTAGGCTATTTTTGACTAAACGATCCTACTTCAACTAGGGCTTCTATATAATCTTTATCTTCTTCCTTTGGTCGAACTAGAGCTTCAAATATCATATTTTAGAGAGAGGTTAGAACTCCTAGAGAGAGAAAGCTTTAAGAAAGCTTTAAGAAAGCTTCTTTGATTCTCCAAACCCAAAACCCATCTTCATCTTGCATCATTCAACATCATTTGAGCATGGGTCTTATTGATTTCATGACTAGGTAAGTTAGAACTTCATTTAATATTATTTATTTTTCTTCTTACTTTATATTAGGTATTTATTGCTTGATTAAATACCTTGACTCACTCTATTGAATATATTTATAAGTCTTAATTGCATGATTGGGTTTCTTTGTGATAACTTGCATGATTAGGCCGATTTTCCCTAAATAGCTAACCCTTGAACATTCTTGTGAAATTGATTGATGATTAGATTGATATATTAATGTTTATTTATCTAGTAAAACTCTACTGAATGTTCATGTCGATTTAATTGACAATTGGGTTGTTAGATTTCTCTACACCTAGTTGAGAGAGAAGCTCTTCAAGCTTCATTGATTAACTCTCTAACCCTTTCCCATATGCATTTATGTCATTAATCATTCATGGTTCTTCATTAAACATCTCCATTGTTTGCTAAGAACAAAAACCCCTTTCATTAATTGTTATTTGCTTGTTTAACTTCATTAATTGCATATCTTTGAAGTTATGGAAATTGTTTGAGGGTTAGTTGATAACTAGGTTGTTGGGTATTTATATCTACATCTAGTTAAGCATAGATTGTTTTGTCATGCATTTTATGTATTGAGCATTCATTACATGTTCTCACTTAGACTTTGAAATCTTTTCAATGAGTCAAAGTTTTGTGGCTTCTAGGTAAAGTTGCACAAGCAAGTGAAGTCTCACTTAGACTTTAGTGATATGGATTGGGCAAGAATTTGTGATGATATGAAGAGTACATCGGGTGGTTGCTTCTTTCTAGGGAACAACTTGGTGTCATGGTTTTGCAAGAAGCAAAACTCCATTTCCTTGTCCATGGCCGAAGCCGAATATATTGCCACCGGGATTGGATGCACACAACTCCTTTGGATGAAGCAAATGCTTGTCGACTACGGATTCAATCAAGGTACTCTAACTCTTTTTTATAATAACATGATTGCCATTAACATTTCTAAGAATCCAGTGCAACATTCTAGGACAAAGCATATTGACATCCGACATCATTTCATAAGAGAATTAGTTGAGAACAAATGCATAGTACTTGAACATGTAGGTACAAATGATCAACTAGCGAATTTATTTACTAAACCCTTAGATGCAACTAGGTTTCATGCACTTAGTAGATCTATTGGGATTTGTCTCGTGGATTAATGTGGTATGGAAATTGACCCCATATGGGGAACTCAAGCAAAGAGAACAAATATGCATACTTGTCACATGCAAAAATTTGAAATATTTTATGCTTCTTTATTAATTGTGAAACAAATATTACACGGTGTGTATAAAACTATCTAGAGGGGGGGGGGGGGGGGGGGGGGGGTGTGAATAGATTTTAATCTGGTTATTACCAAATTTTCGCAATTAGTCAATTTTACGAAAATAACCCCAATCTAGTCAAAACAATAAATCAAGTGTAAAGTGCGGAATTTAAATGACACTTGATTTTTACGTGGAAACCTTCAACAAGGAAAAACCATGGGCTGTTATGTGCGCCACACACAATCCTCGAATCCACTAATTGTAATAGTGTCCACAACCTAGGTTGACCACGTCAAACCCTACACAGTAACTAACCCACCACCACTACCCGCAGGTCTTTAAAAGTGAACATAGATCAATTTGCTTGCGGCCTAAGCAACCTTAGCCACAAGACTTACTTCTCAATGAAGAGATTAAACAACCTATGTGAATATGCAAGATATCCAAATATGCAATTAATGCTAGGTTACACTAAATGCTTATCTAGAATTATAAGATGACAATTAAATCAATCATAGATATTAATTACTATATGTCATGGCATAAAGCATAGCTATATAAGATAAAGCAATCCTAGGTATAGCTATCAAAATACAACTCACAATCAAACAACATAATAATCTCAATCTTGTATTTAGAATATGATCTAAAAGCATACAAGTAATAAAAGAGATTAATTGCTAAGTAAAAACACTACAATGTATGAAAATAGTGTTCAACTTACCAAACTATGTGTGTTGAAGAAGACCCATGCTTAGATGCATCCTAGATGATGCTTAGATGAAGATTCATGCACATGGAAATGAGTTTAGAGAATCAAATGAGCAATCTTGTTGTCTTTTCTCTTAAAAAATTTCTCTTTCTCTTTTAGGGTTCTTGATATTTAAAGAGCTGAGTGAAAGAGAGTGACATAATGGTGTATTTATAGAGAGCAACAAAAGGCTTGGTGAAAAGACAAGTTTGCCCCTGAAACGCGCCAATCGACGGTTTCAAAACCGCCGATCCAACCACCGAATTGAATCCCGAGAGAACAGGGGATTAACGGCGATTTCATTCGGCGGTTTCATAATCGCCAATCACAACCGCAGAAATAAACCCGAGAGATAAAATCAATCAGGTCTAAACAGCGGTTTTGAACATCGGTCATGGCCGCTGATCATAACAGCAGAACTGTTCCAGAACCTTTTGGACTCAAAAGGCGGTTTCATTCGACGGTCATGGCCGCTGATCAAACTGCCGTTTCACCAATTGTGATGAAACCAAAGGAGAAGCCAAGGGTATTCTTTGAAGGCGATCCTCGCGCTAAACCAAGCACACCAACATGCATGCACGGACATTTTCGAACAATCTTCGAGAAACGAATTACAAGACACACTAACAAGATACAACAAATAAGTGCAAGTGTGAAATGTGAAGAGAATGCACACAAGAGCAATACACACATATGCAAGCATGAGTGGTGTGTGTGTGTGCAACTAAGTCTCTTCAATGAAAACTAAGCACTAGAGACATACCTTTGGAGTGCTTATCATTGTGAGGTCTTGAGAGGGCCTTTGAGCTTGATCTCCAATCATCTAAGCTACCCTTACATTTCAAACCTCAATTGTGGTTTGTCACTGAAATAAGCCAATCAATCTTTGAGGAACTTACAAATTGCTTGAGTATCTTGGTTGCACATATGCTTATATGATATTTTCTTCAATAAGTGTGAACCATTGCTTTGATTGCAATCCATGTCATATTTATTTTCAAACATGCATTTTTGGACTATGATATTTACTTAGGAAGTACTCTTTGAATGACCTATAATTATCTTCATGACATGATGATTCTTTAAATGACATGCTTAAAATGAAAAGCATGAATTCTATGACTTGCTTAAAAATGAAAAGCATGATTGTTGATTGCAAATTTCTACGCAAAATTATGTGTGAAAAGCAAGTGAGACTCAAATAAATAAAGGATCTTGTATCCGTTCTGAGGATTTTAAAATCCAATGTCTCTCTTTCTTTATTTGTCGAACATGACTACTGTCATACGTGTATCTTACCCGGAAAAATAAAAAATGGTGCAAAAGTCGCTCATGTCATGTTTTGCTTATAGAGTTGGATATAGTTGCCCTTTAAAAGTGAATGAATGACATTTTTATATCCTTACTTTGATTCATGACAAATGGTAAATTTGGTTTGAATTCTGTAGGAAACCTTTGTTATTTGCTTTACCAAATACCATTGCTTTTGGACTTGAATGCAACATGTCTTGTATGCAAAGCATTATTATCACACATTTTCATAAAATAAATCTCCTTGTTTCTCTCCAATTAATTGAGTTGCATAAAGTGACTTATATGATTATGCAAATGTCTTGTATGCTACCATCTCTCTTTGCTAAAATGACTCGGTTGGTGGATACTCATTTGCCTATCTCAAGACAAAAAGGGGGAGTAGTATGTAGTAAGGGAGTTGTAGTAGCAAATTCATATATTGGGGAGATTGCTAATTAAGTGGGAGTAACCCGTTTAGAAGGAGCATTGCATTGCACATTCATTGCATGATGTTGCTTTTGTTCTTTAATTGCAAATGCTTGTTTTGATTTCACTTGATCATCTCACATTTCACTTGTCTTGGAAAGTGTAGAAACTTTGTTTCGAAGGATTGGTTGTTCTACAAGAGATTGAAGACTTGAAGATCTAGCTTTTAAATATCTCTTTGTAATATAGAAAATCATTGTTGACCTTTAGTTTCTTTTTGTTGTGAGGATCAATGTGAGTGGTGGTTTTGTCACGAAATAGCCAAAGGGGGAGATTATAAGTTCCTCAAGTTTGATTGGCTTATTTCGGTCACAAACCACAATTGGGGTTTGAAATGTAACAGTAGTTTAGGCATCTAATTGTTGGTGATCAAGCTCAACAAAAGACCCTCTCAAGACCTCAATATGATAAGCACTTCAAAGGTAAATCACTTGTGCTTAATTTACATTGAAGAGACTTTGTTGCACACACACACTTCCTATGCTTGCATATGTATTCATTGCTCTTGTGTGCATTCTCTTTACATTTCACACTTGCACATCTTGCATATATAGTCTAAGTGTGAATTGATCTTTTGAAAAGAAAAGTTTTCTCTTTACCGTTGCCTGTACCGCTCATGGTACACTTGCACGGGCAACGGTCCAAGCTAGGTTCAAAACCTCATGCTTTTACTCTGCGCATACCGCGACTAAGACATGTGCCTCTGGGGTGGTCTCCATAGTAGTAGAGTCCAGAGCTTACACGCTCTGCGTATCATGGCGCAGACACTTGCCTGTATTGCGGTACGCACAACGGTCATGACGGCCAAGTGTTTTAAAAAATGACCAAAACATTGTAGCTTTGTGGTGACCTCATATATAAGTGCCACTTTGTCTCTAGGTCAGAAAACAAGAGTTCAAAATAATATTTTTAACTTAAAACTTTTTCTAAGAGAGAAAATCATCCAATAACTCACCTTTGATCACTCAAAACCATTTCCATGTGCATCAAACTTCATCTAGCATCATCTAGCCTCATTTAGGATGCTTTCTTGCATGGATTTTCTTCAACACATATGACTTGGTAAGTTGAACACTATTTTAATCTTTTTTGTATTCTTCCTTAGCAAGAAATCTCATTTATTACTTGCATGCATCTAGATTAGATTTTAAATACAAGATTGAGATATTTGTGTTGATTGATTGAGTGTTGTATTGTGATAGCTATTGCATATGATTGCTTTATCTATGATAGCTAAGTTGTATGCCATGTCATATAGCAATATCGATATCTAAGATTGATTATTGACATATTTAATCTCTAGATAAGCATTTAGTGTAACCTAGCATTAATTGCATATTGAATACCATGATATTCACTTAAGTAGTTGATCTCTTCATTGAGAATTAAGTCTTGTGGCTAAGATTGCTTAGTGCTCAAGCAAGTAGGTATAGAATCACTATTAAAGGCCCGTTGGGTAGTAGTGGTGGGTTAGTGACCGTGTAGGGTTTGACGGTGGTCAACCTAGGTTGTAAACATCATTACAAGTAGTGGATTTGAAGATCGTGTGTGGCTCGCATAGTAGCCCATGAGTTTTTCCTTGTTGAGGGTTTCTCACGTAAATCAATCAACTTGCAATTTATTGTTTTCCACACTTAGATTAAGCTGATTGTATTTTTGACTAGATAGAGTTTTTTTTTTATTGAATATTGACTAATCAAGAAAAATCGGTAATTAATCGATTAAAATCTATTCACCCCTAGATATATTTAGACACACCGTCATATTTGTTTCATAACCGTTATTGTATTTACAGTTTTCTTTTCGATCCTTCACCACTAAGCCTTCCGAGCTATGTCTCGCGATCTAGCAACTGTGTGTGTGGGCACGTCACGGATTCCGGGAGTAGTTGAATGGAGGCTTGAGAGATCCAGAAGACAACGCATTGTCCCATCTAGTGAATTCGGCCAAGCTTCAAGGAAGAAGAAACTTTTTTTCTTTTTTCTTTTAATGTAGTCGCACCCTCTCTCTCTAAGATTGGGTTCAACCCTTGCATGTGGATTAAGCCAAACGATCTACTACACAACTACAAGGTTGGTTTATGAGAGAATTTCCTCTTTAAGCACAAGCATAAATATGAAATGATCAACCATCAATTGCTACTCACTTGTCACGTGTAAGCAACAACCAATGGTAGCATTAAGCATGACAGACCCTTGATCCCTACTCACCAAGGGTATATCGCACAAGCAACGACCAAGGGTCACAAGCTCGAAGGTTATAAAACTGAAATCTACAATGGCATGGTATATACTCATCATGAATTTCACCTAAACAATTGAGAGCATAATCAAAGCCAAGAGTTGATATGCCTACCTAGTCCTAATTCTCAAACACTCAAATCAATCCAAAACATGCATTTTGGATTATCAATCAACATACACACACAATCATGGGATGTTTAATTAAACTACTCCTAAATTACATTAATCTACTCCTACTCCTAATCCCAATCCCAATCATGAACACATCTCAATTTCCACCCTACATGCCATGAATGTAAAGACAAGAGATATCCCTAAACATTCATCTAGAAGGGTTTTCAATTGTACTCAACCCAAGTCAAGAATCAATATAAAACAATTGAATGAGATAATGCTTGAAAATATTAAATGCAACTTAATCAAATAAATGGAACTAGTGTTAGGTTTACATATTTCCCTAATGGGGATACACATCAAATAAAGAAAATACAAGAGAAGAGTAAAAAGAGGAAACCCAAGGTGTCAATCTCAGATCTCTAACATCGGAGAGGGACCTAATTGTCATCTTGGATCTCCAAGCTTCATTGAAGCTCTTCCTCCTTATAGACAAGAGAGGATGGCTCTTTCCTTATGAATCTCCTCCAAAGATGGGTGGTTGTAAGTGGAAGGTGTTGATGGTGAGGCATGCATGGTGGAAAACCCATATGGATGCCTTTAAAGGTCTCTCTCTCTCTTTTGATGTGAAGAAGATGAAGTGTGGAGAGGGTTTCTAGGTTGATTGGTTGAGAGTTAATTGGGTCTTGAAGAAAATGATGTATTTATAGGTTTGAGAGGTTGGGGCATGAATTGGGTACGAAAGGATAACATTGCCCCTCTAAACTTGGCCCTAAAACCCATTTTGGCTCCCAGTTCGCGGGTACGTCGCGAGTAGTTCTTGGGTCCCTATGCAGCTGTTACTAAAATTGTCATAACTTCCTCTACAAGATTTGGAATCTCAATCGTAAACACTAGTGGAAACTAGACTTTCGGGGCTTTCCGAATATATGTAGACCGAAATATGGTTCAATCTGAAGAGAGAGATATGACCCTTCGAAGTTGGATGTTCTGCATAAGCTTTTTATATTTTCAGCCCCTTTTGACACCAAATCTCACTTTTTGCATAAAACAACATTGAATGCCTGAAATGACAAGAATAGAGCTATTAGACACCAAAATACACTCGAAAACAAGCTAAAGGACATGGTAATAAGGGCCAGAATATAGCATATTTTTGGCACGATCAAATACCTCAAAACCAAACCTTTGCTCGTCCTCGAGCAAACACAAGATAAAACAAATATGACTCAACAACAAAAGTGACTCGATCTAGAATTTTCCTAGACACAAAACAAATAATTCAAAATGCCACATTTCCAATCGGTAATGAGATGCAAGGATGTGTGATAGAGAATAGTAGACATATGCAAAATGTTCTAAGGCAACTTGAGGCACTAAAAGAAAACTCGCGCAATCATGAATCCCACACCTAAGAGCGCTCTCATATTAGGAACTGCTCACTCTGACACTTTGAGCGTAATTCGCTTCGACTCTAAGTCTCATTCACAAGGATTCTCTCTTTTCTTACCGCTCAGAGTCCTAAGATCACACTCAAGCTAGGTATGCAAATATGGAATTTATGCATAGAAACTAATGCATTGCATACACATATCAATGAAGGACTGCTAATTTCTTTGTGATCTAGCCTAGGAAAGAATCACATGCCATGGACGTGGAAGATTATGCGTCAACAAACATTCCCAATCTAGATTTCATTGTATATCAAAAAGGTCTTTCCCTTTGGTTATAAGAGGGCCGTGGGGTGAAATGTGGTGAACAAAAGAATAGGAAAAATGGACTCAAACATCACTAATCATGCTAAAACACCTTACATAACACACCCAACTTAGCTCTACTTTCATGAGAATTTAAACTCTAGCGTCTAGGCATAACTGTAACATACTTGTTATAAGTTCCTCAATTTTTTGATTGACTTATTTCATTGACAAACCACATTTAGGGATGATTTTGTAATGGGTAGCTTAAGTGTTCATTGGCAAGCTTCCAAGTATCTCCGTGACTTCAAGAGCAAGAGCGAAAGGTAAATCACTTGACTTACCTCTTGAAGAGATTTAATTGCACACACACACACTTTCACATTGCATTTCTATGATTGTATTTGTGTTTCTCTTAATTGTGTGCATTTATGTTTTATCATCACACTTTTGTATTTTCATATCTTGTATATTTTTGTGTCACATGCTTGGTGATTATTCTTGATTTTTATCCTTTCCCATGCATGTTCTTTACTCACTTCACACTTGCAAAAAATTCATATAGTTTAGGTGTGTTTGAGAGCCTGGGAAAAGAGATTTTGTCTTTTACCGCGGTACAGGTCGCTCCCTATGCACCTGCCTATACCGCGACACCCATAGTGGTAGAAACCAGTGGGTTTCTCACATAGGGTACCGCGGTTGGTGACCTTACCTCCACGGCGGTCCCAACCGCGAAGCTTCCCAAGGTTTCCAAGCCGTGTGTACCGCAGTCGAGACATATTGTTCGTACCGCGGCACGCACGACGGTCTGACGCGTTTTTATAGTCCGTTTGCCAAAACGATGCTGTTTCTCTTAGGGCTTCATATATATATATATATATATCCCTTCTCTTTCTACTGGCTGAATTAGAGCTCACATTTCACATTGTTAGAGAGAGATTAACTCCTAAAGAGAGAGAGCTCCAATACTTGATTTTTACTCAACCAAACACAAACCCCATGTGCATCTAGCATCCTCCATGCATCATCTTCTCATGGGTCTTCATGCTTTCACATCCTTGTAAGTTGAACATGTTTTAAAACCTATTTCTTGTCTATTTGTTCATCTATGCTTAGGGTTAACAATTACTTTGTTGATTAATTGCATGCTTCTTTGATTAAGTATGTTTTGAGTATGTTTGTGTTTATGTTTATTGGTTGAGATTGCACATTCTTTGATAGCTAGCATTTAGGACAATTTTGGCCTCTAGCTAAGTCTCTATACTTTGCATTTAGACATTGTTGATTAGGACTCATTGATTGCATTCATTAATCACATATTTATTGTCATTGCCATGTTTAATGACAACTTGTGTTGATTGGCTTTTGTTTGATGACTAGATTTTAGATTCTCATATCTTTATCTAGTTAGATCTTTATGAGCATTCATATACACACATTGATATCTATGATTTCTTTTATTGCCATCATTTAATCTCTAGATAAGCATTCAGTGTAGCCTAGCATTAATTGCATATTTGAATATTGTCATATATTCACATAGGTTGTTGATCTCTTTATTGAGAGTTAAGTCTTATGACTACCGGTGTGTAGTGCACAAGCATTTTGGTCTAGGATCACTATTAAAGGCCCGTAGGGTAGTAGTGGTGGGTTAGTGACCGAGAATGGTGGAACTAGAGGTCAACCTAGGTTGTAAACATCGTTACAAGCAGTGGATTTGAGGATCGTGTGTGGCTAGCAAAATAGCTCATGAGTTTTTCCTAGTTGTGAGTTTCTCATGTAAATAAATCAACGTGTTATTTATTGTTTTCCGCACTTTAATTACGTTGATTGTATTTGATTGTATTGGGTTAATTTTTATAATATTGATTAATCCAAAAATTTGGTAACTAATCGGATTAAAAACCCCCCCTAGGTTGTTTAGACACACATTTATATAATAGTTTCACTTGTGCTTCCAAAATTGTACTCTATATTATGAGTACTTAACATTTAAATTTTCAAGAGTATGGTTTGGTCGCCTTCGGCCCCTGGTTGGATCAAAGTGAATACAAATGGCGCTGCCTTAGGCTCTCCTGGGGTTGGTGGTTGTGGTGGTATTTTTTGGAACTGTAGAGCCTTTGTGAAGGGTTGTTTTGCTATTCCTCTTGGTCAGGTTTTCGCGTTTGAGGCCGAGCTTCTGGCGGCCTCATTGGCCATTAATTTTGATTGGAAGTATGGGTGGCATCGTATCTGGCTGGAGAGCGATTCTTCTTATGTGGTTTAGCTTCTTTCTTCTCGTTTTGAAATGGTTCCTTGGAGGGTTCGTCAGGCGTGGCAGCGCTGCATCTTCCAGATCTCGCATATGGATTTTTAGGTTTCCCATATTTTCAGGGAGGGGAATCAGGTTGCAGATACGCTTTCTAAGCATGCTTTGGAGCTTTAGGCTGATTCTTGGTGGCTCTCTGCCCCGCCGTTCTGTTCTTCTTTAGTTGGCAATGACTGCATGGGCCGGGAGTCTTTTCGTTTTTCTTGATGTTTTCTTTTTCTTTTTTGGTGTGGCCTGCGTGCCTCTTTTTGTTTGGGGTTGTTTTCCCCTTGGGTCTTTGTGCTTTTTTGCTTTTTGTCACTTTTTTGTTTTCTTTTTTCTTTTATATATATGGATACTGTCTAGGGGTTTTTCAGCATATGATCGTTTGTGATGCTTTTTCCCTTTAGATCAGTCCAATTTTTATTAAAATAAAAAACATTTAAAATTTCAAGGCTCTTTTGCTTTTTTTTTTTTTTTTTTTTCTTTTTCTTTTCTCTTTTTTTCTTTTCTTTTCTTTTTCTCTATGTATTGCACATTTACATTTGACAATTTAGGCTCTTAAGTGCAAATTTTGGCACTTACACATTTTGAGCCTATGCTTGCACACTTACAAAACATAGCCTAAGTACATGTTATCTACATATTAGAGCATTTTCACCTTTCAACCACACAACATTACACATCTTAACATGATTGGCAATAAAAGGGGTAGGTATGTGTTTAGGCTTATGGTTATATGGTTTTATGTGGTTCCAAATGAAAGGGTATGTGTTTGGCCTCAAATTTGGCTTTGGGAGCACACAATACTACAATAGGGACATAGGAATGTGTATAGGCAAATTTAAGTGGTTAAAGCACACATATCGCCTAAGATCATTGCAACAAATCTATCTATCAAGTGAATGAAAGTATCCATCAATCAATCCACAAAATATGATGCACTGTCTTATGGCATATGATGCATATGACAAGAAAAGTGTTTAAGAATAGAACAATGATAACACTTAACATGCGTTCTTTAAGGCTTGTGTTTGTGAACTCTCTAGGTGGTTTCCACTATTAGAACAAGGCGCAAGGGCACTGAGTCCCCTCAACTTAAGCACAAAAAGGATGGGACAAGCCCATGACATGCAAGTGAGACCCTAGAGTGACAACTGGCTACTCAATTAAGCACACTACGCATAAGTACACTCGCCACAAGCACACGCTCAAGGCATCACACCCAAGCTAATGAAAGCTCGAAAATTTTGGCCATGCGACAATTTGAAAAATTTGACACCAAAACTGACACAGGACTAAAAAAAATCAACTTGAAAAGGCATCTACACCCTCAAACCAAAACTCAACATTGTCCTCAATGTTGGAGAAGAGAACCCGGCCTAATGGCACGCACTTAACTCGACTCAAAACCAAACAAACCTAGGCACTAATCATACACAATCAATGCCCAAAAATAAAAAAGACTCAAACTTGGCTCAACTAATAAAAAAGCAAACAATGCAATTTAGCAATTAAACTCAAGCACACAGACTCATGCTCCAAACCAACATTAATCATTTACTCAAAATTGACAGAATGAGGGCATACAACCCCCAAACCGAATCAAACTATAAGCACAAAACATAAGACTCATACAAAACTACATACATCAAAACTCACAAACTGAATTGGGCTATATATGGCAAATTTAATCTGCACACTCGTATGCATCATCCACAAGAGCCTTCGGCTCATCATCAATAAAAGAATAAATCAACAATATCCAAAAATCAAATATCATCATTCAAAAGTGATCTATCATATCAATCATCAAAAATGCTATCCACACAACATCCACCAAGATCTCCACCAATTATTCAACTAAAGCAATTAAAAACATAAGCAAGAAAAAATTCAAAAACTAAAAATGAGCTTAAGGAAACAAAACAAAGTTGGGTTGCCTCCCACAAACGCTCTATTTATCATCTGGGCAAGACATTAACATGGTGCTTTGGCTCTTCGAACTCCAAATTGCTGCTTTTCTTCTTGAAGCCGAGGTTCTTGCTTTCTCTTGACTTGCTTGTGATTGAACCAAAATTGATATGATTTTGGCCCTCATTTCAGTCTTCTTATGCTTGATTCTCTGGCATTTCCCCATGTTTTAATGTTGTTAATTAAGTATTTTCAGGTATTTACAAAGTTTAAGGGCATTGAAGTAATTTGGAGAAACTGGGGGCAAAAGTGAAAAATATGAGGAAAGATTGAAGTTATTATGAATGTTGAAGAATACAAGGGAGCAATGTGTAATTTACCATTCAATTCAGCAAGCAACGCCATATCATTTAATCATACGGTGCGCTTAGGCGCTGGTTTGGGCCTCTTATCACACTCAAGGCTACTGCTAAGTGCACCCCAAAGAAGACAAACCAACAAAGTCCAAACGCACCTCAGACCAGTTCTAATTGCACCCTAAAGAAGACAAGCGACTTGAGCACAAGTGCTCCCTAGCCCACTTCTAAAGGAACCCTAACTTCATCTTCAACCTCTCGACTGATCACCATTGATGTTATGAAACCCTAGCTTCCTACATCTGTCAGAAAACGACCTATCTCCGACCGATATTCGGTCTAATCGAATGGCAGTGCTTGTACGACCACGATGGGGCCCTTCTCGGTCCTCCAAACCGTTGAGAATCCAGCCATCGATCTCCTCCAACTCATCGGCCGTCGCCCCTCCGTTGCCCTTTGTTCTAGCCGCAACAACACCGTAAAAATGCACTTTAAATTGTCGCAGTTAATCCTTTGCCGTCACCACAGCGACCCCATAGCGACAGAGAACCATTTTAGCACCTTACACTGTCGCCCCCAACTGTCACCTTGAGAGTCACCGCGAAACACAACAATGACCAATTTTAATTGGTATGAAAATTACCAAAAGCCCCCATTTAAGGGGTCAAAATGGTAACTTGCAAAGTCAGGGGGTGTTTTGGTAATTAGCCACTCGTGACCTGATTTGAAAACAGTATAAATTCATCCTATTTTTCTATTTGAAATCATCCCATCCTATCCTCTCTTCAACCTAGGATCACCATAATTCCTCTCTCAACTTCCTCCATTTCTAATCTTGAACTATCTTTTTCACCCAAAAACTCAACACTAAGTCTTGATTACTTCACCCAACCATTCCTCCCTTCCCATTCTCTATATCCTAATACCTTTGCCACTCACCATTAGACACCCACCTATCTAAACACATCCTCATCTACCACTCCTTGCGCTAGGAGCATCTAAGGAAAGGAAGGAATAAACATTAAAGAAGGAGACCCAAGGGTGATTTCCTTATCCATTACTTTCTTTCTATTTTGATTATAACTATGTGTAACTAAACCCCTAATCTAGGGGATAGATGTGAGAAACATTTGGTTGTGGGTATTTGCTTAAGCTTTTGTATTGAATCTCTATATGTGTTTTATTTATTTTATCATTAGATTCTATTCACTATATGATTGACTTGTATACCAACTTGTTAATTATAATCTTGTTTAGAATAATATATTATGCAATCATCCTTGGATTGACACCCTTGTGAGATTAAGAATCCAATGAATAGGATAGATTAGTGGAGGGTATATCAACCACACTAATCTAAACCTTGATTTGTAACCAACCAATCCCACCTTAACCCCCTTTCCTTAATCGGTTAGGCATTTTGGTAGGAAGATGTTTAGGGTTCATAGTGATGACCTAAACACATCCTAAAAAACAAATGGTTAACATATAGAGATTGGTCCATTAAAGTGGCTTAAAAAGCATTGCCCATACCCACTTGCTAATCCATCAATTCCCTAGCATTTATCTTAATTGTTTACTTACATTACTCTTATCAAGATTGTTGAGCTTTCCATTTTTCCTATCACCCCTTTTAGTTACATTTACTTTTATGCATGTTTGGTGGTTTCTCAAACCACACACTATCCACCTACTACGATTTGCTTAATTGCATTTAGGACTAGTTAATCTATTCAATTAATTACTCTAATTCCCTGTGGAACGAATCTTGCTTACCAATTTTACTAAGTTTTCCATCCTAAGAGGATTCCTAAGTGGTTAAACATTGTTTTCAAAAGATCACATAAATACATTGTTTTGTTGTGCAGAAATGACCACATCAGCTTGTCCCTCCAAGACTCGCAAGTTGACTTTGTTTCCTCCCAAGAGAGAACCTAGCATTAATGCCCAAGCATCACAAATCGCTTCCTATAGAAGCTATAGACAATCGAAGTTATTATTTGGGAAGAAATTTGCAGAGATACCACCTCTAGCTGTGCTCTGACCTCTTTTCCATTTGATGCTCTTGCACGGCACTCCTTGCGCTCTTGGTTGTATCAACCACCTAGGCCATCTTGGCGCTGCCATTTCGCTTGGTGAGGTTATTGGAGTGCATATAATGCACTCATTAATCTTGAGTTGTTTGGTCTTGGCTTCTGCGTCCTACTCCGCAATTGTTGAATACTGATGTGGTCGTTTGTGCACAACAAAACAATGTATTTATATGATCTTTTGAAAACAATGTTTAACCACTTAGGAATCTTCTTAGGATGGAAAACTTAGTAAAAGTGGTAAGCAAGATTCGTTCCACAGGGAATTAGAGTAATTAGTTGAATAGATTAACTAGTCCTAAATGCAATTAAGCAAATCGTAGTAGGTGGATAGTGTGTGGTTTGAGAAACCACCAAACATGCATAAAAGTAAATGTAACTAAAAAGGGTGATAGGAAAAATAGAAAGCTCAACAATCTTGATAAGAGTAACGGATGTAAACAATTAAGATAGATGCTAGGGAATTGATGGATTAGCAAGTGGGTATGGACAATGCTTTTTAAGCCACTTTAATGGACCAATCTCTATATGTTAACCATTTGTTTTCTAGGATGTGTTTAGGTCATCACTATGAACCCTTAACATCTTCCCACCAAAATTTCTAACCGATTAAGGAAAGGGGGTCAAGGTGGGATTGGTTGGTTACAAATCAAGGTTTAGATTAGTGTGGTTGATATACCCTCCACTAATCTATCCTATTCATTGGATTCTTAATCACACAAGGGTGTCAATCCAAGGATGATTGCATAATATATTATTCTAAACAATATTATAATTAACAAGTTGGTATACATGTCAATCACATAGTGAATAGAATCTAATGATAAAATAAAAAAAAAAACACAAATGGAGATTCAATACAAAAGCTTAAGCAAATACCCAAAACCAAATGCTCCTCACATCTATCCCCTAGATTAGGGGATTAGTTACACATAGTTATAATCAAATAGAAAGAAAGTAACGGATAAATAAATCACCATTGGGCCTCCTTCTTTAATGCTTGCTCATTCCTTTCCTTAGATGCTCCTAGTGCAAAGAGTGGTAGAAGAAGATGTGTCTAGATAGGTGAGTGTCTAATGGTGAGTGACAAAGGTATAGGGATGTAGAGAATGGGAAAAGAGGAATAGTTGGGTGAAGTAATCAAGATTTAGTGTTGAGTGTTGGATGGAAAAGATAGTTCAAGATTATAAATGGAGGAATTTGAGAGGGGAATTATGGTGATCCTAGGTTGAAGAGATGATAGGATTAGGATGATTTCAAATAGAAAAATATGATGAATTTATACTGTTTTCAAATCAGGTCTCGAGTGGCTACATCCCTCTGACTTTGCAAGTTACCATTTTGACCCTCAAAGGGGGGCTTTTGGTAATTTTCAGACCAATTAGAATTGGTCGCTGCTGTGTTTTGCGATGACTCTCAAGGCGACACGATCAAGTCCCAAAAATAACTCCCTGTCGCTGTGGTGACATCGACGTGCAAACCGTAACAATCGATTTGGTACTATTCACGGTTTGATTTCGGTGACACTTGGGGCGACAAAGCTGCCGAATTTTACTTTTCACGGTGGAGGATGGCGAGCCAAAAGGATGATGTCAAAATGGTTGCGTTGAGCTTGGGGATCTTCCAGGAAAGAATTCTTCCAGAAAAGAGGATGAAAAAGATGCTTTTTTACGGCTGCAAAACCTAGGGTTTGGGGCATCAATGGTGGTCAGCTTGTAAGGAAGAAGATGAATGTTTGAAGAAGATGGGGGACGTTTAGCACTGGGCTGGGGTGCAAGCAGCCATGCAATCATCACTTTTGGGCTTCACGTTTTGGGCCAGTCTTTTGTCTTCATTCGAGGTTCACTTAGCAAGTAGCTAGGGCACGTTTGGGCTTCAATTTGGGCCACACCTGGTTTGTACCCATCATTTGAAACGCAACGTATTGCTAACTGATGGCGTGGGCTATTTTGTATGGCAAATTACAATTCGGTCCCCTCTATTCTTCCATATTCACAATAACTTTGATCTTTCCGCATATTTTACAGTTTTGCCCCCAGTTTCTCCAAATTACTATAGTGCCCCTAATCTTTAGAAATACATGAAAACACTTAATTAACAACATTAAAACATAGCGAAAATGCCCGAGAATCAAGCATAAGGAGACGAAAATGAGGGCCAAAATCATACCAATTTTGGTTCCATCAGTTACCACTCCAACTTCACTTGATTGCTCGCTGACCTAAAAATTTTCTTTCCTTGCGCAACATAACTCAAACAACATTAAATGCATAGGCTCTAAAAAAAATGAAAAATAATAGACAAACATACAAAAACAATGAAACACAAAACACAAAACACAAACAAGAAGAAAACCATAAAATATTTACATCACTACATTATTAGCTAAAACTAGAAACAATTAACGAATAGTCCACCTCCCTAGCAGCGGCGCCATTTTGAAGACGCTTTTTGTGTCGTTAGGAAATTGTGAATTCAAAAGATATTTATAAAGAAGTCCTATGCAATGTGCTCTAAGTTTTGAAAAATAGTAAAGCGGTAATCGAGGGTATCGTCCATAAGGAGGTGTCATCTGTCGATCGTTTCACATTTTAGTGTTTATTAAAGCAATGTAAATGAGAACATGACAAGGGTGAGAGTGGTAAGAGTGGTGTGTGTGTGAACTGTAAGCATGGTCGGGTGTGTGTGTGAGAGAACGTGCAAAATGAAGATAAGATAGATAAGAGAAGATAGAGGGGTGAGAATGGTGATTAAATGAGATAATGTAACTGGGTGTTTGCCTTTCTAAATTAAACTACTCCTAATTACGTTAATTTACTCCTAAAGGCAAACACCCTAAGTTACTAAAATAAGTGGCTAGGAGAGATGTAGACAATGTACACACAAGGTACTCATGACCACCAAAACATTCGTGCCACCTATAGTAACCAACCGCATAAAACACCTAAGATTAGGTTCAACCCTTGCGTGTGGATTAAGCCAAACTCTCTACTACACAACTACAAGGTTGGTTTATGAGAGTATCTCCTCAATCACTAAACTCTCTACTACATAACTACAAGGTTGGTTTATGAGAGAATTTCCTCTTTAAGCACAAGCATAGATATGAAAGGATCAGCCATCAATCGCTACTCACCTGTCATATGTAAGCAACAACCAATGTTAGCATTAAGCATAACAGAACCTCGATCACTACTCACTGAGGGTATATCGCACGAGCAATGACCAAGGGTCACAAGCACGAAGGTTATAGAATTGAAATCCACAATGGCATGGTATATACTCATCATGAATTTCACTAAAACAATTTAGAGCATAATCAAGGCCAAGAGTTGATATGCCTACCTAGCCCTAATTCTCAAACACTCAAATCAATCCAAAACATGCACTTCGGATTATCAATCAATACACACACAATCATGGGATGTTTAATTAAACTACTAAATTACATTAATCTACTCCTAATCCCAATCATGAACACATATCAATTTCTACCTTACATGCCATGAATGTAAAGACAAGAGATATCCCTAAACATGTATCTAGAAGGGTTGTCAAGCCTACTCAACACAATTCAAGGATCAATATAAAGCAATTAAATAAGATGATCGGACTATTTTATACCTATTTGAGGTCCCCCATTTCCGATCGTTTGTCTGGTTTTCGAACGTATTTTTGTATATAATGTTTTGTTTGAGCCTTGTGTAGGTACATATTCCCTACAACAGGTGTTTGAGCTTAAAGATTAGTTGGGGAGGCAAAATGAGCCAAAAACGGAAGAAATTGGAAAGTATGTAGAGTGTCGTGCCTCACCATCGACACAGACCGCTGCGTGATCCAAACCCAGCCGTGTCCATGGTTGATTCGTCGTCGAACCAGAACGCTACACGAGACCACGGCATAAGCCCTTATGCGTTTTCCAACAGCTTACGAATGAAGTGTAGATAATCAGGCATTCAGCGGTTTTATTCAGCGAGCCCCACCACCGATTTACAAACCGTCGATCAACATCAGTGAAGTCCAAAAGCATTTGATGGGCACAAACGGTGGCCATAATTCAATTGCTAATTCAAGACAGTGAGCATCATTCCAATTCGGCAATTTGAAATGGTGGCCTGACCGCCGATTCGACAAAAATCAACAAAAGGGTTGAAATTGAATAAGCTTGTGCAAAATGGCCAACTTGCAGGGATCATATCTTCCTTCTCAGATCGAACCATATTGATATCTTTATATATTCAGAAATCCTCGGAAGTCTAGTTTCCAGTACATTTTACAGATTGCAATTCTGAGCTTCCTTCAAGAAGTTATACCCATTTCCGTAACGGTGCGCAATGCTGAAATGCTATCAGGTCTAAACGGCTACTTCAAACGGCGGCCAGGCCGCGGAACCAAATTGCCCATTACCTCCAGAAAGTCATTTTTTGGGTGAATTTTATGGACAATTTCATCCTTTCACCCCAACCTTCAGCCCTAACCTTTCAACACTATATAAACACCTTATTCTCTTATCTCCCCACAGAATCCACTCCCCACAGAATCCACTCCCCACACACTTTCCCAAACTTCTTTTTCTTCTTCTTCTTCATTTTCTTCATTTGAAAAGAGAGAGAGTGGCTTCCAAGAGCATCCATGGAGGTTTTTCCTCTATGGATTCTCCTTACTTCATCTTCTACCCATCATCCATCTATCTAAAAGTAGATTGCAAGGAGAAATGAGTGGGCTTTGTCCAATTTTGAGCTAGACAAAGGAAAGAGCTCTTGGAGGAGGTTGTCTTCAAGGGTTGTATTCTATTTACTCGTCTCTTTGTATTTCTTGTTTTCTTAGATGTGTAATCCCCACTTGGGAATATTTGTAAACCTATTTTGTGCTGAATATATGTGATGGTTGTTTTTATATCTAATTTATGTTTTGACTCATGCTTGCTTTTATTAAATACATCTCTATCTTGAAATGCTTGTGTATGGAGATTGGAAATTAATATGTATTCATGGATGGGATTAAGAGTAGATTAATGTAATTTATGAGTAGTTGTAATCAAATATCCCATTTTGTATTTGTATGTTGATGGAAGGTCGAAATTAACTTGTATGGATGGGTTTGAGTGAATTAGAGTTAGGATTGTACCTTTTGGAGGGGTTCTCCGGGTATAATCTTGGCTAATTAGCTAGGAAGAGTGGGTGAACCTATTAATTGCCATATTAGAAGGGTTTGGTTCATTGTTCTTGTTAACAATTGGACTTTAGCTATTTCTCACTCTATTGGCTCTAGGTGAGTCATGGTTAGAGTTACAATTATTGGTCTTTGGCTATTTCTCATTCTAGGGGCTTTAGGTGAGTTATGGTTGGAGATATAATCACTCTTTCCACATTCATTAGACTTTCACGTTGCCATTTTACATTACGAAGCTATCATTGGGGCTCAATGTAGTTTTGTTTGTAGAATCGGTTCACATATGTTGGTTATGGTTTTATGTTTGATAGGTTCTCAGCACACTCTTCAACCGTTAGCTCTATGAATGAGTATAAATTGGATTAAGGCAAGAACGAACCCTTAACTAAAATTGGATGTCCTTAATGTCTAACAACTAACTATTTGTGCACTTATGTATGGTGAACTTGTTGAACCTTGTGTGACCATTTTCATGCATCTCTCCTATTCACCATTTTATTTATCACTTTAAACACCATTCTCACCCTTCCATATTCTTTTTGTTTTTATTTATTTTCATTTTCATTCTCTACACACACACACACACACACACACACACACACACCGCATTGTACATACATTTCACACACACCATTCTCACCTTTCCGCATTCTATTTACATGCTTACAATAAACTCTAGAACTTGAAATGGTTGACAAATCACACCTCCCTACGGAATGATACCATTGCTCGCTGCTTTACTAGTATTTTACTAGTTTAGAACACATTGCGTAGGAAACCCCTTTTTAAATGAAATAATCCTTTGATCCTTGTGATTTCTTATCGACGGAAAAAGTGAGTATCATGAGACAATACTTGAAAATATTAAATATAACTTAATCAAATAAAGGGAACTAGTGTTAGGTTTACATATTTCCCTAATGGGGATATACATCAAATAAAGAAAATACAAGAGAAGAGTAAAAAGAGGAAACCCAAGGTGTCAATCTCGGATCTCTAAGTTCAGAGAGGGACCCAATTGTCATCTCGAATCTTTAAGCTCCATTGAAGCTCCTCCTCCTCATAGATAAGAGAGGATAGCTCTTTCCTCATGAATCTCCACCAAAGATAGGTAGTTGTAAGTGGAAAGTGGTGATGGTGAGGCATCCATGGAGGAAAACCTCCATGGATGCCTTTGAAGGCCTCTCTCTCTCTCTCTCTCTCTCTCTCTTGATGTGAATAAGATGAAGTGTGGAGAGGGTTTCTAGGTTAATAGATTGAGAGTTAATTGGGTCTTGAAGAAAATGATGTATTTATAGGTTTGAGAGGTTAGGGCATGAATTGGGTACGAAAGGACAACATTGCCCCTCTAAACTTGGCCCAAAAACCCATTTCGGCTCCTAGTTTGTGGGTACGTCGTGGGTAGTTACTGGGTCCCTGCGCAGTGGTTACTAAAATTGTCATAACTTCCTCTAGAAGACTTGGAATCTCAATCCGTAAACATCGGTGGACACTATACTTTCGGGGAGTTTTGAATATATGTAGACTGAAACGTGGTTCAATATAAGGAGAGAGATATGACCCTTTGAAGTTGGATGTTCTACACAAGCTTTTTACATTTTCAGCCCATTTTGCCACCAAATCTCACTTTTGCCTAAAACAACATTGAATGCCTGCAATGACAAGAATAGAGCCTTTAGACACCAAAATAAACTCAAAAACAAGCTAAAGGACATGGTAATGAGGTCCAAAATATAGCACATTTTTGTCCTAAGCTAGTTTTGTCTGTAAGATTGCCTTTCGTCAGATTTGTTGTAACGAGATTGATTTCCACGTTGATCCCTTGTTGGGTAGGGTTCGACTCTCTTGTCATTTGACCTTTAATCAACGCGGTTGTTTCGCACGCTACTGTAGTTGTTTGTCTGTGCGACGTGGTTCACCTCATCATCTTCCCATTTGATTTGGGCCCATCCTTTTACTAGCATTTCTTCCATGGTCTTGCTTGGGTATTTGGTGAGCTTTTTATAGAGGTCAGAGTGGAGCCCGAGTCCTTTTTTGAAGGTGGAGATTATGGTCGCCTGGTTGTAGTGTGGGATCTGCACTTTCTCCCTGTTGAAGCATCCAACAAAGCTTCTTAGGTTTTCGCCATGCCTTTGAAATATTGTATAAAGGTCATTTGACTGCTTTTCAAGCTTTCGATTGCTCACGAATTTTTCCACAAACGTATCTGTAAGCTGTATAAAAGAAGTAATTGAATTATTAGGCAATTTAGTGTACCATTATAGAGCAGGACCGCCAAGGCTAGACCTGAATGCTTTGCACATGCATGCTTTTTTGAGGCCACATGAAATCGTTACGGTGAACATGCGCTGCTTGTATTGTGCTATGTGGTCGTTCAGATCTATCGTGCCCTCAAACTGCTTCATATTTGGGAAACTGAATTTTCTAGGCTTCTCGACTAGAGCAATTGTATCGATGAATGGGGAATCTGTGAAATTGTTTGCTGTGATTTTCTTGATAGGGGATGGAACTCCTAGAATCCTTTGTATGAGGGCCTCTATTTCTACAAACCTACGAGAAAGTTTTGGGTTAGCAAAAATATGTAGACTCGAATTAGATTTTACCAATTCTAGGGTTAATTGGAGTGACACAGGGATTCTGAAGGCGTTCTCTTGTTGCGGGCCATCATTCTGGTTTGGTTTCCATGGTGTTTCTTGCGGGATTGGCACATTGGGTGGATCTGCTTTAGCTTGAACTGTTTGGATCGCGCCCTGAAGGTTCGTTCATTCGCGGGATTCATCTCTGACGCTTGAGGATCCATTGTTCGTGCAACCGGAGCTATCCTATCGACATCTTGCATGGTGTCGACCAATGGTATTGGGGGTGGTGGTGCTACGTTGTTGGGTGCACCATCGATTATGGCTCATAATTCTGCATTGTGGGTCCGAACTGCAACCGTTCTCTGCTTTGAGTTCTTAGAGCTTTTTAGCATTTGTAGTCATTTGGGAAGTGCAATCTGCTCTTCGACGGTTGGGCTGTTTCCATCTCTTGACATTTTGATAGAGTCATTCACTTGATTCAACTGGTTCGTTATGAAGTTGCAATAGGCCCCATGGTGGGTGCCAAACTGTAGATGGTCGATCTACAATTACTATAGATTAGGTCGGATGTATGTTAGGCCTAAGCAACTTGGTCTAACTTGTTGAACCATGAGTGTCGACTGCTCTTTAAACCTATAAAAAAGAAGAAAACAAAAACAAAACAAACGAAATGGTGAGGGGGACTGTTTTTAGCCTTATGTTTGCTTGGGCTGAGCGTTATGATGATTGGGATATGGTTGAAATGAGGATTCTGATAATGTAAATACAGAGTGGAATCGAAAAGAACAAGAACTTGGGTAAAGTTTCAAAACGCAGTGAGCTTTCTTTGATTTAGAGAAAATCATGATCCCTCTTCAATAGGGGGGGGGGGGGGGGGGGGGGGGGGGTGGTATTTCCATTTATAGATTTCTCCAAAAAAAGCTTATAGTTGAGGATTGTTTAGATTCCAATCCCTGAAATCTTTGTCAGATTTCATGGAATAAAAAGATCCTTTACCCATTCAAACAGTTTCTGTTATCAGATAATTGAGTGGTAGAGTTAGAGTGAATGAGTATCTGATTGAGTCAAACTAGGATTCAACTAATGTTTCCTAGGTCGACCGTATCAGGTGGGCCTAAACTGGGTCCAACACGAAGTTGGTTGTGGGCTTAGGCGTTGGGCCTAAGGGCCGTTTTTGGCAACCACAAGTCGTAGTATACTGTTTACAGTATACATATAATTAAAAAACCGCCAAACCTTCTTTGAATAATTTGGTACAAGTGTTTCATCTTAAAAGTGTATTTAAAAAATTTGAATTAAAAAATTGCATAACAGTTATATTTTTTTGGTCAACTGTTATAATATGATTTTGTTGTTTAAATCATGAGGCCGAGCTTCTAGCACCCTCATTGGCCATTAATTTTGCTTGGAAGTATGGGTGGCATCGAATCTGGCTTGAGAGCTATTCTTCTTATGTGGTTCAGCTTCTTTCTTCTCGTTCTGAAATGGTTCCTTGGAGGGTTCGTCAGGCGTGGCAGCTCTGCATCTTCCAGATCTCGCATATGGATTTTCAGGGAGGGGAATCAGGTTGCAAATACGCTTTCTAAGCATGCTTTGGAGCTTCAGGTTGATTCTTGGTGGTTCTTTGCCCCACCGTTCTGTTCTTCTTTAGTTGGTAATAACTGCATGGGCCGGGAGTCTTATCGTTTTTCTTGATGTTTTCTTTTTCTTTTTTGGTGTGGCCTGTGTGCCTCTTTTTGTTTGGGGTTATTTTCCCCCTGGGTCTTTGTGCTTTATTGCTTTTTGTCACTTTTTTTCTTTTCTTTTATCTTTTATAGATATAGATACTGTCTAGGGGTTTTTCAGAATATGATCGCTTGTGATGCTTTTTCCCTTTAGATCAGTCCAATTTTATTAAAAAAAAAATAATTTTTTGTTTAAATGATTGTAATTATTATAAAACGTTTTGATGTTGTTATCGGATAACAACTTTATTTTGTTTAAATATTATAAAAACGTTTTGTTTAATTGATAACCACTTTATTTTGTTTAAATATTATAAAAACGTTTTTTATTTAAAAATTGTGGTTATTGCTAAATCAGTTTTTATTTCATTTTAATGGCCGGTCACCGGTGTGAATCTGTTTTTTCAGTTTTGATTTTCTAATCCTATAAATTGAGGCTTTGCCTCATTCACAATATACACAACATTTTGAAAAAACAAAAGCCCTCAAATATATATTTTAACAGAAATTCTTGAGTGTTCCTTGTTAGTATTCCGAGTAATCTTTGAAAGAGTTTGAACATTCCGGTTCTTCTTCATGCAAAGAAGTTTTGAGATATAGGTTATTCTAGGCTGTTTTATCCTGTGGACGACGTGGCAACTTTGGAGCTACTTGCACAATCAGGGCAGAGCCACGAAACGTCTTAAAGAGAGCGACATTATCCGCGACTTAGCCACTTTCCCGTTTTTCTATTCTAATTATATTTTGTACTATTTGAAATATTTTCCAACAACAAAATTGTTTTTTAAAATAATTTCCAACAACAATTTTTTTTTTTTTTGAAATACTTTCCTGCAACTATTTGTATCGAAGAATCTTATTGCAACACTTCACATGTTACAAGTAAATATATTAATTTATTTAAATGAATCATATTTAAAATAATATATATACATATATGATCAATTTTATTCAAAATACATGTATATAGATGGATCATGCATTAGTTTATTGATACACCATTAAAATTTGATCTTATTTTATAACGATCTCATGCATTAAGTCATGTGAAGGTCGTGAACTTTATGTAATTATATCAAAATAAGATTAAATTTTTAATTGGGTGTATCGATGCATTAACGTAAGTAGAATTTTTCAAATATATATATATACACGATAAATTTGTTTCTCTACGACATTATCATATACATTGTTTATGACAATGATAACGAATTTACTCTACCAAATTATGTAATGTTTGTTGGTGAAGTTGTTTGTACATGTTTATTTATGAATTCTAATGTTATATTTATGAATTTTTTATTTGTACAATTTATGATTGAAATGTGTACATTTTTGAATTACAAATCAAATAATTTCAAAATAAATGTTAATCCAGAAATCAAAATTTTCTTTTTATATGTAAAGAAAAGGAGAGTAAAGAACTTTGTCCACAAAACAATCAAACAAAGCATTGGATGATATAATAAAAAAGCAATAAAGATAAATGAAGTACGTAGTAAAAGTTGTCTCCAACGTTGGAATTGATTTATATAACAATTAATTATATGTATCATATGGTTAGTTTTTGACTTCTTTATTGGGATTGGGATTGGGATTGGGAAAAAGAAATTGGTGTACATGTGGTGTGCTTTCAAAAAGCCTTTATGTTTATTTATTATGGTAGGGCAAACCGGCCACCAAAGGTTTTACTTCACTTTGGTTTGCACATGTATGCTCTCCTTTGGTTTGCACATGTATGATCTCCTATAATTTTTAGCCATATTTTCAAGACTCTACAACTTCTTTTATTTATTGAGTGTTCGATCCCAAATTGAATTACTCTTATATTTCTTTTCACCAAATTTTCATTACCAAACACTAGCTAATTTGATAGTTGTTGTATAGAATAAATAAATAGAAAAATAAATTATAGTTAAATAGTTTTAAAATATATTATAAAAAATTCAAATAAACCGAAATTCATTATTTTAATTTTTAACATTTGAGGAGAAGAACGTGAACCTCAGTTACACTTATTGGGTATGCTCTAATTGTATATGTGTTTGAGCCAAAATCTTTACCTTTCAAGATTTAGCTAATGAAAGAATTTTTTTTTCTCTCTCTATGTGATTAAACAAAAAAACAAATGAATCTGGTTAGATTGACAGACAAATTAAGTTAAATTAAAGGAAATCAATTTTAAATTAAAAGATAAAAAATATGTAAGTATCTACTTAATAGCAGATTTTTTTCTTTATTTTTTATTTTTAATTTAGATATAGACATTAAGTTTTATTGATCTTGTCTTATGAATTTTTTATAATATATTTTTAAATTATTTAACTCTGATTTGTTTTACTATTTATTTATTTTATACGACAACCATCAAGTTAGCTAGTGATGTAAAAAAAATTGTTTAAGTAAATTTGGTAAAAAAGAAATAGATATATGAGCAATACATATATTTAAAATATAAAATAAAAATAAAAAAACTGATATTAAATGATAATATGTTAAAGTTAAAGAAGAAGGGCAATTTAGGAAATAAGTTGTTGGTTTGCATTGTAAATAAAATGAAAAATGAAAAATGAAAAATGAGGCAATTTATTAAAGGCTACAAATTTAATGTGAAGATGGGTCCCATGCAAACCGAGAGTTTGGGTGGAAAGATATACATTTTTGTTTGTGTTGATGATTTCTCTAGGTACACGTGGACATATTTTCTTAGAGAAAAATCCGAAACTTTTGATAAGTTTAAAATTCTTTGCACTAAAATTCAAAATGAAAAAGACTCAAACATTAAAAGCATTAAACGAATTAGAAGTGACCATGGGATGGAGTTTGAGAACGCCTACTTCGAGAGCTATTACAATAGCCTAAGCATCTCCCATGAGTTTTTGGCTCTTAGGACACCTCAACAAAATGGAGTTATTGAGAGGAAGAATAGAGTCCTTCAAGAGATGGCCTATGTGATGTTGCTTAGCAACAATGTCCCTAGGAACTTATGGGCCGAAGCCGTCAATATGACTTGCTATATAGGAAATAGAGTTTTCCTAAGGCCCGGCACTAGGCAAACCTCCTATGAGTTGTGTAGAGGTATGATGAGAATCAAGAAGCTTCACCAACAGATCCATTCCATGTTGCAGTTTGGCCGATTACAAGGGGCCAAGAGGATCAATGAAGCATTTAATGGGCTGATCTGATTTGTTGAAATCCAAGTTCGGCCCACATGAAGACCAAGCTAGGGCTTGGGCGTGTGGTACAAGTTAGGGTTAGAGAAGATTCAATTTCAACTTTTTCCTTCTTAATTTCCAAAGAATAATGAGCTGATTTATTTCCCAAAGTAAGGGGCTGATTTGTTTCCAAATTTAGCCTTCCAAATAGGGAGCAAGTCAACTAATTACAAGTTTTAATCTTTATTTTTTTTCCTGATTGTAAGGCATTAATTGCACATTTATTTTCCTGATTGTATGGCATTAATTGTCGAATATTTGTTCCCTTTTAGGTCTTAGATATTTTAGTATTTAAGGGACTCATTGATGTATTATTAGATTAGACTTTGAATGAAATAAAATTGATAGAGAGCGTTTCTCTTGGTTCTTCATTGAACTATGAACTTATCAAGGGCTATACCTTGTGGCGTTCAAACTTGACTTATCACTCACCTTCTTTCTTATTCTTGAGTGTGGCGTCTACAACCTTCTTGATACCGTTGGTTCTTATCTCCTTAAAGATAACGGGTCGCGGTTCTTTATTTTCTTTGTTTTATAACTTGAATTAGAAAACGATCATTCGTTACCATATATTGGTTCCGGGTCTCACTACTCTTGGTGAGGTTCATATCAATTGGTATACTTGATTCTCATCACCTCCGATCCTTGTGGATGACACCCGTGCTTACCGCTTTACTCGTTTTTATACTTGTGAACGCATTGCATAGGTTTTATAAATATTTTTGACGTACGATCTTTCTAACGATAAAAACGTACTCGTCAAGTACCGAATCCCATAGTTGGATGTCTCATTTACATAGCAAATGATTCTCTTAATGGAAGAGTGATGGGACTCCTTAGGATCCGATTGGTACCTAGCACACACACTCACATTAAAAGATATATCGGGCCTACTTGCGGTCAAATAAAGCAAGCTACCAATCATGCCCTGATACAATGTTTGTTCAACACTTTTTCCACTAGCATCCTTGCTTCGCTTCAAAGTGGTACTCATGGGTGTATCACAATGTTTGGCATTTTCAAGACCAAACTTCTTCACTAGGTTCTTTGCATATTTAGCTTGGGTTATAAAAATCCCATCATTCATTTGCTTAATTTGCAAACCTAGGAAGTAACTTAGCTCATCAACAAGACTCATCTCAAATTCATAAGACATAACATCAACAAATTGTTGGACCTTGGTGTTGTTGGTAGAGCCAAATACTATATCATTAACAAATATTTGAGCTATGAAAAGCTCATCATTGTTTTTCTTGATGGATAGAGTATTGTCAATACTACCTCTTATATAGTTATTGTCAATAAGAAATTGAGTGAGGCACTCATACCAAGCCCTCGGTGCTTGCTTCAACCCATATAAAGCTTTCTTGAGGTGATAGACATGGTTAGGGTGGTGTGCATCCACAAACCCCTTGGGTTGCTCAACAAACACTTCCTCTTGCAAGAAGCCATTGAGGAAGGCATTCTTCACATCCATTTGGTGCAATTTGAACTTGTGCACACAAGAAATGGACAAGAGAAGCCTAATAGACTATAAACGGGCAACGGAAGCAAATGTCTCCTCAAAGTCAATACCCCCAATTTGAGAGTACCCTTGTGCAACAAGCCTTGCCTTGTTACGCACAATGTTGCCATCCTCATCAGATTTGTTCCTAAATATCCATTTTGTGCCTATGACATTAATGGTCTTAGGCTTAAGAAATATAGTCCAAACCTCATTCCTTTCGAATTGGTTTAGCTCTTCTTTCATGGCAAGAACCCTAAATTCATCTTTTAAGGCATCATCAACCTTTTTAGGTTATATTTGAGAGGTGTATGATGTATAGCTAATGAGATTAGCTATTTGATGCCAAGTCCTAACACCCTCATTCACATCTCGAATGATGTCATCTTTATCATGGAGTTTCCTAACCCATGGAGTGGGTTCATTAGAGTCCAAAAGAGGAACTCTATCAAGAGGTTGTGTGTCTTCAACATTAAGGTTAGACGTCCCAACATTAGGAGTCTCCACAACCTTCTCCAAGGAAGAGTCATCATCTATAGCAACCTCCTCCTTATGGTCATTAGACTTAAGCCTATTATCATCAATAACGACATTGGATGATTCCATGACACTTCGAGTCTTTAAGTTGAAAACTCTATAGGCTCTACTATTTAAGGCATAGCCAATAAAGATACTCTCATCACTCTTAGCATCAAACTTGCCAAGTTGATCACGGTCATTTAAAATGTAGCACTTGCTTCCAAAAGAGTGGAAGTAGCTAACATTTGGCTTTCTACCTTGATGAGAATCAAAAAGCTTCACCAACGGATCCATTCCATGTTGCAGTTTGGCCGATTACAAGGGGCCAAGAGGATTAATGAAGCATTTAATGGGCTGATCTGATTTGTTGAAATCCAAGTTCGGCCCACATGAAGACCAAGCTAGGGCTTGGGTGTGTGGTACAAGTTAGGGTTAGAGAAGATTCAATTTCAACTTTTTCCTTCTTAATTTCCAAAGAATAATGAGCTGATTTGTTTCCCAAAGTAAGGGGCTGATTTGTTTCCAAATTTAGCCTTCCAAATAGGGAGCAAGTCAACTAATTACAAGTTTTAATCTTTATTTTCTTTCCTAATTGTAAGGCATTAATTGCCCATTTATTTTCCTGATTGTATGGCATTAATTGTCGAATATTTGTTCCCTTTTAGGTCTTAGATATTTTAGTATTTAAGGGACTCATTGATGTATTATTAGATTAGACTTTGAATGAAATAAAATTGATAGAGAGCGTTTCTCTTGGTTCTTCATTGAACTATGAACTTATCAAGGGTTATACCTTGTGGCGTTCAAACTTGACTTATCACTCACCTTCTTTCTTGTTCTTGAGTGTGGCGTCTACAACCTTCTTGATACCGTTGGTTCTTATCTCCTTATAGATAACGGGTTGCGGTCCTTTATTTTCTTTGTTTTATAACTTGAATTAGAAAACGATCATTCGTTATCATATATTGGTTCCGGGTCTCACTACTCTTGGTGAGGTTCATATCAGGAGGTAGCGATGACTAGATTAGGATTAATAAAAACCAGTATGCATAAAAGTAAAGTATCAATGGTTTTGTTGAGAAAAGATTAACAGTAAGATGCAAGCTACAATTAATGTTAAAACTAGAATGCAACTAAGTTAGTAATGTGATGAATGTATGATAATGCGGACTAAGGAGTTAATGGACTCGTAAGTGAACATTGGGCAATGCAACAAACTCTTAATTAAGCATATTTAATCTAATGTAACCAACCTAGGGTGTATAGCGTTGGTTATTTATCTCTAGCAAGGGGTCAACCTAAGGTGTATAGTGCTAGTTGCTCAATTAGGATTCTAGCCGTGAATGCTCATCTATTTATTAAAGGCTTCACCTCTTACTAATGTAGCCATGCTAGGGTGTATAGTGATGACTTCCAATTCTCTCACAAGTGGCCAACCTAGGGTGTATAGTGAAGGCCACCCGTTTAAGATTAGATGAGGCTAGAGGTTATTTAACCGGATTCTACTTGAAGGGTTAGTTCTTGCAAAATCACTAATGTAGTCATCTTAGGGTGTATAGTGCTGACTTCTAATTCTCTCACAAGTGGACAACCTAGGGTGTATAGTGAAGGCCACCCATTTGAGATTAGATTAACATTATAGTTATTAAGCCGGATTTCACTTGAAGGGTGTATTCTTGTGAAATCTTTCCATTCAATAGATTATAAGACAACCAAATAGATTGTAATTGTATAGTGCTAGTTGTCTATTCAAATAGATTCTAAATCAACTTGCTAAGAGGGTGTATCCAAGACAAATCAATATTAGAAAGCAATTAATTCAAGAGAATAGAACATAGAAGATAGATTAAATATAAAATAATAGAATTTAATTACACATGCCCAATATCCATCAAACTAATCTCATCAACCCCTTAGTGGGGGATTTAGCTACTCTTGTCTATTACAATATAAAAACTAAGAGAAGAGGTTGAGAGGAAACCCAAGTAGAGAAACCTTGTCTTGAAGCTTGAATCCAATCCCTTTAGTGCTTTGTTGAGTAGAAAATCAAGGAATGGTATGTGGGAGAGTGTGTTTTGATCTAGGTTAGTGTTTAGTTATCTAAAAGAGAGAGATGGAAGAAGAGGTAAGAAGATATATATATATCAGAAAATGGGACATTTATATGTATTTCAGAAATTAGAGCATGAGTGGTTAATTACCAAAATATCCCCTGAGCATGGCAAATTACCATTAGACCCCTCTCATAGGGGTACTTTCCATAATTTTCCCACCCAATCACAATTGACAGAGTGAGTGTCGCGGTTTGAGTTTCAGGCAACGCTTATGGGCAAAACTAGGGCGACACGATCAGGTACCAAAACCACTCCCTATCGCTGTGGCGACAAACGAAATTGAATCGCGACAATTGCAGGACAAGATTCGCGGTGGAGATTCACGGCGACACTTGGAGCGACGGCTGCCATGGATGCTACTCTTCGTGGTGGAGAACGGCGAGCTAAAAGGATGACATCACAAGGTTTGCGTTGAGCTCGCCGTTATTCTCCACCATAAATCAGTTGGAATAAGGCGGTGCATGGCTATTTCCAGTGGCCTGGAAGGAGACCAGGGTTGGGTTTTGGCGGCCATTAATGGAGGTCAACTTGTGAGGAAGAAGAAAGTTGATGATGATAGGTGGGTGTATTCAGCATTAGGCCTAGGTACATGTAGCCTTGTCATTTGTCTCTATTAGGGTGCAATTAGAAGTGGCGGGGTGCATTTGGACTCATATTGAAAGTATATAAACGGAGTTAAATAGCTTAAAGCATACCTAGAGGGGGGGGGTGAATATGTTTTTACACCTTTTTCAACCCCTTGAACAAACTTTCATTTGTCCCTCAAGGTAGCCTTACATACAACACATAAACCATAAATCCATACATAAACAAGATAAGGATATGATCATATAAGCATAGTCTATGAATATCAATTAGTTGTATGAGGTATAAGAACACATAAACTCAACAACAAAGAATACTTGTATTTCAAAATATGTTCAATGTATTACAAGTATGATCATATGTCACTATACAAAAATTACAATATACAAAATGAAATATATATACAAAAAGTGATCAAATGAAAGGATCCACAAATCACACTAACAAAATCTTGTTCCACCATACATTCACAAGTGAATAATGTGTAACAAAATAATAACATACACAAATGAAATATAAAAGATAGAGATAGGAAGAATTAACACAAGAGATTTTTTAACGTGGTAAAACCTCTAAGGTGGAAATATCTACGGGTTGAACTACAACCATTGGGTACTATATATATTGGATGGTAAATAAGAAATTCCACAAAGTGACCAATCTTTAGCTCACCTACCTAGTGGAGTCTATGTCTACCCAACCCTATTGGAAAGTACGAAATCCCTCAATGATGCGAAGCCACCATATATTAGATAACATACAAAACCAACATCGATGGAAGATTAGAAATTCCTCAAGAGTGCATACACATCCCGTGTACCCCGCTCTTTCAGAGTCTATGTCTATCAGGCCTACCAATAAAATAGCCAACTCCTTATCCAAGGCACTCATGCCTCTAGAGAGCCTCCCATGCATGACTATCCGAGCTCTCCTGATTCTAGCCATGACTTCTTTCTTGTCTATCCGAGTCCTCCCGACTCTAGACAAGTCTTCTTGCTTGGCTATCCGAGTCATCCCAACTCTAACCAAGACTTCATGCTTTTTACAAGGACTTCCTAGTGTGATCATGTGAATGCAAATGATGCAAACAATCAATTCAACATAGAACATGTGATCAATACATTGCATGGTACAACTAGACTTAAACATGTGATAACACAAGTAATAAAAGTCTAGATGCAAAACCAGAATAAAACCTAGAGTATGTGTAAACACCTAACACATAAAACTCATAGTCTCATTCACACATACAACACTTGAACAATACATATTCATGAAGCACAAGTTCAAGATGCTTTAAACATACAATAAAATGCTAGAATCATAAAATCAAATCAATGAATATTCTAGCCAAAGATTTAGAGTAAGGATTAAAAGATAAATCAATTGAATCCAAGATTGTTCTAAAAACACATACAAATACAATAATCCTAGATTTCATCAATTAAAGGATCAAAACACATTTCAAGGTTATTTATCACAAAATTGATTCAATCAAGTTACAAACAACCTAAGATATCAACCTAATCACAATACAACTCACAATCATGTGAAAAACCTAGAATCAAATAAACTAGTTCACATATATCTCTAATTAGACTTTTGATTAGGACTGATTGTGAAGCCATCTTTCTCAATAGCATTCACCAAACATACAAGTACATATAGAAGAAGAAACCCCAAGCAAATTGAAGGTTATAAAAGAAGAAATCTCAAAGATATGAACACTACCTTGGATTCTCGAGCTGGTTCGGTTTTCTGTGTGTAATCGCCAGAAACATCGATCAACCAGCTTCCAAACCACTTGGAAAAGGTAGAGAACTTAATTATGAACAATCTCCAACTTGAATCACTCAAGTCCGACTTCGTATGAGAAAGTTATGGTGTTTGGAAGATGAGAAAACTTGGAGAGAAAATCTGACGGGATTTCAATCTTTTTCTTCTTGAAAATCAATTGGAAGGAATGGGAGTATTTAAAAAGAAGAGAGAGAATGTAGGATTCCGACCAACCAGAAGGTGCCACGTTACCCCCTAGCCGTGTGGGGCGCGTGTGCCACATGGGGGCAGAGGCCTGCCCTGGCCGTGTTGCCCACAGCCTCCACACGGGGTGGCCTAGCTTGGCCACTTGGCCTCGCTTGCCTCTCCCGCACTTCGCTCGCGTTCTTTGGCCGTATTCGGGCCTCCAAACTCTGATTTCGAATCCATCTTTGGATTACGAATCGTGACTCCCTCATGCACAATGACGACTATGAAACTTTGACAAAAGGTTGAGAATTCATCTCGGAAAATGACGACGAACACAACTCAACGAATGAGAACGAAAAGTAATGTAGCTATATCGTTTGGACTCGAAACTAAATGAATGAGTAACCGAAATGACCGGAACTCAATAAGGAATCATAATAGAACATGTTCAAGTCCAAATACAAAAATACAAAATTATACAAACACAAAATAACACACGTATGCCATTTCCTAGACGTAGTCCTAGAACATGCAAATAACAAATATTGTCAAATTAGATCTAATGCATGAGCATACATTATCATGTGTGTGAAAGTGATATATATAAATGATGTTTAACCATGAAGGAACACACAAGAATGCCATGTGTGTGTATGCCTAGCCTTGTAAGAGAAATGAGGTCTTATATACCTTTATAGACCGATGAAGCACACTTCTCTTTGAAGCCAGCATCTTGCATGAATTGTGGCCAAGACTTTCTTCGTCTTCTTAAATCTTCAACATATGGACCACTAAACATTACAAGAGAAACACGTTTTGATATGGAATACATGCCAAGACAAACCAAAAACCTAACAATCTCCTCATTTGGCAAATTCCATGTCAAAACCCCTAAACATATACTAAAACAATTACAAATAAAATTTGGTCACAATGAGTACAATGAGTTACACATTTAGACACAAATTAAAAACAACAAGTCTTGAACTTCATCTTGGTCTTCTCTTGATATCACCTAAAATAAACTTAAAAGCACAAAAATATCCAAGAGACAACACATATGGCAATATTGTTAGGATTATGCTCAATAGCAAGAGTGTAATATTGTAATTGACAATCTTTTCATATTAATAAAGTGATTTCTGGTTTAACAAATCTTATAGCATTTATAGTTTAATATTATAATTGTCAAAGTAAATAATCATAAGGTCAAAAGACTATGAGGAAAGAAGAATTGTTCGTACATCTGGATATGTATGAGGTAGACACAATTCTTTAGTTAGTCTTGAATAATGTTCACAACTTAAGTTAAAGGTTGGGCACCTTTATCTTGTTAAAGTTGTAGAATTCTTTTGCTAGCATTTGAGTGGGATCAAATGAGTTATGATGAGTCTGAAATCATCGAAGGGTCTTCGAGTAAAAGAATCTAGTGCACTGGGTGCATTGAATAGGATCACAATGAAATACTTTATCTAGAATCGTCAGTAGATAAAAGTTTTTTCATTATCAGGACAATCGGAGAGTCTATCTTAATCCTGAGATAAATGATGGACTTATGGTTGCAAGTGGTATCATTTGAGTTATCAATGGGTACGATTATATAGCATAATCTATCCTCGATAGTTTGGTGATATTCATTTGTTAATCGATAGAGGACTTCATTTATAGATATGGACATCGTGGCTCCATTTATTAAATGAGAGTAGAATATCATCATATGGATGTTTTGAGGTATTGGATATTGAATCTTAACGTTAAGTTTTCGATAGAGTTTATTAAAACATGGCTTCTGGACAAGTCAAAATATCTAAGTTCAAAATGTGGTCATATGAGTAAATATGGTAACTTGGAGAACTATAGGTGGTCTATGAGCTCTTGGCGATTACTGATATTCTTCACGAGGATACACCATCTCCTATAAGATTGTCTAGGGTATGAATGAGAATCATTTACTTATTCCATCTTTATTTAAGAGTGCAATTTTAGTTCTTTAGTGGAATGAACTAAAATTAATAGATTGAACCTAAGTGAATCATTTGTTGATTGTGATTGGGTTATGTCTATTGGGGCTTAAATTTAGATAGGCCCGCCAAGATCCCCAATCCACACGGACTTGCATGGATCACTTGATATATTCTACCGGACCAATTTATGGGTCCATCTAGAATTGTATTTAATATATTAAGAATATAATTTGCACATTATTTATTTAATGGGCTGATCAATTATATTAATATATTAATGAAAAGTATGTGGGCTTATTTCTTTTGGTAAGAATGAGTCTGGTTCACATGTGGGCCTTTTATTAAGGTCCAATGGATTTAATAAAATAGAAAAACAGTATATAGATATATTAATATATATGGCACATGGCCGAGATATATATATGATATTATATTGTTTTATTTTTATTATTTGATTAAATGGAAATTAATTAATTGATTAATTAATTATTTAATTAAAAATCAAAATCTTTTTCTGACTAGGAAAAATGTTTCTTAGTAGTATACTATTGTGGTAGTATAATAAATATTAAAGACTTTATTTGGTAAGTAGATAAATAAAGGGAATTTATTTATCTAGTCAAATTAAGAAGTCTTTGATATAGTCATAAATACACTAAAGAGTTGGATTAGGGTTTGTATATAATATATATGCATGCGGAATATATAGATAAAATATGCATGAATGCATGCGGAAATATATATACATATATGCATGCGGAATGGAAATATATATGCATGAATAAGAGCACGAGAGATATATAAGATATATTGTGCAAGTGCACTAGATATATATATATTATATATTACGCAAGGATGCAGAGATATATATAAATAATATATTGTGCACTAGATATATATATATATATTATATATTATGCAAGGATATCGGGATATACATATATAATATATTGTGCAAGAGCACGAGAGATATATAAGATGTATTGTGCAAGAATATCGCTATATATATAGATCATATATTCGGCAACCCTAGGGCTTGGACTTGAGAGTTTTTTCTTTTGCTAGAGAAAAATAGAATCCAACTCTTAGACTAGTGTGATTTTCGGCCAAGAGGAATAGAGAGAAAAGTTTGTTCTTATTTCGATAGTGCACTAGTTACTTTTACATCAAAGGTTTTGTGCACAATTTTGAATAAGGTTCACGCGAGTTTCGATCTAAAGATTGTGAATTCAAAAGTGACCGGAACATTCTTTATTATCTCTTGGAACTTGTTGTGACTAACGAAAAAGAAAAAGTTTTGTTAATCCATCCTTAGGTACACAATTCAAAGAGAAGGGAGACCACGCTCCTAGGTGATTCACGTTCGTGATTGGATTGGAAGATCTTGCGGATTACCATCGACGCAATGTCAATCGGATCACGCGACAAAGGTATAATATCTTTAGTATTATATGTTAATTAATTAGAGGGTTAAGGTTCAAATTATGGAAAAATTTTAAACTATACTAAACTCTATTTTAGTCTCGCTTCCGCTGCGTGACCGTATTTTTCCCCTACAATTGGTATCAGAGCCTGGTTGTACCCTTTAATTAATTAATGTATATATGCGTGAATCTATTTCTTTTTATTGTGATTATGCATGTTTATAAAGAAATGGCACTCTAGGTATTCTCATATATAATTACATTGGAATGTATGGATTTATATTTATATGCTGTTATAAAGTGAATTGTTATTGCTCAATTTTGATCCTAGAATTTCAATGTATTTTTGTTTCGGAATTATAACAAGAAGGGTGGCCTATTATTGTCACAATTTCCTTCTTGGTAGTTGCTAAGTTTTTTTTTATTGTATTAAAATTAAGTGCAGTTTTTTTTTTTATTGTATTAAAATATAGTGCAGTTTTTTTTGTATTAAATACTGCAGTGATTAAAAAAAAAAAAAAACTGCAGTATTTTATTGTTTAAATAATGTTGTAATACGTTCAAGCATCGAAGATTCGAAAACTTGAAGAATTGGAAGAAACTGGAACAAGTTTGGGACCGTGCGCACCATAGCAACATGCATGCGCGCAAGATTGCATGCAGCTGTGCATGTTGGACTGTGGGCTGCGCACGGCAGCCCTTGTTGGGGTTGTGGAGTGCGCACGCCCATAGGGGCAGCAGTGGGATGCACAAGTGATCGGTGGCCGCTTGAAGACTTGTTCACCAAAAAATGAGTTTTTTGTATTCCAAACAAATGTAATTTACTTGTTTTTCTAGGATGGATCAAAATTGTGGCTATTTATTTTGCATAAATATTACAATATTTGTTATTGTTTGATGACATGTCATATAGAATAGGAGTGCCACTCATATATCTCTTTTGGTATGAATATGCATTGAATGATTTAGGTATCTAAATTGGCATCTAGATAACTTGGTAAATCATTCTATGGGATTTAATCACACGCCTTAAATAATTGAGTGGGAGAAGGTGTTTTGCAACACCTATGGCCTCCAAGGTTAGTTGAGCTTTATTATTTATTGGTAATCCCCCCAAGGGGTGTCCATGAATGGAATTTAGCAACATACTTCCTTACAAGGATAGACTAGACAATTGACTCAAACGAGATCTACTCCCCAATGAGGGATTTTCATGAGAGAAAATATTGAGGGTCGATATCTTGGTAACACACTCAATGTGATTTTATTGATATCCTCCTAAGAGTTCTTGTCAATAAAATCACAAGGCTAAAATTGAAAACGCTGGTTGTTATGTTAACAATTAGATGGGACCTAGTCTAACTAGTAAATGGTACGTACTCCTAAAGGAGGTGTAACATTTATGGGTGTTGGATCACCGTTGAATTTTTATGATTGAGTTATTTATTTAAATCAAGATAAATATTCGAAAGTGCTTTATCATGATTATTTACTCATATATATTTTTGTTTTATTCAGAAATCATGACCTTATCCCTAATGATCATCCTAAAAGATAAATATTTTAACTAGTGATAATTATGTCACATGGAAAAGGAAAATTGGGTTGTTGCTACAAGCTGAAAAACATAAGTTTGTTCTGACTACTCCTAAAAACCACCTGCTCCCACTAATGAATCTAATGTGATGCAAAGAGACGAGTATGAGCAGTGGAAGACGTCGAATGAGATGGCCAAATGGCTACCATCTCCGACGTGTTGCAACAGCAACATGAAGGAATGGGGTCTGCTGCTGATATGATGATGTCTTTAGAAGAGATTCATATGGTTGGTAAAGTTGCTACTGTTAAGACCCGTCAGAAGGTCAAGGAATAACAGAAGAAAAAGTAACTTGGGCCTACCAAGAAGGAGACTAAGAAAGTAACCAAGATCAAAATGAAGTGCTTCTTTTGTGGTGAAAAGAGACATTGGAAAAGTAATTGCCCAAAGTCTCAGAATAAGAAGAAACAAGGTAATGTGAGTTATCTTGAAACATGTTTATTGGCAGATTCTACAGATTCTTGGATTGTAGACTCAGTAGCCAATAATCATGTTTGTTATTCCTTATGGGGGTTTCAAGAAAGGAGAAGGTTGAATAAGAATGAAATTAACTTGCGTTTAGGCAACAGAGCGTTGGTGTCTGCTAGTGTAGTGGGAGATATTAGAGTTAATCTAGATTCTAGTAGGCATTTAGATTTGATAGACATTTGTTATGTACCTCAATTCAAGAGAAATTTAATTTTCAGTTTCTTGTTTAAATAAATTTGAATATTCGGTTACTTTTAATAAATATTTTATTATTAGTAAAGATGACAAATTTGTTTGCAAAGGTACATTGGAAAATGGTCTATTCTATTTACATAGAAATATCTCTCACTTGTTAGACACAGAATTAACGCAACCTAACCATAAAAGAGTAAAATTATCATAAGATGAAACCTACCTATGCTATTTGCGAGGTGGATATGAGTACTTCATCACTTTCACAGATGATTACTCGAGATTTGGATATGTGTATCTCATGAGACATAAGTCGGATGCTTTTGACATGTTCAAAGCATTTAAAGCTGAAGTGGAAAATCAGCTAGAGAAACACATAAAAATCTTGAGATCTGATCGTGTTAGAGAATATCTATCTGGTGAGTTTCAGCAATATCTTATTGATAATGGAATTATATCTCAGTTTTCTGCACCAGGTACACCTCAACAAAATGGGGTGGCAGAAAAGAGAAATAAAACTCTTTTAGACATGGTTAGGTCTATGTTGAGTTATTCAACGCTTCCTATTTCTTTTGGGGATATGCTTTACAAACTGCAATATACATTCTAAACGATGTACCATCTAAGTCGGTTCCTCAAACACTGCATGAATTGTGGACTGGGCGAAAGCCTAGTTTACAACACTTAAGGATATTTGGTTATCCTGCGCATGTGTTAAAAGGAAAGACAAAAAAGATGGAGTCCTGTTTGGAAACATGCATATTTGTGGGGTATCCAAAAGAAACTAAGGGATATTATTTCTATAGTCTTTCAGATCTTAAAGTATTTGTTTTAACAAATGTTAAATTTCTAGAAAAGGACTATATGAATGATTTTGTACCTAAAAGTAGAATTGTCCTGAATGAGATGTCAGGAGATACAATTCCACAAGAGGTTACACAACCTAGCCCAATTGTAAGTTCCGCACCATCACAAAATCAACAACCTACCATTCCTCGTCGTAGTGGGAGGGTTAGTAGACAACCCGAGAGATACATCGGTCTGGGAGAATCAGTGGAGAACCTCCCGGACGATGATGATCCCTACACGTATAGGTAAGCAATGCAGGATGTTGATTGTCGCCATTGGCAAAAGGCAATGCAAGTTGCAAAAATCCAAATATGGATTAAAGTAAGCATCCTGATCCTGGAACATAAGGTTCGATCAAGTTGTGACGAACCTTGTGTATGCAAAAGGATTAATGGCGACAAGTTGGTTTTCCTAAATTCTTTATGTTGATGATATACTACTCATCGGAAACGATGTAGGTGTATTGACATCAGTAAAAGAATGGTCAGCAAAACAATTTGATATGAAGGACTTAGGAGAATCAAGTTATATTCTTTGTATCCAAGTAATAAGGGATAGAAAGAATAGAACGATTGCACTATCCCAAGCTTCATACATAGATAAAATCTTGTCTAGATTTTCCATGCAAGATTCCAAGAAAGGTATATTACTTTTCAAACATGGAATCAAACTTTCTAAGGAACAAGTTCCTAAGAATCAGCATGAAGAGCAATTCATGAGTAGGATTCCAAATGCCTCGGCAGTTGGAAGTCTCATGTATGCAATGCTTTGCACTAGACCAGATATTTGTTTTGCTGTGGGCATAGTTAGCAGGTTTCAATCGAAACCTAGTCCTGATCACTGGACGGCAATCAAGCATATTTTCAAGTATCTCAGGAGAACGAGAGATAATATGCTTGTATACTCAGGAGGGGATTTGATTCCCGTTTGGTATACAAATTCTGATTTCCAGTCAGATTCTGACTACCAGAAAATCCACATCAGGATCTGTGTTTACTATTGGAAGAGGAACAGTCATATGGAGGAGTATCAAGCAATCTTGTATTGCTGATTCCACCATAGAAGCTGAGTATGTTGCTGCATGCGAAGCTGCCAAAGAGGCTGTTTGACTTTTTCAATTCCTAATTGACTTGGAAGTGGTTCCCAGTGCGAATAAGCAGATCACTATCTACTGTGATAACAGTGGAGCAGTGGCTAATTCGAGAGAACCAAGAAGTCATAAGAAAGGAAAACACATTGAAAGGAAGTATCATCTTCTTAGGGAGATTGTGCATAGGGGTGACGTGACGAGTACCAAAATTGCGTCAACAGAAAATCTAGCGGATCCCTTCACAAAGGCTTTACCACAAAAGAGTTTTGATAGGCACCTAGAGAACATGGGAATGAGAGATATGACACATTTGCTATAGCGCAAATGGGAGATTGTTAGGATTATGCTCAATAGCAAGAGTGTAATATTGTAATTGACAATCTTTATATATTAATAAAGTGATTTCTGGTTTAACAAATCTTATAGTATTTATAGTTTAATATTATAATTGTTAAAGTAAATAATCATAAGGTCAAAAGACTATGAGAAAAGAAGAATTGTTCGTACATCTGGATATGTATGAGGTAGACACAATTCTTTAGTTAGTCTTGAATAATGTTCACAACTTAAGTTAAAAGTTGGGCACATTTATCTTGTTAAAGTTGTAGAATTCTTTTGCTAGCATTTGAGTGGGATCAAATGAGTTATGATGAGTCTGAAATCATCGAAGGGTCTTCGAGTAAAAGAATCTAGTGCACTGGGTGCATTGAATAGGATCACAATGAAATACTTTATCTAGAATCGTCAGTAGATAAAAGTTTTTTCATTATCAGGACAATCGGAGAGTCTATCTTAATCTTGAGATAAATGATGGACTTATGGTTGCAAATGGTATCATTTGAGTTATCAATGAGTACGATTATATAGCATAGTCTATCCTCGATAGTTTGATGATATTAATTTGTTAATCGATAGAGGACTTCATTTATAGATATGGACATCGTGGCTCCATTTATTAAATGAGAGTAGAATATCATCATATGGATGTTTTGAGGTATTGGGTATTGGATATTGAATCTTAACGTTAAGTTTTCGATAGAGTCTATTGAAACATGGCTTCTGGACAAGTCAAAATATCTAAGTTCAAAATGTGGTCATATGAGTAAATATGGTAACTTGGAGAGCTATAGGTGGTCTATGAGCTCTTGGCGATTACTGATATTCTTCACGAGGATACACCATCTCTTATAAGATTGTCTAGGGTATGAATGAGAATCATTTACTTATTCCATCTTTATTTAAGAGTGCAATTTTAGTTCTTTAGTGGAATGAACTAAAATTAATAGATTGAACCTAAGTGAATCATTTGTTGATTGTGATTGGGTTATGTCTATTGGAGCTTAAATTTAGATAGGCCCGCCAAGATCCCCAATCCACACGGACTTGCATGGATCACTTGATATATTCTACCGGACCAATTTATGGGTCCATCTAGAATTGTATTTAATATATTAAGAATATAATTTGCACATTATTTATTTAATGGGCTGATCAATTATATTAATATATTAATGAAATGCATGTGGGTTTATTTCTTTTAGTAAGAATGGGTCAGGTTCACATGTGGGCCTTTTATTAAGGTCCAATGGATTTAATAAAATAGAAAAACAATATATAGATATATTAATATCTATATATAATATATTATATTGTTTTATTTTTATTATTTGATTAAATGGAAATTAATTAATTGATTAATTAATTATTTAATTAAAAATCAAAATCTTTTTCTGACTAGGAAATATGTTTCTTAGTAGTATACTATTGTGGTAGTATAATAAGTATTAAAGACTTTATTTAATAAGTAGATAAATAAAGGGAATTTATTTATCTAGTCAAATTTGGAAGTCTTTGATATAGTCACAAATACACTAAAGAGTTGGATTAAGGTTTGTATATAATATATATGCATGCGGAATATATAGATAAAATATGCATGAATGCATGCGGAAATATATATACATATATGCATGCGGAATGGAAATATATATGCATGAATAAGAGCACGAGAGATATATAAGATAGATATATATATATTATATATTACGCAAGGATGCAGAGATATATATAAATAATATATTGTGCACTAGATATATATATATATATATATATTATATATTATGCAAGGATATCGGGATATACATATATAATATATTGTGCAAGAGCACGAGAGATATATAAGATGTATTGTGCAAGAATATCGCTATATATATAGATAATATATTCGGCAACCCTAGGGCTTGGACTTGAGAGTTTTTTCTTTTGCTAAAGAAAAATAGAATCCAACTCTTAGACTAGTGTGATTTTCGGCCAAGAGGAATAGAGAGAAAAGTTTGTTTTTATTTCGATAGTGCACTAGTTACTTTTACATCAAAAGGTTTTGTACACAATTTCGAATAAGGTTCACGCGAGTTTCGATCTAAAGATTGTGAATTCAAAAGTAACCGGAACATTCTTTGTTGTCTCTTGGAAGTTGTTGTGACTAACGAAAAAGAAAAAGTTTTGTTAATCCATCCTCAGGTACACAATTCAGAGAGAAGGGAGACCACGCTCCTAGGTGATTCACGTTCGTGATTGGATTGGAAGATCTTGCGGATTACCATCGACGCAATGTCAATCGGATCATGCGACAAAGGTATAATATCTTTAGTATTATATGTTAATTAATTAGAGGGTTAAGGTTCAAATTATGAAAAAAATTTAAACTATACTAAACTCGATTTTAGTCTCACTTCCGCTGCATGACCGCATTTTTCCCTACAAATATATATCCATTGGCAAGAAAATAATACATTTAAAGTTCAAATGGATCATGTATGCTCCCCCTAAATACATGCATCCAACAAAGTATTCTAGCCAAGAATCAACAAAAAAATATTACAAGCCATAGAGTTCAAACTTTATACCAAATACACCAAAAACTAAAAAAAATAATATGAGACTAAGTAAGCTAGATATATATCTCCCATATTTCGCCCCCTTTTGACATGATATGAAGCCAAAAGGAAAGAGTAAGAAAATATACCTCAAAGTCATTTCTAGCTACTTTTATCATCAAGGAAAATTGTGCTACTTGATGATCTCACATTTTGCTTTGAAGTGGATGCCTTGCTTTCCAAAAGCTTGATCTTTTCATCTTGTTGCACCACTTTAGCATTAAGTTCTTCAATCTTCCTTTGCGAAGCCTCAATCATCTTTCGTGACTCTTCCACCTCATTCTTTAAATGAATAGCCCAAATAGGAAGACTAGGAGCACTAGAAACATTGTTTGAATCAAGTGATTCTCCAAAGAGCCTAAATGTATCACTAAGCTTTCCATTTTCCTTGTATGACATAGTAGTCACACGTTTCTCACTTAAATTCTTTAAGGGAGGAAGTAACACATCATAGTCTTCTTGCTTCAAACCTTTGGCTAAACAAAAATGAGAGATAAAACCCGGAAATGGTAATTTCTTATCTAACCGAGATGCACGTGCCGCAATCTCAATATGTTCATTAAGCACCTCACCAAGATTAATAGGCTTGTTAGTCACCAAAGCATAAACAATCTTGATCTTTTCTCTATTAAGTTAGGAAGCATTAGTAGAGACAACAAGATTAGAACAAACAAATAAATGCCAAAAAGCACACACTTTGGTCAACTCGCTTTGCCTAATGAAGGCACATTTCCCCCACACAAAATTGACATCATCACAAAGAGTTTTACCCATTAAATCAAGGTTTTCCAAGACATCAACATCAAGGAAATCCGACTCAATATCTTCCAGCAAACCTAGAAATTCATTCAACTTCCAAGCACAAACTCTAAAGACAACTCCTCTCATGTCCATAATCGCATCCTTAATGGTGGTACTTGATTGATATACATGATAAAATTCCCTAACCATTGTCTCATTAACAATTCCTATCATGTCAATCCAAGTATTCCATTTTCTTTCCATAATTACCTTATGAACATAAGAGTTAATACAAGAGTTCAAGTCAATACCTCTTTCTTGAATAATCTTTTTGCTTCCAAAGATTCCCAAACTTTTCATCTTGCTAGCTTTGGAAACCTTGGACGAAGAAGTAGACTTTGACTCAATAGGATTCGAAGGATTAGAAACACCAACTTTCTTAGCCTTTCCCATGACCTTGTATCACACAAATACTAAAAACAAAATCAGTGGAAACATAGAAACAAGTTAGTGACCAATAAACATATACAAAGGCAAAAACATCATTTTTGAACAAATCATCATGCATATAAGAATTTATCATAGCATCTCCAAGATTTATCAAAAATAAGAATAATGCCAACAAACAACAATTTTGAAGAATCATGTGAACAAAGCATACAAGAGAACAAAACATAGCATATAATGCTCCCGCTTGATAAATGCCCCATATAGCATCTAGATAGACAATTGTTCACATGTATCACCACACATTCACATCACAAGCAATTTCAATAGATTTTTTCAAACAAGCTTCATAAATCAATGAGAGTTACACTAAGATTTTCAATCACTCTCATATATCTTCTAAAATTGCTAAAGTATCAATATAACAAATAAGCAAATGTGAGTGTGCAAAGATTTTGCTTCAAGTATATAAAAGGAAGTATTTTGAAAATCAAACATGCAAACATTTTCAACATCTATTCATCTCAAGTCTTTCCGTAGAAAGGTCAAACCGATCATCATTCGAAATTTTGCTTTTAAAAAGAATAGATCTCAATATTTGAGCGAAGTGTGTGCATGTGGCTTGTCAATCCATTTCTATATGACAACCCAAGCTAATTTGATTTTTTAACTATATTCCAAAAGCCTTTTTGTTTTGTTTTGTTTTAGGCTTGAATCAAAGATTTTTTATTTTTTTATTTTTTATGATTCATTTCAACACTTCTTTGACTTTTAACAAACATAAACATATACACCTCATGGTGGCTTTCAGTCATCACAATGGCGTAACCCTTTCCTACATTGGGCTGCTTCACAACCAAGGTGTGTAGCCCTTTCCATGAGGGTGCCCATTGAGTTCTATGTTGCCGAAGCAAATGGATACCGACCATTGGTCATTTTTAAACGTACTAGTCCTTAGGACTTCAAGTTGTATCCATACTTACATTAATCAAACTAAACACACTTAACAAAACATATAAGAGAAGCAAAGTGCATTTTAGAAACCAAGTTTTATGGCTTAAAAGCACATGATCAAAAAGCAAGTAAAGAGACTTACTTAAGATCTCTACTTCTCAAGAGAGTAGCTTTCAAAGAATATAAAACATATTTTTCAAAACTTGCCACTCAACAATCATACAAACAAAAACACACATCATGATTAAGATCAATGTGAACAATTATCACCAAAAGATCTTAGACTAGCAAATGTCAATGAGGACCATATAAACACTATATTAGTTCTCAAGTATGACATGTTTCATGAAGTGATACACACAATGAGTTGAGAGATGAAAAAATAGATAAGTAAGCAATGTGATATTAGAGATACCTTCGCAAGCTATTTTCATCAAATGCAAGGCCTTCACCCTTTTTATGAGTCCTCTTGGCTTGTGAGTCCAATGACTACAAGTTATAGGTGTGTCAAATCCAAGAGACTAAAGACTATGCATTTCAACTCAAACAACAAGAAAAATGACTTTCTCTAAAAGTCTTAACATGATTGTAACCATATAGATTTCATAAAACAACTTCTCAAAAAGTTAATCAATAGATTTCGACTATCATAAAAAAAATGTGAGATAGCTAAGTTCATGTTAGGTTGTAGAGATACAAAGCAAACAAGCTAAGCTTCTTAACAACACAACACTAATCTTAAAGCTAACACACATGTGCAACTTACACTATTGGTAAGAGCACTTACCCTTGACAAATCTTGTCTTGGGTAGACTTACACAAACATTATCAAGATTCTCTTTGACAACAATGTTGAATCTAGAGTAAAGTTCTTCCACAACTTGATTTACAATAATATCATTAATACTCTTCTTTTCAACATTATTAGCAACACATGCATTATGCATTGTCAAATTTTACAAGGTTTCCATTCTTCACATTCCAGACATTCTTAACATGCTTTGAAATATTATCATGCTTTCCATATTCAAAAGCTTTAGCATGCTTAAAATGAAGTTCAATCTCTCTATCCCTAGATGCATTTCCTATGTTGCAATATTCAATGAATTTAAAGCACTTGGGCTTGATATGACCTATGGTATTGCAAAAATGACATATGGGAACAAAAGAAGAGAGTTTACCTTCCAGAATTGGAGAAGCACAAATGGGAATTTCAAGGGGTACCTTGTTCTTCAACTTGTTCTTTTTCTTGGAATGTCTCTTCTTAGGAGCTTTCTTGTCAACAATAACCTCGCTTGTAGGAAGTGATGCTTCTATAAGCTTCTCCTTAACTACCACGTCGCTTGAGCCTCTTAAAGACAAACTAAAGATGATCATCTCCTTTTCAAGAACAATTCCCTCAACTTCTCTAAGCTTCTTGGCAAGAGCATTATTTTCACCCAAGAGCCTCCGAGTAGTTGAAACAAACTCATCCACTTGTATCTTGATCAAATCATCCTTCTCATCAATCTCTCTTAAAGCTATCTTCAAATTTTCTTCAAGACAATTCATCTTAGCCAAAATATCAATGATAGTAAAATCTTCACTTAAGCATTCTTGATGATTTAAATTATCCTCCTTGTCCAACGAATCTACATAAACAACCTCTAGGATAGAGTGAGAAACTGTGAATGCAACAAAGTTGCTCACAAGCTCTTCATCACTAGAAAACTCATCACTTGAGCTCTCCTCATCACTAGAGCCATCATCTTCACTACATGTGGCCACCATAGCTTTTCCCTTCTTATCCTTCTTAGTATCACCACTTGGACAATCCGAAGCATAATGTCCAAACTTCTTGCACTTGAAGCATTGAACCTTTCCATTGCCCTTAGCATGACCACTCATCTCATGAGGTGGAGTAAAGGAATTCTTGACTTCTGATCGCACTCCAAATGTTCACATTTAGTGCTCTTTTTTCCTATCTTTTGCGTTTGTTTCTCGGGTAAAACCGGGTATTTAATGGATTAAATAAGTGTTTTAGGTAAACAGGGAAGTTCAGGGACATTGTTGTCATTTTGGACATTTCAGGGGCAAAAGTGCAATATTCTGAAGATTATTGAAGATTTTGTGAATAGGGAAGAGATCAGAGGAACAAATGGTAATTGTCTAGCAAAAGTCAGCGTCAGTTGCCACGTTACCCCTGGAACGACACCGTTTTGGTACCGCTTGCTTCACGCCTGACGTCAGGTCGTCTTCTTGCTCTAGCTGGGTCGACCCAATCTGAGGTATACCCAGCCCGACCCGATCGTGACCCACCGACTACCTAGTAATTTCTAGCCCATTTCCAATGCTTTTTCCAGCCAAATTTCACCCAGATCGACGGCCAAGCTTCTTCCAGTCACAATGGACCCATTTCCAATTATTCATGCACAAGTTCTCCTTATCCTCTAAGAAGCCAAACCTCCATGGAAATGCAAGCTTGCAAGCTTGGTTCAATGGCTTCTTTCCCGCAAACCAGAACGTCCAAACACGTGAGATCTCCGTGACTTCATGCAGCAAGAACATTCCCGCAGTCGAGAAGGTGCAAACTCGGGCCAAACTCCATTTTTCCACCACGAGTTCCGCCGGGGAGCAAGAACCCGCGGGACATGGGATCCTAACCCGCGAGCTCGACCGACTCTGAAGATATTTTGTCCAAAGCTTGCCCAAACCCTTCCCCATATAAATATACAACTTTCCTAACCTTAAACACAATCCCTAATATCCAAAATACCTTAGAATTACACCCAATAACACAAATACCTTAGTATTGCACCCAAATTACCCTACTAACCTAGAATAGCTTAGAATAAACTCTCACCAAACTTCACTTAGCTTGTAACTAGAGTTAAGGTGGTTTTCCAGCCACCAATCTTGATCCAAGGCATCCACATATTGATTCCAAGCTTGGGGAAGCAAGATGAGTGAGCTAGCTTGAAGACTACACCAAGATCATTGGGTTGTCTCTTTTATCTCTCTTATTTCTTTAGTTTATTGTTAATGTGTAATTAAACATTTTTTTTTGGGTAAATAAATAGTATCATAGAAAGAGAGAAAGAATGTACAAAATACAAGGGGCATACCCCAGGAAAAACAAGAGCAAAACAAAAGCTCAAACCAGCTCAAACATGCAAGCAAAAACAAGAAGCAAGAGCTAAACAAGGGCTCAAACAAACAAAAAACACAAGGCAAACGAATCAACTAATAGAAATATTCCACTTTAAAGCAACATGAGGCCAATCCTTCAAGTTGATAGATAAGAGCCTACTACGAATAGTATCAATAATGGAACGGGTAACGACTATGCCGGTCTTATGAGGGCTCCCAAATATTCTATTGTTCCTTTCTCTCCAAATAGAGTAAACCGCCACAGCAAGACAAAGCTTCTTAACAACAATGGAAGGAGATTTCCCCCTCCAATGTTGAGAAGCCCAAGCAATAAAACTAGGCCATCTTTGACCATTCCAAGGCCGACCACACATATCCTTCAAATGATACCATATGACTTTGCTATAAGCACACTCAAAGAAAAGGTGGGCATGAGTCTCAGGGAAAGCGGAGCAAAGAACACAAAGAGTACTAACATGAGGAGTATAAGGATGAACACGGTCCAACGTTGAAAGTCTCCCTCTAATAGCTAACCAAAGAATGAAGCTCATCCTTGGAATGTTATGTGAATACCACACAAGCTCAAACCAAGGAACCAAAGGATGAGGAGCCTTAAGACTAGCCATGGTAGAGGCTGTGGTGTAAATACCATCAGGTGTATGAAGCCACTTAATACAATCCTCCAAACTAGAATTAGGGTTGTAAGAAGGCATGTGGTTCTTGATTTCAAGGAGGTCAATTGACATAGAGCAAGGCCAAACACACTGATCACCAAGAATAATAGAATTGACTTTAGCCTTATTCCCAAGACCTAAGTCGTAAATTGCCCTAGAGCTCCAATTTAAAAGAATAGGGCCATCGGGATGCCAATTATCAAACCACAAGGAAGTGCCATGACCATTACCAATGATATGCCGAATCAAGGGACGAGCAATGGGACGAAGCTTAAAGAGCTTTCTCCAATTCCAAGAACACGTTTGAGGAGCTTTCACCTCCCAAATACTCTTATCTTTAAGATGATGGGTCTTAATCCAAGTAGACCAGAGGTTATTAGAACCATGCACTAGATTCCATAAATATCGAATCATTAGAGCTTTATTCCAAGAAATGAGATCCTTGATGGCGAGACCACCCTCATTTTTAGGAAGACATATATCAGCCCAAGCAACTTTCGCCCCTTTACAATTTCCATCAACACCTTTCCACAAAAATGAGCAAAGCTTCTGCTCAATATTCCTCAGAACCTTTGAAGGAAGACAAAGGTGACTAGCCCAAAAGACTTGAATACTGGACAAAACCGAGATAATAAGTTGCAACCGACCCGCATATGAAAGAAAACGATTCATCCAAGAAGAAATTCTGGTCGAAACTTTAACCAAAAGAGGAGAGCAATCAAGATGACTTAACTTTGAAGAAATGATTGGAATCCCCAAATACCTGATAGGGAGCGATCCAACGGTATAGCCAAACATATTGATGAGCTACTGCCTACTGTCATTATGCACCCCAGAAAGAAAAATATTACTCTTGGTTGGATTAGCTTTGAGGCCCGAGAGAGAAGAGAAATCATCAAGAGACTTCTTGAGAATGGTAGCAGAATGAGTAGAACCATGACAAAGCATAATAAGATCGTCTGCAAAACAAAGGTGAGATAGCTTAATCTTATCACACTTCCAGTGAAATTTAAAGTGAGGGGAATCTTGAATGTGCTTGGCTAATAACTTAGTGAGAACCTCCATCGCAATAACAAAGAGATAGGGAGACATAGGATCACCTTGACGTAGCCCCCTCTTACTATGAAAGAAACCAGCAAGCTCACCATTTATAGAAATAGAAAACTTAGGAGTTGTGATGCACGCCTTAACCCAGTTAATAACCTTCGAAGGAACATGAAAAACAGCAAGGGTCTCTAACAAGAAGTCCCATTCCACCGTATCAAAGGCCTTCATTAAATCCACCTTCAAAGAACACTTGGGAGAGCCATCATCTTTATGGTAATTCCTCATAAGCTCTTGGACAAGAAGGATATTATCACCAATCCGTCTTCCAGCCACAAAAGCTGATTGCGGAGAGCTTATAATGTCAGGAAGGATGATCTTAATCCTATTTGCAATGATCTTCGCGATGATCTTATAAAGAGTATTGCAACAAGAGATCGGTCTAAAGTCTGTCATTCTAGAAGGATTTGGAACTTTAGGAACCAAAGCTAAGATCGTTGTATTGAGCTCTTTGAGAAGATGACCGGTTTGAAAAAAATTCTTGAACAGCATTGATCACATCTCCACCAACTATATCCCACGTCTTTTTAAAGAAATGGGCATTAAAACCATCAGACCCTGGAGCTTTATTAGGGTGAAGCGAGAAGCAAACCTCACGAATCTCTTCATTAGTGACACCCCTACTCATCAAATCAGCTTGATCAGTTGAAATATGATTTTGAATTAAAGTTCGAAGCCTACCAGCTCTATTCAAATAGGGAACCGAGCAGCCAAGAATATTTCGAAAGTGGCGGATAGCCTCATTTTGAACAGGAACATCACCATCAACCAAAGCACCGTCTTCCCCCAAAATAGAAAGAATTTTGTTTCGATTTTGTCTACCACTGATGGCCTTGAAAAAGTAGGACGAATTCTAATCCCCGGCATGTAACCATTGGATTCTTGACTTTTGCTTAAGAAAATCTTCCTCAGCTTGAAGAGCCCTAGTATAAGATTTAATAATATCCTTTTCTTGTAATCTAAGAGTATGGAAGCTTGAAGAGCCCTAGTATAAGATTTAATAATATCCTTTTCTTGTAATCTAAGAGTATTATCAGTGGGATTGGCATCAAGAAGATGTTGACACTTTTCAAGCACTTCTTTAGCCTCATTTAACTTGACCGTCACATCACCAACCTGGTTCTTATTAAGAGATTTTAAAGCCTTCTTGAGAATACGAAGCTTAGAGCAAAGCTTAAATTGCATAGTACCATGAACTTGTTCCTGCCAACAGCTCTTAACAAGAGGAAGAAAATCCTCCCTCTCCGTTAGAACATTTATGTTAAGGATTTGGTGTATTCATGTATTAATCTACGAGACTAGTTGGACATATCATTTGATTTGAGCTTTAATAGATATATGCTTGTTAATTGATTAATCCAATTGTTAACTTGCAAAATAGGATTTACTTGATTAATGCAAACCTTGCTTAATTTAGTTAACCTATAATTGAAGTGCTTAATTGTTATCAACTAGTAATTAGGTATTTTGCATGATTCATTATTTCCCTAACATATCTCATTATCACTCTTGCATAACTTTGCATTAGTGGTAATTAGTTTAGCTAGTTAGTTAATTTAGTTAATTGTTATTGGTAAGTTTAGTGATTAGGTTAGTTAATTGCCTAAGGGATTGACAACCCTTAGTTGTAGTTGCATTTAGTTTAATATTAGTTTAGTTTAGTTGTTAGTTTAGCTTGTGACATCTCCCTTTACTTTTATTGCATGTTAATAGTGTAAATATATTGTGTGTGTATATATATATATATATATATCTAAGACCAAGAACTAGCTTAAGGTACATACCTCCTTTGTGGGAACGATACTCTTGCTTTTAACCGCTATACGACTCGTTCGACTCATATACTTGCGAAGGGTGAAAACACTCGCACGTCCGATCATTTACGATAGTTTTTAGAACTGTCGGGTTCGTGCTGATCAACTTCCTTGTCCCTTGAGTACTTGCCACTTGGCTTGGCACCTTTCCTCCTGAACTTCGTAAACTTCCTAACCAATAAAGCCATCTCCTCATCATCATCACTACTACTAGCTTCCTTGACAACCTTGAGAGCTAAACCCTTGTTCTTAGCCTTCAGTTTCATGCACTCCTCAAAGGTTTGAAGAGATCCTAGCAACTCATCTAAGCTCATGACATCAACATCATTGCTCTCTTCAATGGTGGTAACCTTGGCTTTGAACCTCTTTGGAAGAGATCTAAGAATCTTCCAATTTAGCCTCTCACCGGAGATAGGAGTACCAAGAGCTTGGCATTGGTTTGCGATGTCTAATAGCTTGTCTTGGAAGTCAACAAACTTGTCTTCCTCACCCATTTGCAAAACCTCAAATTGGGAAGTGAGCAATTGAAGACGAGACTTCTTTACCGCTTTAGTTCCCTTATTGGTGACTTGGAGAGCTTCCCACACCTTCTTTGTAGTTTCTAGGTTTTGAATGTAGGAAAATTGCTTACTATCAACACCTCTGAAAATAGCATTCACCGCCCGATGATGCCATTTTGCTAACTTGAACTCATTTGTAGACCACTCACTCCTAGGCTTGGAAATGGTCACTCCATCTTCACTCTTAGTGGGAGCAAGGTAACCTTCTTCAATGGTCATCCAAGCTCTCTTATCAATAGAGCGAATGTAAGCCTTCATCCTCAATTTCCAAAACCCATAGTTGTGACCCTTAAGAAGATGAGGCCTAGAATTTGAAGCCCCTTCGGTCATCACGTCATCTTGGAAAACCATACTACAAAAACCTAAGCTATTCACTCGTAAGTATAACCCGGATCACATCGAGTACCGTCCGACGACCCGCTTTGATACCAATTGAAAGTATACAAATGGAGTTAAATAGCTTAAAGCATACCTAGAGGGAGAGGGGTGTGAATAGGTTTTTATGCCTTTTTCAATCCCTTGAACAAACTTTCGTTTGTCCCTCAAGGTAGCCTTACATATAACACATAAACCACAAATCCATACATAAACAAGATAAGCATATGATCATATAAGCATAGTCTATGAATATCAATTAGTTGTATAAGGTATAAGAACACATAAACTCAACAACAAAGAATACTTGTATTTCAAAATATGTTCAATGTATTACAAGTATGATCATATGTCACTATACAACAATTACAATATACAAAATGAATCATATATACAAAAAGTGATCAAATGAAAGGATCCACAAATCACACTAACAAAATCTTGTTCCAACATACATTCACAAGTGAATAATGTGGAACAAAATAATAACATACACAAATCAAATATAAAAGATAGAGATAGGAAGAATTAACATAAGAGATTTTTCAATGTGGTAAAACTTCCAAGGAGGAAACATCCACGGGTTGAACTACAACCATTGGGTACTATATATACTAGATGGTAAATAAGAAATTCCACAAAGTGACCAATCTTTAGCTCACCTACCTAGTGGAGTCTATGTCTACCCAACCCTATTGGAAAGTACAAAATCCCTCAATGATGCAAAGCCACCATATATTGGACAACATACAAAACCAACATCGATGAAAGATTAGAAATTCCTCAAGAGTGCATACACATCCCGTGTACCCCGCTCTTTCGGAGTCTATGTCTATCCATACGCCTAGGCCTACCAATAAAATAGTCTACTCCCTATCTAAGGCACTTATGCCTCTAGAGAGCCTCTCATGCATGACTATCCAAGTCCTCTTGACTCTAGTCATGACTTCTTGCTTGCCTATCCGAGTCCTCTCGACTCTAGACAAGTCTTCTTGCTTGGCTATCTGAGTCATCTCAACTCTAACCAAGACTTCATGCCTTTTACAAGGACTTTCTAGTGTGATCATGTGAATGCAAATGATGCAAACAATCAACTCAATATAGAACATGTGATCAATACATTCCATGGTACAACTAGACCTAAACATGTGATAACACAAGTAATAAAAGTCTAGATGCAAAACTAGAATAAAATCTAGAGCATGTGTAAACACCTAACACATAAAACTCATAGTCTCATTCACATATACAACACTTGAACAATACATATTCATGAAGCACAAATTCAAGATGCTATAAACATACAATAAAATGCTAGAATCATAAAATCAAATCAATGAATATTCTAGCCAAAGATTTAGAGCAAGGATTAAAAGATAAATCAATTGAATCCAAGATTGCTCTAAAAACACATACAAATACAATAATCCTAGATTTCATCAATCAAAGGATCAACACACATTTCAAGGTTATTTATCATGAAATTGATTCAATCAAGTCACAAACAACCTAAGATATCAACCTAATCACAATACAACTCACAATTATGTGAAAAACCTAGAATCAAAGAAACTAGTTCACATATGTCTCTAATTAGACTTTTGATTAGGATTGATTGTGAAGCTATCTTTCTCAATAGCATTCACCAAACATACAAGTACATATAGAAGAAGAAACCCCAAGCAAATTGAAGGTTATAAAAGAAGAAATCTCAAAGATATGAACACTACCTTGGATTCTCGAGCTGGTTCGGTTTTCTGTGTGTAACCACCAGAAAGATCGATCAAACAGCTTCCAAACCACTTGAAAAAGGTAGAGAACTTGATTACAAACAATCTCCAACTTGAATCACTCAATTCCGACTTCGTATAAGAAAGATATGGTGTTTGGAAGATGAGAAAACTTGGAGAGAAAATCTGACGGGATTTCAATCTTTTTCTTCTTGAAAATTAATTGGAGGGGATGGGAGTATTTAAAAAGAAGAGAGAGAAGGGAGAATTCTGGCCAACTAGAAGGTGCCATGTCACCCCCTGGCCGTGTGGCCCACAGCCTCCACACGGGGTGGCCTAGCTTGGCCACTTGGCCTCGCTTGCCTCTCCCGCTCTCCACTCGCGTTCTTTGGCCATATTCGGGCCTCTGAACTCCAATTTCGAATCTGTCTTCGGATTACGAATCGTTACTCCCTCATGCACAATGATGACTATGAAACTTTGACAAAAGGTTGAGAATTCATCTCAGAAAACGATGACGAACACAACTCAACGAATGAGAACGAAAAGTAGCGTAGCTACATCGTTTGGACTCGAAACTAAATGAATGAGTAACCAAAATGACCGGAACTCAATAAGGAATCATATTAGAACATGTTCAAGTCCAAATACAAAAAAAAAAAAAACATACAAACATAAAATCACACACGTATGTCATTTCCTAGACGTAGTCCTAGAACATGCAAATAACAAAGATTGTCAAATTAGATCTAATGCATGAGCATACATTATCCAGTGTGTGAAAGTGATATATATAAATGATGTTTAACCATGAAGGAACACACAAGAATGCCATGTGTGTGTATGCCTAGCCTTGTAAGAGAAATGAGGTCTTATATACCTTTGTAGACCGATGAAGCACACTTCTCTTTGAAGCTGGCATCTTGCATGAATTGTGGCCAAGACTTTCTTTGATGTCTTGAATCTTCAAAAACTTATACCACTAAACATTACAAGAGAAACACGTTTTGATATGGAATACATGCCAAGACAAACCAAAAACCTAACACATGTCATTTGACCTTCTTTGGGCTGCGTTTAGGAATGGCCTAGGGTGCGCTTAAAGGCCCAAGTCCACCTTTTAAAATGCACAGCATCACTAAGTGACGTGGCACACTATTGCTGATATGCCTGGCGAATTACGGACAACCCCCTACAGTCTTCCAAAATTGTAATATCTTCAATCTTCCCTCAATAATCTTAGTTTTACCCCTACTTGACCAATATTACTTCAATGCCCTTGAACTTTATAAATACATGAAAACACTTGATTCACACGATTAAATCACGGGACATTGCCTAAGAATCAAGCATAAAAAGTAGGAAATGGGGCCTAAAAATAACAACAAAAATAGTCCGATCAAACACCCCCAAACCTATCTTTTACTCGTCCTCGAACAAAACCAAAACAAAACAAACAAAAACATAAGACACGACACAAATGACTCTATCTAAAAATTTCCTAGACACCAATAAAGCAAACAAAACAAAATAAGTCACATTGCCGATTAAAGGTGAGATATAAAGAAATGTGATAATAAGGAGTAGATTCATGCAAAACGTTCTAAAGCAACTCGAAGGCACTCAAAGGAAACTCGCACAATCACGAATCTCATTCCTAAAAGCGCTCTCATATTGGGAACTACTCACTCTCACACCTCGAGCATAATTCGCTTCGACTCTAAGCCTCACGTGGAAACTCTCTTATCTTTCTGCTCGGAGTCCTAAGTTCACACTCATACAAGGTATGCAAAGATGGAGTTTATGCATAGAAATCTAATGCATTGCATACAATATAACATTAAAAACCCCTAATATGTTTGTGAACTAGCCTAGGAAGGAATCAAGTGCCACGGACGTGAAAGATCATGCTTCAACAAACATTCCCAATCAAGACTCATCATGGATCAAAAAGGTCTTTTCGCTTTGGTTGAAATGGGGCCATGGGGTTAGATGTGGTGAAACAAAGAAAATAGGAAGAATTTTGAGTTCAAAGATCACCAATCATGCAATACTCACACAAATTCACACCCCATAATCTTAGCTCTATTTACAACTCACACTAGCGTCTAGGCTTTTACTTACATACACACTTGTGCTACACAATTGTACTCTACATTGTGAGTACTTTACATTGAATTTTAAGGCTCTTTTCTTTCTTTTTCTTTTTTTTCTTTTCTTTTTGCTTTTGCCTTTTCTTTTCTTTTTTTTCTTTTTGTAAAATTACATTCGAAAATTCGACAATTTAGCTCTAAGTGCAATTTTTGGCACTTTTACATTTTTGAGCCCATGCTTGCACATTTACACATTGCCTAAGTACACACTATTTCATATAAGAGCTTACACCTTTCAACCACTTGCCACACACACACACCCTACATGATTGGCAATTAAGGGGTTGTTTTGTGTTTGGCTTATGGCTATATGGTTAATTGTGGTACCAAGTGAAAGGTAAGTGTTTGGCCTCAAATTGGCATTGGAGCACGCTTAGGGAATAAGGAATGTGTTTAGGCTTTTTAAGTAGTTAATTGCACACACATTGCCTAAAATCATTTCCACAATTTGTCTATCAAGGGAACGAAAGTATCCATCAAGCAATCCACAAATATGATGCATGTCCTATGGCACAAGATGCACATGATGAGAAAAGTGTTTAGAGATAAAATAATGATAACACTCAAATGCGTTTTTTTTTTTTTTTTTAAAGGCCCGTGTTTGTGAACTCACTAGGTAATCTCCACTATTAGAACAAGGCGCAAGAGCACCGAGTCCCCTTAACTTAAGCACAAAGAGGATGTGACTAGCCCACAAAAGTACAAGTGAGACCCTAGAGTGACAACAAGCTACATCACAAGCTCATCAAGCATAAGAACTCTTGCCACAAGCACACACTCAAGGCATCACACCCAAGCTATTTAAAGCTCGAAAAATTTGGTCATGCGACAACTTTTGAAAAGTTTGACACTAAAATGACTCAAGACACAAAAGACGACTAGGCGTCTACACCCCCAAACCAAAACTCAATATTTTCCCCAATGTTGGAAACAAGAGAGTCTGGCTTAACGGCGTACACCTAACATGACACAAAACAAAAAAAAACACAATGCGAAAGACCATCTCAACATAGAGGATAAAATTTCAAAAAAAAACTGATGACTTTTGAAATCGACCTATGCCCACTCTTTATTGTATATTTTCTAAACTACTTAATAAAACTTTCTCAAATTTTGGCACAAGAGCATAGACATGCAAATGCACACTTTTGATTTAGAAAACATTTCAAAATTAAAATCAGAAATGTGTGTAAACAGATGGCAAAGATGGGTCGCGTGCAGAATTTCAAAACAGGGCATCGCCCATGACCTTTGGTTGAAGAAACATTCATAACTTTTGAACTCACACCCAGAATTTTATGTTCTTTATACCGTTGGAACTGTATCGAAAAATCAAAGAACGTGGCGAAATAATTTATTTCCTCACCAAGAAGTACAGTTTAAATGAAACATTTGGCCTCTGAAATTTCAAAACAGGGTACTTTCGCAAAGGTAAAAAAAAAACTTGAAAAACTAAAAAGAAAAATGACTCAAATGATGAATCCACACCCCAAACCTAATATAAACATTGTCTTCAATTTTTATATGACATTGAGATGCATGGACAATGAATAAACGAAGCATGGAAGGCAAGAACTCAAAAACAAACAACGTAAACTACCTAGGCACTAAACACAACACAACCAATTCACACACTTATTCTAAACAAAAATGTAAAAACAAAATAAAAACAATTATGAACTAAGAAATAAATGTACCTAAGTGGGTTGCCTCCCACCAAATGCATTATTTAACGTCTAGGCAAGACGTGATATGACGCTCCGGCTCTTTGAACTCTAAAATGTTGCTTTCTTTATGAAGATAAGGCTCTTGCCCTTTTTATGAGCACTCTTGGCTTGCTCATCTCTCCAAGACTCGCAAGTTGTCTTTGTTTCCTCCCAAGAGATAAAGAAACCTTGCTTTATCGCACAAGCTACACAATTCGCTTCCTCAAGAAGCACTAGAAAATCTATACACTCACAAAGCATATTAGAAAGTTTCGGCAAATAAAAGTCTACTCAATACATGCAATTGCCAACAAGAGCTCAAAACACCATTTATTCAAAAGAAACAAACTAAAAAAATCCCACAATAGATTTTACCTAAGAACCTAATGCTTTCTGTAAGGATTCTCATATCTTGATTGGCTTATTTCGTGGACAAACCACATATTGGGGATTGAATGTAATGGTGGCTTAGGTGATTCATGATCAAGCTCAATGACCCTCTCAAGTCCTCAAGGTTGACAAGCACTCCAAAGGTATATCTCTTGTGCTTAGTTTTTTGTTGAAGAGATTTAGATTGCACACACACACTTAGCATACTTGCATTTGTGTGCATACTCTTCACATGTCACATTTCACACTTGCACTTTGATGTTGTATTTTGTTGTGTGATTTTGTGTCGTGTAATTTGTTTCACGAATATGTTCGGAAACGTCCGCGCTTGCACAAATGTGTGCTTGGTTTAGCTCGAAGACCGCCTACGGAGAATGCCCTTGGCTTTTCCTTTGGTTTCACCTTTTTTGGTGAATCGACGGTTTGATCAGCGGCCTAGCCGTAGAACGAAACCACCGTTTCATACCTGATTGATTTTTATCTCGGGTTTATTTCTGCGGTTTAATCGGCAGTTTCAAAACCGCCAAATGAAACCGCCGTTGATTCTCTGTTCTTCTCGGGCTCAATTCGGCGGTTGAGAACGGCGGCCTAGCCGCCGAATGAAACTGCTGATCGTGCGTTTTCAAGGGCAAACTTGTCTTTTCACATGCCCTATTCTTGATGTCTATAAATATCACACTTTCTCATTCTCTGAATTATGTTCTTTAACTCTAAGAACCCTAAACTTCAAAGAGAGACATTTGAGAGAAAATCAAATCAAGAACACATTTTTAACACTCAAAAACCATTCTCATAAGCATCAAAATATCATCTAGCATTTTCTAGCATAGTTAGGATGCTTGCTTGCATGGGTTTTGGTCAACACACACTCTTTGGTAAGTTCTTCACTATTATCTTACATAATTAGTGTTTTATTTATCATTGACATCTCTTATATTATTTGTATGTTCTTAGAATATATTCTAAATACAAAATAGAGATTGTTGTGTTGACATGATTGAGTGTTGTATTTTGATAGCTATATCTTGGTTGTTTAATCTATGATTAGTTAAGCTTTATGACATGTCATTTAGCTATTGATATTTAGGATTGTGTTAATTGACATATTTTTATCCTAGATAAGCATATAGGGTTACCTGGCTTTTATTGCATTTTGAATATTTCATATATTCACTTAGGTTGTATTATCTCTTCTTAGAGAACTAAGTCTTGTGTTGTGACCGGGATTAGGTTGCTTAAATCGCAAGCAATTGGACTAGGTCCACTTATACCTGGATTAGGTAGGTGTGTGATTATATACCGGGATTAGGTTGTAATCTTAACACATTTAGTTGATTCGAGGTTCGAGTATGGCACACTTATTAGCCCGTGGTTTTTCCCGTGAGGGTTTTCACGTAAATATCAAGTGTTATTTATATTTCGCACCATATTACACTTGTTTGTCTTTTTGACTAGTTAGGGGCATTTTCGTAAAATTGTCATACATGCGAAAATTGGGTAATAACGTTTAAAATCTATTCACCCCCCCTCTAGATATATTTAGAACACACCGTTAATTTGTTTCACTTTCTCTCCTCTCAATTACCATGCACAATTTCACACATAGAGATAAATACTAGATTAAAGAAGGAAAAATAAATTGTGCAATTTTCAAACAAATTAAAGCATAAACATAACATGCACGAAGATTTTCAACATTGTGCATTTAGGGTGGGGCTAGGATTTACTAAGGGTGGTTTAACCAAGTTGGGGAATTCACTCTTCTTTACAACCCAAACAAATGTAGATGACTTCCCCATCGTTTCCTTGCCCTCGTTTCTCATTTGGTTCACTAGGTCTTTCCGCACCCAAATTTTCCTAATTCTAGGTGGATTTCTCATATTCCTAGATTTCTCAACCCATACCTTCCTAACAGTCTTATAATTCTCTCTATGTTTAAAATTCTCTTGTGTGCCATGCCTTTCATATTCTTGGCCTAGTGGTCTAATGTGACCTATCTTATAGCAATGGTGGCACACGGTGATAGGGTTAGGGATGATACCTTATTGATGGGTCTTTGTTGGAGGTGGAGGTGGAGGTTGCTTACTCTCTTTTTTAGCTCTCTTCCTCCTTGCTTTGCTAGGACTAGGCTTCTGAATGTCGGCACTTGGATTTTCTTGACCCATGGCAATCTTCTCTTCTTTTGGAAGTTGAATCGCTTCCATCATCATTGCTTCAATCTCTTGCTTTGCCTTTGCAAGTTCCGCAAGGTGGTCAAGTTCCGTCTTCTTCGTTATCTCCAAAGCCTTGTCCCTTGTTTCAATTTCAGCTTGCATTAGCCGTATCCTCTTGGTAAAGTCCTCCTTGATCTCGTCAAAATCCTTTAGGGGTTTACACTTTTGGACTACAAGGCTCTTCATATGTTCGCCCAACTCCATGATCTTTTCAGAAATTTCCCCTATTTTCTTTTGGAGTGTGTCATTCTCCGCCTTGAGTAATTTAATTTTAAGTGTGAGCTTATTGCTTCTTTGTTCAAGCTCATCCATTTTCACTCTTTCCAAGGCTTCCTTTCCTTCTAGCTTCTTCTTCAAGAGTTGTATATTCTTCTCAAAGTCCTCCCTCATTTCTTCTTTTTCTAGGGAAGCTACCTCTGCACTCTCTTGAAGTGCTTCATTCTCTTTCTTCAACACACCCCTCACCAACAATAGCTCCTTACTCACACTCATAAGCTCCTGGTTCATGTTGATCTAACTTTCCATCTCATCCATTTTCTTGCTTCGCTCTACTTCAAACTCTATCCGGAGTTTATCCATGTCTTCTTTTGAGCTATTTGAGGATTCCAACGGTTTGGTTATTCCAACAGCTTCTTGTAAAAGCTTCAATTTCTCATCATTTGCCATGCATGTTGGTGAGTAGCTTGGCCTCGAATTTTGCCAAAAAGAATCCATAGAGTCCTGAAACAAAAAGAAACAAAAAACTACCAAAGAAATAAAAAGAAACTAAAAAGACTAAAAACAACTAAGAAACTAATAATCTTAAAACTAATCTAATCATTGCTACGCACACCGATCCCCGACAACGGCACCATTTGACGAGTACATTTTTGTCATTAAAAAGATCGTACGTCAAAAATATTTATAAAACCTATGCAATGCGTTCACAAGTATAAAAACGAGTAAAATGGTAAGCAAGGGTGTCGTCCACAAGGATTGGAGGTAGCGATGACTAGATTAGGATTAATAAAACTAGTATGCATAAAAGTAAAGTATCAATGGTTTTGTTGAGAAAAGATTAACACTAAGATGCAAGCTACAATTAATGTTAAAACTAGAATGCAACTAAGTTAATAATGTGATGAATGTATGATAATGCGGACTAAGGAGTTAATGGACTCATAAGTGAACATTGGGCAATGCAACAAACTCTCAATTAAGCATATTTAATCTAATGTAACCAACCTAGGGTGTATAGCATTGGTTATTTATCTCTAGCAAGGGGTCAACCTAGGGTGTATAGTGAAGACCTCCTACTAGAGATTAATCCTTCCTAAGCAACCAACCTAAGGTGTATAGTGCTAGCTGCTCAATTAGGATTCTGACGCGCCCCGAAACGGTCTATAATTAAGTATCCCCGGCGGCGCCAACAACTTGGTCGGCGCACGCGGGACACATGATAGTTCTCTAAACTATCGTAAAATAAATGGGGCGCGTATGTTTTTCCGCAAGCGCACGGATCGTTACGATCGCATAGCGGCAAGTACGGTTCGTTCCACAAAGAGATGGATTCGTTAACTGTATCTAGTTCTAGTATTTATTAAAGCATGTAAAAAGGAAAACGGTGTGTGATGTGTGTGTGTGGAGGTGTAACTAACTAGGATAGAAATGTAGCCAGGTGTCTTGGCTATCTAATTAATCTACTCCTAATTAAGTTAATCTACTCCTAAAGGCAAGACACCCTAACTACGAAAATAATGGTGGCTTGGAGAAAAGCAAAACATGAAACACATATGGGATATAAGTTTACCAAACACAAGATAGAGATCATGTTGATTGTTTAACATGTGAATTCCATTTAATTCGAGTAAGGGTTCGTTCTCTTGATTAAGGAAATTACCCTAGAATCTTGATTAGGGAATTCCCGAATCATGTCATCACTCTCCAATTGGAAAAGTGATTGTGTCTAGGGTTTAGACCCATTAAGCACAAGAACATTGACCCAAGCTATCATAGCATAGTTATGCTAAGCCTTTTCCATTCAATTAAGCTAATAGTCAAACTCATACTTGGAATGATAATCCAAGTACAAACTCAACTCTCAATTACTCTAATCATTCTAAACACATACATATTGAGTCTTCTACTAACATACATACATACATAAATGAGATAATTGATTACAACTACTCCTAAATCATTAGTTAATCTACTCCTAATCTCATTCATACATACATATTAATATCTAACTCTCAACACATATGAATATCATAAATAGAGATTATAAATGATAACAAAGAATAGAACCTACTTGAATCAATTCTAATGAACAATACAACATATATTATAGCATAAGTGTTAGGTTTACAAATATTCCCACATAAGTTACACATCATAAGAAAATACAAGGAGATGAGTAGTAAAGATCACCCTTGAAGACAAGCCTCCAAAAGCTCTCTCAATTCCTATGAACTTCTATGGCTCGGTTTTTATACACGAACCCTCCTTCTCTTTGTATCTAATCCTCCATGGAAGGCTTTCCATGGAGGAAAATCCCCCATGGAAGCTTGGAGGTTGCTCTCTCTCTTTTGTGATGTTCAATCCAAGAAAGGGGTTTCTTTGAGCAAGGTTGGGTGGTGTCCCTTTTTTTTCAAAGAGAGGAAAATAGTGATGTATATATATAGTGGGAAGTGTATAGGGCAAGAATGGGGATCAAAATATCTCAAAATATCTGAAAATCCTCTTGAGTCGGCCAGTTGGGCGAGCTCATTCACTCTGCCTCGCGGGCTTGTTCCCGCCGCCAGAAGTCGCCTTGGAAAAAATGACGTTTCCCGCGAGCTTGAACCTTCTGGACGGCTGGCTTCTTCCCACTGCATAAAACCGCCGTCTCCCGGTGAGTTTGGACGTTCTGGAACGCGGGAAAGAAGCTGCTGAACCAAGCTTGCGAGCTTGCATGGCCATGGAGTTTGGAGGATTTGGTGGAGAGTGGAACCTTTGCATGGGAGGCTCAAAGTGGGTCCACCGTGACCTGGAGGAGACCGGCTACAGATCTGGGAGGAGAACGGCTGGAAAAACCATCGGAAAATGGTCGGAATAGGTCGGGTTGAAGTCGGGTCACGACCGGGTCGAACACGGGTCGGGTCGCCCGGCTGCAGCTTGAAGACGACGTGACGTCATCCAGACGTCACGCTGACACGCACCCATGCCAAAACGACGCCGTTTCTCTGCTGACGTGGTGCTGGTGCTGTGCCTTGCACGGATAATTACAATATGCACCCCTGATCTTCTCCATATTCACAGAATATTCAGTATTTTCCTGAATATTGCACTTTGACCCCTGATTCTCCACAATGACATATTTGCCCCTGAATTCCCCTGTTTTCTTCTATTTAGGTTTTAACACCCACTCTGAGGGATATTTACCTACACATAGCTAAAACACATATTATATACACAAAAGTGCTCGGAAACGAACACAAAAACTAGGAATAGGGAGCGCTAAATGTGAACATTTGGAGCGCGATCAGATTCTAGCCATGAATGCTCATCTATTTATTAAGGGCTTAACCTCTTACTAATGTAGCCATCCTAGGGTGTATAGTGATGACTTCCAATTCTCTCACAAGTGGCCAACCTAGGGTGTATAGTGAAGGCCACCCGTTTAAGATTAGATGAGGCTAGAGGTTATTTAACCAGATTCTACTTAAAAGGTTAGTTCTTGCAAAATCACTAATGTAGTCATCCTATGGTGTATAGTGATGACTTCTAATTCACTCACAAGTGGACAACCTATGGTGTATAGTGAAGGCCACCCATTTGAGATTAGATTAAGATTATGGTTATTAAGCCGGATTTCACTTGAAGGGTGTATTCTTGTGAAATCCTTCCATTTAGTAGAGCATAAGACTACCAAATAGATTGTAATTGTATTGTGCTAGTTGTCTATTCAAATATATTCTAAATCAACTTGCTAAGAGGGTGTATCCAAGACAAATCAATATTAGAAAGCAATTAATTCAAGAGAATAGAACATAGAAGATAGATTAAATATTAAATAATATAATTTAATTACACATGTCCAATATCCATCAAACTAATCTCATCAATCCCTTAGTAGGGGATTTAGCTACTCATGTCTATTACAATATTAAAACTAAGAGAAGAGGTTGAGAGGAAACTTATGTAGATAAACCTTGTCTTGAAGCTTGAATCCAATCCTCTTAGTGCTTTGTTGAGTAGAAAATCAAGAAATGGTGTGTGGGAGAGTGTGTTTTGATCTATGTTAGTGTTTAGTTATCTAAAAGAGAGAGATGGAAGAAGAGGTAAGAAGATATATATATATATATATATATCAGAAAATGGGACATTTATATGTATTTTAGAAATTAGGTCACGAGTGGTTAATTACCAAAATATGCCCTGAGCATGGCAAATTACCATTATATTCCTCATAGGGGGTACTGTCCATAATTTTCCCACCCAATCACAATTGACGGAGTGAGTGTCGCGGTTTGAGTTTCAGGCGACGCTTAGGAGCAATACTAGAGTGACACGATCAGGTACCAAAACCACTCCCTGTCGCTGTGGCGACAAATGAAATTGAACTGCGACAATTGCAGGACAAGATTCGCGGTGGAGATTCACGGCGACACTTGGAGCGACGGCTGCCATGGATGTTACTCTTCGTGGTGGAGAACGGCGAGCTAAAAGGACAACATCACAAGGTTTGCGTTGAGCTCACCGTTATTCTCCATCATAAATCAGTTGGAATAAGGCAATGCATGGCTGTTTCCGGTGGCCTGGAAGGAGACGAGGGTTTTGGTGGCCATTAATGGAGGTCAGCTTGTGAGGAAGAAGAAGGTTGATGATGATAGGTGGGTGTATTCAGCATTAGGCCTGGGTGCATGCAGCCTTGTCATTTGTCTCTACTGGGGTGCAATTAGAAGTGGCGGGGTGCATTTGGACTTATTTCATTTGACCTTTTTTGGTCTGCGTTTAGGAATGGCCTAGGGTGCCCTTAGAGGCTTAAGCCCACATTTCAAAATGCACAGCATCACTAAGTGATGTGGCGCGCTATTACTGATTTGCCTGGCGAATTACAGGACAGTCCCCTATAGACTTCCAAAATCGCAATATCTTCAATCTTCCCTCAATACTTTCAATTTTACCCCTACTTGACCAATATTACTCCAATGCCCTTGAACTTTATAAATGCATGAAAACACTTGATTCACACGATTAAATCACGGGATATTACCCAAGAATCAAGCATAAAAAGTAGGAAATGGGGCCTAAAAATAACAACAAAAATAGTCCGATTAGTACTCTTTTGACACTAATGCTAGTTTAGTTGGCTTTAGTGATACGGATTGGGCAGGGAATTGTGATGATAGGAAAAGCATATTGGGTGGTTGCTTCTTCCTTGGAAACAACTTATACTCTTGGTTTTGTAAGAAGCAAAATTCAATTTCCTTGTCCACGGCCGAAGGCGAGTACATAGTTGCGGGGAGTGAATGCACACAACTCCTTTGGATGAAGCAAATGCTAGTTGACTATGGATTCAATCAAGGTACTCTAACCCTCTTTTGTGATAATATGAGTGCTATTAATATTTCTAAGAATCCGGTGCAACATTCTAGGACTAAGCATATTGACATCCGTCATCATTTCATAAGAGAACTAGTTAAAGATAAATGCATAGTACTTGAACATGTAGGTACTAATAATCAACTAGCGGACTTATTTACTAAACCCTTAGATGCAACTAGGTTTAAAACGCTTAGTAGATTTATTGGAATATGTCTTGTGCAGTGATGTGTTTTGGTAATTGACCCCATATAGGGAACTCAAGCAAATATAGCAATTGCATACTTATTGCATGCAAAAATTTGAAAAATTGTATGCTTCTTTATTAATTGCTTGAGTATCTTGGTTGCACATATGCTTATATGTTTTTACTTCAATAAGTGTGAACCATGCTTTGTTTGCAATCCATGTCATATTTATGTTCAAACATGCATTTTTGGACTAGGAGATTCACTTAGGAAGTACTCTTTGAATGACCTATAATGATCTCCATGACATGATGATTCTTAAATGACATGCTTAAAATGTGAAAAGCATGAAATTCAAATGATATGCTCAAATGAAAAAGCATGAATTGATGATTGCAATATTTAAATGCAAAACAATGTGTGAAAAGATAATGAGACTCAAATGAATAAAGGATCTTGTATCTGTTCTAAGGATTTTAAAATCCAAATGTCTCTCTTTCTTTATTGGTTAAACATGGCTACTATCATACGGGTACCTTACCCGGAAAAATCAAATATGGTGCAAAGTCGTTCATGCCATGTTTGGCTTATAAAGTTTGATATAGTGCTCTAAAATTGAATTCAATGAAATCTCTATATCCTTGCTTTACTCATGACAAATGATGAAATTGGTTTGAATTCTATTGGAAACCTTTGCCATTTGCTTTGCCAAATACCATTGATTTTTGGACATTTAATGTAATATGTCTTGCATGCAAAGCATTTTAATCACACATCTTCAATGAAATAAATCTCCTTATATCTCTCCATTTAATTGAGTTGCATAAAGTGCCTTATATGATTATGCAAATGACTTGTATGCTACCATCTCTCTTTGCTACAAGTGACCCGTATGTGGGATACTCCTTTGCCCATATCATGACAAAAATGGGGAGTAGTAGTGGTAAGGGAGAATGCTAATTGTAGTAGCAAATTCGCATGTTGAGGATTTTACATATTGAGGGGGAGCATTGCATTGCACATTCATTACATAAAGTTGCATGTTTTCTTTAATGAAAAATTCTTTTATGCAAATGCTTATTTTAACTTTACATGATCACCTCACATACACTTGCTATGGAAAGTGTAATTTTTTTTTTGAAGGATTAGTAGTTCTACGAGAGATTGAAGACTTGAAGTTTTTTTTTTTTTTTCTTATCTCTTTGTAATGTATAATATCATTGTTGACCATTAGTTTCAATTTTGTTGTGAGGATCAATGTGAGTGGTGGTTTTGTCACGAAATAGCCAAAAAGGGAGATTGTAAGTGCCTCAAGTTTGATTAGCTTATTTCGGTGACAAACCACATGTGGGGTTTGATGTAAGAGTAGCTTAGGCTTTTGATGGTTGGTGCTTTACACAACCAAGGCCCTCTCAAGTCCTCAATAGAAGAAGCACCGAAGGTAAATTTCTAAGTACTTACTTGCTTTGAAGAGATGTAGTCGCACATATTCACAACTCATACATATCTTTAATACTTGTAGGTTGTGTGTTTCTTATATGTGCATTCTTGTGTTTAACTCTTCTTGCATTTGTTCATTGTCATGCCTTAATAGCTTTAGATTGCATGATTTTTATTTGGCATGCTTTGGCCCTGGTGACCGCTGTCGGTACCGCTGTAGCTTTCACAACGGTAGCCACAGCGGTGAAATACTTGTCTTGGCCGCTCTATTGACCACTGTGAATTTCTGCAGCGGTAGGCACAGTGGTTTTGCGCACAACATTTTTACGCACAGCGCTTACCGCTGTCATGACCGATGTGGAAGCCACGGCGGTAAGCACAGCGTTTAGACACCTGTTACTTGTTAAGTGACCACCGCTTGGATACCGCTGTGGCTTTGACAGCGGTACCCATAGCGGTCGTCCTTGTTTTTTGCAAAACATTGTAGCTTTAATTTGGACACCTATATAAACGTTGCTTTAACTTTAGGTCGTCCCCAATAACTCAAAAATCATATTTTTAATTGAGAGCATTTTCAAAGAGAGCATTTTCATCAAGAATTCATCTTTGATCACTCAAACCAAATTTCATATGCATAAATCATCATCTAAGCATCATCCATGATATCTAGGATATGTTAGTGCATAGGTCTTCATCAACACATATGCTATGGTAAGTTGAACACTAATTTCATCTAATTTTTGTATTTTTACTTAGCTATTTATCCTTTTGATAACTTGTATGCTCTTAGATTAATTTCTAATTACAAGATTGAGATTATGTGTTGAATGTTTGAGTGTTGTATTGTGATAGCTATATCTAGGATTGCCATATCAAATATAGCTATGCTTTATGCCATGACATATAGCCATTAATATCTATGATTGATTTAATTGTCATCTTTTAATCATAGATAAGCATTTAGTATAACCTAGCATTAAATTGCATTTTGAATATCATGCATATTCACTTAGGTTGATTTATCTCTTCATTGAGAAGTAAGACTTATGGCTAAGATTGCTTAGGCCATAAGCAAATTGGACTAGGTTCACTTCTATAGGCTTGTGGGTGGTGGTGGTGGGTTATAGACCGTAGGGTTTGACGTGGTCAACCTAGGTTGTAAACACCATTGCAATTAGTGGATTCGAGGTTCGTGTGTGGCGCACATAACAGCCCGTGGTTTTTACTTATTAAAGGTTTCCACGTAAAAATCAAGTGTCATTTATATTCCGTATTTTTACACTTGATTTTTATTTTGTGACTAGTTTGGGACATTTTTGTAAAATTGACTAATCACGAAAATTGGGCAATAATCGATTAAAATCTATTCACCTCCCACCCCCCAAACACCCTCTAGATTATATTAGCACGCCATAATTAGTTTCACCTATCATGGATTTGGCAAATGTATGACTCCATCTTGCCTTTCTAAGAGGCATAATTCAACCTGGTGAGCAATGGAGGCCTTGTGCTCGAAGCACCCTCATTTCCACCACTGTTTCCACTCATAGTGTTTATGAATAGATAAAATGAATGCAAGTGTATGAATAATCAAAAATCACACAAAATGCAGAACACACCAAAAATCACGAATCTCCTAAATATGTCTAGGAACCCGCTCTAATACCAATTGAAACTATTATGGCATGTCTAATTATATCTAAAGGCGGGGTGAATATATTTTAATCAAGTTAATTACCAATTTTTCTTGATTAGTCAATATTCAATAAAACCTCTATCTAATCAAAACTACAATCAAGTGTAAAATACGAAAATTAAATAACACTTGATTTTTACATGGAAACCTTCAACAAGGAAAAACCACGGGCTAGTATGTGCGCCACACACGATCCTCGAACCCATTATTTGTAATGGTGTTTACAGCCAAGGTTGACCACATCAAACCCTACACGGTCACTAACTCACCATTACTACCCAATGGGCCTTTAATAGCAAACCTAGATCAATTTGCTTGCAGACTAAGCAACCTTAGCCACAAGATTTAATTCTCATTAAAGAGATCAACAACCTAAGTGAATATCATGGTATTCAATATGCAATTAATGCTAGGTTACACTAAATGCTTATCTAGAGATTAAATATGTCAATAATCAATCCTAGATATCAATATTACTATATGTTATGGCATACAACATAACTATCATAGATAAAGCAATCCTAGGCAATAGTTATCACAATAAAACACTCAATCATTCAACACAAATATCTCAATCTTAAACTTTAATAATTATGAATTTTTTTTATATACTTTAATAATTATGATTTATAAGCTTATAAGAAGAAAGAAGTGTTTTTTTACAGTCAACTTCAATGCTACTAATGTCAGTTTACTGGTCGATAACGAAAATCTTCTTTATTCCTTAAATGAGAAGGGGAATATAGGGAACGAAAGGAATCAGAATCAAACTATTTATAACAAGAATTTAATAATTGATTTGTTTTGTGTGGTCACTCAACTTGATTTCTAACCGTTTTTATTAAATATTGTAATCACAAATTATAAATTAAGTTTTATAACTCTTATATATAATTAGGATTCCCTGTTTTAAACCCCACAAAGAAATAGAATTGGAATTTAGGGCTAGTTTGGTATTGATGTAACTTTTATAATAATCACTGTAAAATGTGCTGAAGGAATTATCAGTTGTGAAGTTAATCAGCAGATGTTTGGTTAATTGTATTTTTAAAATTACTGTATAGCTCAAAAGTAGTATACATATGTTTGGTAATTTATTGCAAAAGTGCTGAGATTAGTTACAATGATTAAAATATACATGAGTTTAGAACCCTATTTCATTTTTTCATTAATTATATATATTAAGAGTAATGTTAGACGTCATAATTTTTTTTTCCCAAATTCTATCCCAAATGATGTGGCACGTGAGGTGTCAACATCTTATAAATCATGAGATTATATGATAACTGATATGATGTTGACACCTCGTGTGCCACATAATTTGGGACAGAATTTGGGAAAAAAACTTGGGATGTCTAGCATTACTTATATATTAAATCGATATGTAAGTAGAATATTTAAATTGGAAAAAAAAATCCATAAGAACAATAAAAATATTTTTAAAAGGTTTTACAAATCAAATCAATATTTAAATAGAATATTTAATTTTGAGAAGAAATAATGTATATAAATGATTTTAAATTGATTCCATAAGAATAATAATGATATTTTAAAAGATGCATTAAATGCTGAAATAGATTATTCAATAATCACTTTCACCTACTTTTCAAAATCACTATCAAAACTTGTCAGATTATCAATTAATCACTTTTGAAAGTTTTACCAAACATCATTTTATATCAAAATTATAAAATAATCTAATTTTAACTTTTCAAAAGCAATACCAAAATGCCCTTAACATACAGTAGATAATTTTTAATTAAATTTACATGTACTTGGTGATTTCGTGTACTTTGATAATAAAAATCTTTAAAAAAAACAAAGGGTCCGTAAATCTTATTTTCAGATGGACTAACAGAATTTTGAATTCCTTATTTTGATGCTGTCCTTTCAAAATCTAGACCTCACAAAATCTCCACTAAACTCTCCTCAATTTTCTCTTAGAAAAGAAAAAGAAACAAAAAAAGAAAAAAGAAACCTCCCAAATTTAATCTTCTTCCTCCAAAGCCGTGGCTTTTTTCTTCTCTGTAGATCTTTTTTAGTTTTTAGTTTTTTTTTTCAAGCTCCTCCCCAACAGCGGGGTCCCTTCCAAATCTATTGGGGGACCCTGAGCTCCATTGTTTGGACGTAAAGATTTGATTTATTTTCATTGATCTCTTAATATATATTATTCCAAAATACTTTTAACGATCACATTCCGGTGGAAGGGTTTTGATGTTACATTTTATATATCTACATAAACAAAAATGAGCTGTTTTCCGTGTTTCAGATCACAAAGAAGCAAGAAATCCAAAAGCGGCGAGTTTACACAGGAAGTTATCGAAGCGGCAGACCCTGGTATGAAAAATCTGACACCAAACAGATCAACTTTAGATATACCTATTAACAAGCAAATTTCTATATACAAAATACACTAAGAAAAAATTTTAATTAATAAGAATTAGCAATGTTTATATTTTTTAATAAATAAAATTATTATTTTTTGTCATATTATTATTCTTTTTTCATGAATTATTATCAATGTATGATTTTCATGAATTCTTATCAATGTAAGCATCTCCATCCTCTTGCAAGGCCAAAATAATTTTATGTTTTTTTAAAAAAAAAATATTATTTATTAAAGATTCAGCTAGTATATATGATATGTAATTATGGAGGGTAGTTACAAGAGAAACATTATCTATTCTCAAAATTTTTAATTTTTTATTTGAATCATTAGATTGAAATTGCTTTCATTTGAATTAGTCCCGTATGATTATATAATTACAAAAGTTGTATAGTAGCATAAGCCTTTTTAAAATGGTCCAAGTAACCATAATTATAAAATTAATCATATGTCAATACTGTCTTGTTTTTTTTATATTCTATATGGTATGATTTTATTAGTATTTAGTAGTATGAAGTTTCATTTCACATTATATGATATGAGTAGGTTGTTATTCTTTAGAATGAATGATCTGAATTCTATTAAAATCAAGATATTTTGATTAGAGAAAGAACTCATAATTATCCTCTTCTTATAATTAAACACAAGAAAATTATGAGGATTGATAATGAAAATCGATTGTTGTTTTGTTGAAGAGCCAAAGAAACAAAGACCAACAATGGGTGAAAACAACAAAAATGGGGAAAGCAATGGGCAAACTGAAAACAAAAATATAAATGCCCAAACCTTCACATTCCGAGAGTTGGCCTCTGCAACTAAGAATTTCCGGCAAGAAACTCTGCTCGGTGAAGGTGGATTTGGAAGAGTCTATAAAGGGACACTTCCTGCAAATAACCAGGTAATCTATTTTAACTTCAACTTGGGGTGTTTTTTTTTTTTTTTTTTGAATAATATCTATCGGTACCTACCGAGATCAAACACTAAAAACACGCCCTGATGTCTACTTCCATAATCGGAAAGAAGTTGTCTCATTGTAATGCTTATGTTGTGTTTGGACAGGTTGTGGCTGTGAAACAACTGGACAGGAATGGACTGCAAGGAAACAAGGAGTTCCTTGTAGAAGTTTTGATGCTAAGTCAACTGCATCATGATCATTTGGTCAAACTTGTTGGATATTGTGCTGATGGAGATCAGAGGCTTTTGGTTTATGAATACATGCCTGCTGGTTCTGTAGAAGATCATTTACTTGGTACTCATTCAATTCTCAATCTCTACCATATGCTCTCTATCTATGTGCCATGAAAACTAATTAAACTTGCCACTTTTATTGTAGATATAAAAGAAGGTGAAAAGCCATTAGATTGGAAGACGAGAATGAAAATTGCATTTGGTGCTGCTCAAGGTCTGGAGTACTTGCATGACATGGCAAATCCCCCCGTAATATATCGTGACCTGAAATCATCGAACATTTTGTTGTGTGAAAATTTTCATCCAAAACTCTCCGATTTTGGATTGGCCAAGCTCAGCCCTGCCGGAGATAGTAAGATGCACATGTCGTCCAGGGTGATGGGGACGTATGGTTACTGTGCTCCAGAATATTCAAGAAACGGTCATCTCACCGTTAAATCAGATGTATACAGTTTTGGAGTCGTTTTACTGGAGCTAATCACCGGAAGAAGAGCCATAGACACTACAAAACCAGTTGATGAACAAAATCTAGTTTCTTGGGTAACAAGTCTTATCTAGTTTACTTCTTCTTTCCATTTTTATATAAAGTAGAACATCATTCTTAAAATTCATTGCTTTAAGTGATCAATGAAGGACAATTTCATTGATCTTCCCTGAAGAATAACGTAATTAGAAGTGGACTTGGATGGTTACGAAGTTTGTAACCAAATTCTTTTTAAATTTGTCAGATCAGTAGACAATAGACTTAGTTTTGTCGTTTTTGACAGTATTTTGAATTCACAATCTATTTATAATATTTGAACAGGCACAACCCATCTTCAGGGACCCGAAAAGGTTCCCGGACATGGCTGATCCTCTTCTTAACAAACAATTTCCGGAAACAGGATTGAATCAAGCTGTTGCAATAGCAGCCATGTGTCTGCAAGAGGAACCGGGAGCTCGTCCCTTGATGAGTGACGTTATGACAGCTCTTAGTTTCCTTGCGAATTCTACAGATGCAATTCCTGCGGCTACTCCTGTGGTTACTCCTGCTCCAGTCCCACCATCATCTGAGGAAAAATCTGAAAACAATGGCGAAAATGATCAAGAACAAGAAAAGTCTGAAGTCAAAAATGAAGATAACGATGAAGATGGTTCAGATTATGGTGATGGTGAATGTGGAGGACCTGAGGATGCAAATAGTGCAACAAATTCAGAAGTAGACAGTTCAGATGATTATAGTGACTGTTCAGATTATCAAGAGACAGAAAATGTAGTAGATGAAGAAAACAAAGATGAACACCAAAAATCTATTAAGAAAAACTCGATTTCGGGGAGGAAGAGTAGCAGGAAAAGTTGTATAAAAAATGCTTCTTCAGGAAATAATTCACAGGATGGAAGTAGTATTACAACTGATAGAAGCATTAGTGGATCATTCGATGACTCTGTTAAGTCAAGTAGCAAGAAATCACCTTTATATTCATTAAGCAGAAAGAGCAGCAACAAGTCCTCAAAAGGGGAAGAGAGCAGTTTCAAGTCATGCAAAAAGCCCCACAGTAAATCACTTTCTTCAAAAAGCCATAGGAGGAGCAAGAAAACAAAAGATGTACCTGGTACCTTAAGTCTCAAGAAACCACTAGATGTGAGAGAAACCCAACAAGCCTTACCTGATGCCCAAAAAGCAGAAATATCCTAAACTGCAAGAGCAGCAGTCGATCCGGGGATACAAGTGCTTCTGATCACAAACTTGAAAAGTACTTTTTTTCAACCATAACAGCTTCAGGGGTCTTGGTATGGATTAATGGATCATGAAAAATATCTTCCATTTCTCTAATTAAAGATGTTTTGGTTGATGAGAAGCTACACCACAGGAAGCAGCATCTCAAGTGAACTTCAAGTTTCTATCATTGTATGCTTGAGCTTTAAAGGCAAATATGCCTTAATTTCTTTTATTATTTCTTTTTTTATTTCTTTTTCAATGTGCTATTTAGCAAGTGGTACTTATTCAGAAAAGAAGACATTTGATTCATATAAAGATATGAATATGTATTTTATTTTTCTTCCTTATATAATTTGTAGATATGAAATTCGATGAGTTGAATTTGGTTGTTAAATTGTATATTTATTCTATTATTTCCTTATTACTTCTTAACTAGAGTTTTGTAATATATAATATATATTACAAAAAAATAAAAAATAAAAAAAAATTCCTAATATTACTTATTTGATACTTTTTCCCTTTAGGTCAGTCTAATTTTATCAAAAAAAAATAAAAATTACTAGATACTAGAAAAATGGGAAAAATCGTATGGTTTTTTTTTTTCACAATGCTTTTTATGTTATGGCTTAAATTATTTTGTCAAGCCATCTGTCAAAATTTCTTCAAGAATCGATTTTTATTTTATTTTATTTAGTTATTAAATGTCGTTTTTTGTTATTTTATACGAAATAAGTCATCTTTTCCTAATTTTAGTAGGACTCCTAACAAACAAGTCAACACTCTATGCTCTAATTTTCGTTTCATGATTTTTTTGTCATATCTCGATTACATTTTTTTTTTGTTTTTTTTTTTTTGAACATCATATTTTATAAAGCCAAGAAAGCAAAAGCACAAATGAGCAGGGGCAACAGGCAATAAACAAGCAGGGCCCCAAAGAGACAAAGCAAGAAACAAAGAAAAACACCAATAGCAAAGCCAAAAGACAGATAACAGAACAAAGCAAAAGAAGCAAAAGAAGCAAAAGGAAAATGCAGCTAGACCACCAAGCCCTTGCTAAACGCTGCTACAAATGCCGCCAAAACCAAGCCCCATCCCCCAAACACTGGCAATAAAAATCAGTTATCTCCCTATTGAATGAAGTCCCCAGCCATACTCGAACCAAGCTTAGCCAAATTATCCGCAAAGGAATTCGAAGCTCTCGAGTTGAAAGAAACAACCGTGCCACCTAAAGTCGTCAAATAGCTGCGAACATTATACACCGTATCCACATGGCAAAGATTCTGAAACCTTCATCATTGATCCAAGAGACAGCGACCTTGGAGTCGCTAACGATGGTGATGTCCCGACCCACCAACGATGAGTTTAAAGCACAAAGCTGAGCGGCCTTCTCGATCGCCATAAGTTCAATCTCATTGGAGTCCCTAATCCCCACAAAAAGAGAGAAAAGACATAGGACTTTGCCGTTGTTATCTCTTAGCACTCCTCCAATCCTAGCAGATCCTAGTTTACCACGAGCAGAGCCATCAACATTGAATTTCAACCGGTTGGAATTGGGTGGGATCCACTCTTCCATTTTGTTTTTTCTACTCAAAATATAATCCGTACATCGGTCTTTTATATTGAGGAGAATGAAAGTGATAGGATTCATAGAACCCGTTCCATAGAATTTGAACCACCAAGCAACTTTGAGTTTCACGGAGTTAGCCACTAAGCTCACAATAGCCTCACCTTTGTCAAACATCTTACGATTCCTCGCCTCCCAAATGGACCAAACCACAGCAAAGAAGAGGGAGTTCCATGCTCTGTTATGTTGCTTAGCAGGACTCAAAGCTGCACCCACCAGCCCAATCAGAGATAGACTTGCTGAAGCAATAAGAGACATCCCACCATGACATACAGGGCGACCAAAGTCTCCACGCATAGCTGCACTGAAGAAATAGATGGTTGATGGTGAAACAAATAATGCACGGTGTGTATAAAACTATCTAAAGGGGGGTGAATATATTTTAACCCTTTTTACCAATTTTCGCGATTAGTCAATTTACGAAAATTCCTCAATCTAGTCAAAGCAATAAATCAAGTGTAATAAATACGAAATTATAAATGATACTTGATTTTTACGTAGAAACCTTCAACAAGTAAAAACTATGGGTTGTTTTGTGGCCACACACGAACCTCTAATCCACTAATTGTGATAACGTTTACAACCTCGATTGACCTCAACTTTTAACGGTCAATAACCAACTACCACTACCCGCAGGCTTGTAAAAGTGGACCTAGTCCAATTGCTTGCGGCCTAAGCAACCTTAGCCACAAGACTTAGTTCTCACTAAAGAGATTAAACAACCTAAGTGAATATGCAAAGATATCCAAATATGCAAGTAATGTCAGGTTACACTAAATGCTTATCTTGGATTTAAAAGATGTCAATTAAATCAATCATAGATATCAAGTGCTAAATGACATGTCATAAAGCATAGCTAACATAGATTAAGAAATCCTAAGTTTAGCTATCACAAAACAACACTCAATCAAAACAGCACAACAATCTCTATCTTGTATATAAGATTATAATCTAAGAACATACAAGTAAATAATGAGATGCCTTTTTAAGTAAAACACTAAGATTAGATGAAATTAGTGAAGAACTTACCAAAGCAAGTGTGTTGAGTAAGACCCATGCAAGCAAGCATCCTAGATATGTTAGACGATGCTAGATGAAGTTTAATGCATATGAAAATGGTTTTGAGTGTTTAAATGAGCAATCTTGATTGCCTTTTCTCTCACAAATCTCTCTATAGATTTTAGGGTTCTTGTATTGAAAGAGTTAGGTTCAGAGAGATGAGAAAGTGATATATTTATAGACATCAAAAATAGAGCATGTGAAAAGACAAGTTTGCCCCTGAACAACACGATCAGCGATTTCAAAACTGCCGTTTCAATCGCCGAATTGATCCCGAGAGAACAGGGGAACATCGACGGTTTCATAACCGTCAATCACAACCATAGAAATAGACCCGAGAGATTAAATCGACCAGGTCTGATCGACGGTTTCGAACGGCGGTCGTGGCCACCGATCATAACCGCAGAAATGCTCTAGAACCTTCTGGACATAAACAGCGGTTTCATTTGCCGCCGATAAAACCGATGTTTCACCATTTTTGGTGAAACCAAAGGAGAAACCAAGGGCATTCTCCGAAGGCGATCATCGCGCTAACCAAGCACACCAATGTGCATGCGGGGACGTTTCCGAACAACAATCGGGAATTGAATTACTAGACACACTAACACACAACAAATACAACAACAAAGTGCAAGTGTGAAATGTGACATGTGAAGAGGATGCACACAAAAGTAAAGTATACATATGCAAACATTACAAGTGTGTGTCTGTGCAACTAAATCTCTTCAATGAAAACTAAGCACTAGAGATTATACCTTTGGCGTGCTTAACACCTTGAGGTCTTGATAGGGCTTTTGAGCTTGATCATCATTCACCTAAGCTACCCTTATAATTTGAACCTCAATTGTGGTTTGTCACCGAAATAAGCCAATCAAACTTTCAGGAACTTACAATCTCCCCCTTTGGATATTTCACAACAAAACCAATACTTATATTGATCTGCACAACAAAATAGAAACTAATGGGTAACAAAGATTTTCTACATTACAAAGAGATATTAAAAAGAAATATCTTCAAGTCTTCAATCTCTTGTAGAACAACCAACCCTTCAAAACAAAGTTTCTATACTTTCCAATACAAGCGAAATGTGAGATGATCAAGAGAATAAAACAAACATTTGCATTTAAAGAATTTAGGCACAACATCATGCAATGAATGTGTAATACAATGCTCCCCCTCAACTAGTAAACTCCCCAATAAGCGAATTTGTTACTATAATTCCCTTTACATACTACTCCCCCTTTTTGTCATAATATAGGCAAAGGAGTATCCCCAACAGGGTCAATTTAGCAAAGAAAGATAGTAGCATACTAGATATTTGCATAATCATATAAACCACTTTATGCTACTCAATTAATTGGAGAGAAATAAGGAGATTTATTTTATGAAAAAAATGTGTGATTAAGATGCTTTGTATGCAAGACATGTTGCATTCAAATCCAAAAATCAATGGTATTTGGCAAAGCAAATGACAAAGGTTTCCTATAGAATTCAAACCAATTTTACCATTTGTCATGAGTAATGCAAGGATATAGAGTTATCAATTTTTCAAATTTAATGAGCAATTATATCCAACCTTATAAGCAAAACATGGCCTGAGTGATCGAGCCAAAATTGGTATGATTTTGGCCCTCATTCCCGTCTCTTTATGCTTGATTCTCGGGCATTTTCCCCATATTTAATGTCGTTAAATCGAGTGTTTCAGGTTTATTTAGGCTTCAAGGGCATTTGTGAAGAAGAAAAGAAGTTTGGTACAAATGGTGCACAAGTTGGCAAAATAGGGCATTGTCACCACAAAGCGTCGCCACATGTGTTGCCATGGTGACGGAAGGTTTTATTCCAAGTTTAATCAATCAGGTCTCGTCGCCACTTTATGTCTCCACTTGACATTTGGCGACAAATAAGGAAGCCAAGCGTCGCCACTTCTGTCCCCAATTAAGAAATGGCGACAACGTTGGAATTCCAACGTTGGACATTGTCGCCATATGGCGACATAGAAGGACAAAGGGCGACAATGTAGAACTTCCAGTGTAGGAATTCTAGCATTGGAATGTCAGCCATTCAAGAGGGGTATTTTTGTCCTTTCATACCTATTTCGTACCCTAGCTTTCCAACCTATAAATACTTCACGTTTTCTCCTTTGAAAACACACTTGTTCAAGCAAGAAATTCCTTCTTCCACCATTCCTAATCCACCCATTTCTCCTCTCCAATCTCATCAACAAACAACTAGACTACCTCACCTAAATCATTCCTCTCTTCCCATCTTCTCCACCCATTTCCTTTGTCGCTTACCATTAGACACCCACCTATCTAGACACTTCATCTTCTACCACTCTTTACATTAGGAGCATCAAGGGAAAGGAAGGAGCAAGCTCTAAAGAAGAAGGCCTAAGGGTGATTTCCTTAACTATTACTTCCTATTCTTTTGATTGTAACTATGTGTAGCTAAACCCCTAATTTAGGGGATAGATTTGAGGAACTTGTGGTTATGGGTAATTGCTAAACTATTTGTAATTGAATCTCTATTTGTTTCCTTTTCATTTTATATTTAGATTATATGCTTATTGTGATTTGCATTGTATATCACTAGTAGATCATAATATTGTGTGGGATAATTTATTGTGAAACCAATCTTGGATTGACACCCTTGATTGGCTAAAGAACTTAGTGAATATGATGAATTAGTGGTGGGTATATCAACCCCATTGATCCAAACCTTGATTTGTACCTAACTAATCTCGCCTTGACACCCTTTCCTTAATCGGTTAGGCATTAAGGTGAGAAGATGTTGAGTGTTCATAGTAATGACCTCAACACACTTTAGAAAACAAATGGTTAACATTTATGAGATTGGTCATTATTTAGTTTTGAAAGCATTACCTAGATTCATGAGTAACTCAATCTATTCCTTAGCTTCTATTAATTGTTTTTATCATCTCTCTTATCAAGATTGTTGATATTGGATTCTTATCTATTCAATTTCTCTTTATATTATTGTTATTTACTTTTCGAGTTTATTATATCTTAACCAATCAAAAACCCAAAAATATGATTTATGTTTTATGCACCTAGATTAGACTAACATAGATTATATCGCAAATTGATTAATCTAACCTAATCCCTATGGAATGAACCTTTGCTTACCGCTTTACTTGTTTTCAAAACATAGAGCAGATTGCGTAGGAATTTCATATTAAACATCTTTTGAATCGCGATTTCCTAACAATAGAAAAAGCGTGTTCACTGAGCGACTATTTGCACTCTATTTGATTTTTCCTAGTATAAAACCCGTATGATAGTAGCCATTTTCAACTAATAAAGAAAGAGAGACATTTGGATTTTAACATCCTTTGAACTTCATTTTGAGTCTCATAAGCTTTTCACACATAATTTTGCATTTAAGAATATGCAATCATCAAATCATGCTTTTCATTTTTAAGCAAGTCAAAGAATTTCATTCTTTTTCATTTTGAGCATGTTATTTAAAGAATCATTATGTCATGGAGATCATTGTAGGTCATTCAACAAGTACTTCCTATGAATATCTCCTAGTCCAAAAAATGCATGTTTGAACATAAATATGACATGGATTGCAATCAAAGCAAGGTTCACACTTATTGAAGAAAATATCATATAAGCATATGTGCAACCAAGATACCTAAGCAATTAATAAAAAAACATAAGATTTTTCAAATTTTTGCATGCGACAAGTATGCAATTGCTCTCTTTGCTTGAGTTCCCCATATGGTGTCAATTTCCATACCTCTTCAATGAAGGGCATAAGGTCCTATAGACCTACCAAGTCCATTGGACCTAGTTGAACCTATGGGAGACATGTTCGTCTCGTAGCAAGTGGGTTCATCTTTTCTAATCCACTTAGGTTACATATTTTCAATCCTAGTGGTCAAAGGTTCAAGAGCCCTAGATGTCAAAGGATCATGCAAATGGGTTCTTTCCTTTCTAGGGACATGCATATTAGCTCTAGCCTTTATACTTTCGATCATGCTTTCAATTCTACGCATTTTGATATAATGAAAGCAACTTGGTCTAATGTGACTATCAATACCACAAAAATGACAAGTGGGAATAAAGTTAGTAAAACAAATTAACGGTGTGTTCGATATATTAATCTAGAGGGGGGTGAATAGATTTTAACTAATTTTACCCAATTTTCGCATACACATCAATTTTATGAAAATGCTCCTACTAGTCAAAAAGACAAACAAGTGTAATATGGTGCGGAAATTAAATAACACTTGATGCATACGTGGAAACCCAACCATTGGGAAAAACCACGGGCTGTATAGTGCGCTACACTTGAACCTCGAAATCCACTAATTGAAATGGAGTTTACAACCTATGTAGACCTCGTCTAACACTCCGGTCAATAACCCCCCACTTTTACCATGCGGGCCTTTAAAAGTGGCTCTAGTCCAATTTGCTTGAGGTCTAAGCAATCTTAGCCCCAAGTCTTAATTCTTAATGAAGAGATAATGCAACCTATGTGAATATGTACGAATATTCAAATAACAAACAAGGCTAGGGAACCTTAGATGCTTATCTAGGATGATGATATAACAATTAAATCAATCATAAATATCAAGAGCTAAATGACATGTCAAAAAGCTTAGCTAATGAAGATTAGGCAAAAACCTAATTAGCTATCACAATATAACACTCAATCATATTCATCACAAATAATCTCTAACTTGTATTTAGCATATGTTCTAAAACATACAAGAAATCAAAGAGATAGATAGATAAATAAAAACACTAAAATTAGATGAAATTAGTGTTCAACTTACCATAGCATGTGTGATGATGAATACCTATGCACTAGAACATCCTAGATATCATGGATGATGCTTAGATGAAGATTTATGCGTATAAATTTTGATTTGAGTGATCAAGGATGATCAAAGAAGAGTTCTTGATGAAAAAGCTCTCTTTGAAAATGCTCTCAATTAAAAATATGATATTTGAGTTATTGGGGACGACCTAAAGTTGAGCAAAGTTTATATAGGTGTCCCAATTGATGCAACGCCGTTTTGAAAAAAAACAGGGTAAACCGCTGCCATTACCGCTGTCATAACCATAGTGGTATCGACAGCGGTACATTAAAAATGCATCATGTATGAAACCGCTGTGCCAACCGCTGTGGCTATCGTAACGGTTATGACAGCGGTGAACACTGTTCATGAAACCGCTGTCCAACCGCTGCGAAAAATCCACAGCGGTCGAAGTGATGCAAACAGAGCATCACACCGCTATCATAACCGCTGCCGAAGCCACAGCGGTAGTGACAACAGTCTCCAACCTTCATGCCAAGCAAAAGCAAGGCTTTGCATCCTAATGCCTAAATGTCATGGCATTTCAATATACAAAATGCAATCAAATAAAACATGCACGCACTCATATAAAACACACAACATACAAGAATAAGATTTATGCATGTGTTATGTGTGTGTGCAACTAATCTCTTCAAAGCAAATTAAGCATATAGATATTTACCTTTGGTGCTTCTTCTCTTGAGGTCTTGAGAGCCTAATCTACCCTTACATCAAGCCCCAATATGTGGTTTGTCTACGAAATAAGCCAATCAAGATATGGGAATCCTTACAGTTAGGAATCATACCATTCTCTTGAGCATGCATTGGTGCTTTCCCTTGTCATTGTGGTTGTCTTGGTTGTTGGATTGGATCTCTCCATCTTTGTTGATGACCAAGACAATGTTGCTTGCTCGGTTGAGCTTGCATGATCGAACTCTTCCCTTTATGGATCTTAGGTTAAGGGAAGTTAGCATGAGGAGCCCTTTGGGGTTGAGCTTGTGCTTGACCTTTTGGTGCCACATGTACTTAGGCACTTCTTGAACACTCTCTTAGGTCAATCTTCTTTCTAGGGTGTTGAGGAGGAGGAGACATCTTGATGTTCATGCCCTTGACAAAGGTTGTCTTGCTTAAGGAGGAAGCATCCTTGTCATTAATGTAGCCAAGACCTCTCTTGTCACTTGGCCTTTTTCCAACTCCTAACATGTGGTCAAGCTTCTCGGTGCTTGAAGCCATCCTAGCCATTGAGGCTTTAGCTTCTTCAAGCTCCCTCTTAAACCCTTCTTCTCTCCTCTTAGATAAAGCTAACTCACCATTTAGCTTATCTTCATCCACTATGGATCTCACCACTTCACCACTCAAGTGGTCAACTTGTGTTGAAAGCTCAAGATTTTCCACCTTTAATCTTTGAATCTCTTTCTCATTCTTTATCCTATAGCTTTCAAACTTGATTATGTATTCATTTAGATCCATACTCTCCACATTTCCATTTGTGGAGTTAGATGACGAATTCTCAACAATTGAGTCATTTCCTATATCGTCCATCTCACTAATGGAGTCATCTTCCTCATCAAGACCTTCACCTTGGTCACTTGACGTTATATGAGCCATATCCCAATGAGTAGCTACACCAACAACTTTTTTAGCTACTTCTTCATCTAGTTCTTCTTTGGGATCACAAGTCAAAGCAACTTTGCCATCTTTTTCAACTTCTACACGAGTGGCTCTAAATGCCATGTAGTTAATGGCAAGCTCTTCATCACTTGAAGGATTTTCTTCACTCTCATCCTCACTCCATGAGGCGGCCATCGCCTTTCCTTTCCTTTTATCCTTCAAGTTTCCACACTCCGGGGAGATATGCACAAATCCTCCACATTCGTAGCATTGAATCCTCTCTCTTGAAGACACTTCTTGGTTCGGCTCATCATTCTTGACCTTGGTCTTCTTCTTGAAGCTGTCCCCCTTTGAGCCATAACCATTCTTTTGTAGACTCAAGAACTTCTTGAATCTCTTGACAATTAGTGCCATGTCTTCATCCGAGTCATCCTCCTTCTTGTCATGCTTAGAGGTCTCCAAAGCAATAATATTTTTCTTCTTAGGAGGTGAGGTGGTAGCCTTTCTGACTCATAGGCTAAAAGTATTCCAATGACTTCACTCAGCTTCATATTTTTGTACCTATCATTCTCCTCTAAAGCCGTTACCTTGGACTTAAACCTCTCGGGAAGCGATCTCATTATATTTTGTTTGATCCTTCTATCCGAGTAAGGGTCACCAAATTGATGACTTTGGTTGACTATGTCCATCAACTTAACCTCGAAGTCGTTGAAGCATTCGTTCTCATACATCCTAAGCAACTCGAATTGAGTTTTGAGAACTTGAAGCTTCGAGTCCTTAATGACTTCGGTTCCCTCATGTACAACCTTTAGGATGTCCCAAGCCTTCTTAGCTATCCTCGTGTTTTGAATCAATTTATATTGATTCTCATCCATTGCACATAGGATGGCATGCATCGCCTTCCTATTCCATTTCGATGCCTCAAACTCTTGCGCGTTCCATTGCGCCTTAGGCTTGAGTACATCCTCTCCTCCACTCGTAAGAGTCATCATCGATGATGTGTAGCCGTCTTCAACCGCCATCCATGCCCTATCATGGATTTGACAAATGTACGACTCCATCTTGCCTTTCTAAGAGGCATAATTCAACCCGGTAAGAAGGGGAGGCCTTGTGCTAGAAGCACATTCGTTGCCACCACCATTTCCACCATTTCCACTCATAGTGTTTATGAACAAATGAAATGATTACAAATGTATGAATGATCAAAAATCACATAAAATGCAAAACATACCAAAATGAGCAAAGGATCATCTAAGTATATCTAGGAACCCGCTCTGATACCAATTGAAACAAATAATGCACGGTGTGTATAAAACTATCTAGAGGGGGGTGAAATAACCCTTTTTACCAATTTTCGCGATTAGTCAATTTATGAAAACACCCCAATCTAGTCAAAGCAATAAATCAAGTGTAATAAGTGCAGAATTATAAATGACACTTGATTTTTACGTGGAAACCTTCAACAACGAAAAATCACGGGATATTATGTGCGCCACACACGAACCTCGAATCCACTAATTGTGATAACGTTTACAACCTCGATTGACCTCAACCTCTAACGATCAATAACCCGCTACCACTACCCGCATGCCTGTAAAAGTGGACCTAGTCCAATTGCTTGCGGCCTAAGCAACCTTAGCCACAAGATTTAGTTCTCACTAAAGAGATTAAACAACCTAAGTGAATATGTAAAGATATCCAAATATGCAAGTAATGCTAGGTTACACTAAATGCTTATCTAGGATTTAAAAGATGTCAATTAAATCAATCCTAGATATCAAGTGCTAAATGACATGTCATAAAACATAGCTAACATAGATTAAGAAATCCTAAGTTTAGCTATCACAAAACAACACAACAATCTCTATCTTGTATATAAGATTATAATCTAAGAACATACAAGTAAATAATGAGATGCCTTTTTTAAGTAAAACACTAAGATTAGATGAAATTAGTGAAGAACTTACCAAAGCAAGTGTGTTTAGTAAGGCCCATGCAAGCAAGCATCCTAGATATGCTAGAAGATGCTAGATGAAGTTTAATGCATATGAAAATGGTTTTGAGTGTTTAAATGAGAAATTTGATTGCCTTTTCTCTCACAAATCTCTCTATAGACTTTAGAGTTCCTGTATTGAAAGAGTTAGGTTCAGAGAGATGAGAAAATGATGTATTTATAGACATAAAAAATAGAGCATGTGAAAAGACAAGTTTCCCCTGAACCGCACGATCGGCAGTTTCAAAACCGCCGTTTCAACCATCGAATTGATCCCGAGAGAACAGGGGAACATCATCGGTTTCAATCAACGGTTTCGTAACCACCGATCATAACTGTAGAAATAGACCCGAGAGATTAAATCGACCAGGTCTGATTGGCTGTTTAGAACGGCAGTCGTGGCCACCGATCATAACCGTAGAAATGCTCAAGAACCTTCTGGACATAAACGGCGGTTTCATTTGGCGGTCAGGGTCGCCGATAAAACCGTTGTTTCACCACTTTTGGTGAAACCAAAGGAGAAGCCAAGGGCATTCTCCGAAGGCGATCATCGCGCTAACCAAGCACACCAATGTGCATGTGCGGACGCTTCCAAACAACAGTCGGGAAACGAATTACTAGACACACTAACACACAACAAATACAACAACAAAGTGCAAGTGTGAAATGTGACATGTGACATGTGACATGTGAGGAGGATGCACACAAAAGTAAAGCATACATATGCAAATATTACAAGTGTGTGTGTGCAACTAAATCTCTTCAATGAAAACTAAGCACTAGAGATTATACCTTTGGCGTGCTTATCACCTTAAGGTATTGACCGGGCATTTGAGCTTCATCATCATTCACTTAAGTTACCCTTACAATTTGAACCCCAATTGTGGTTTGTTACCGAAATAAGCCAATCAAACTTTTAGGAACTTACAGATGGTTTCCTCATCTTTCTCACACATCGGACACATCAGGCTGAAATTTTGATTCGTGCCAAACCTGCTCAAAAATTCACCAACCGATAGCCTTCCTTTTAACAAATGCCACACAAAGACTTCCACCTTCAGAGGGTACAAACCTTGCCAACTGAAGTTGTTTAGCAAAGAATTGTTTGACTTTGAATCATCCAAAGCACTGCAGAACGAGCTAATAGTGAAGTTCCCGTTTGTGTTGTAATTCCAAGCCAACACATCAACAATTGTTCTATGAATTTTAACACAATCAAGGAATGAACAAAAGCAATTCCATTAGCTCATCTCTCAACCAAACAAATTCCTTCTAAAGGCACATTCCATATACACCTTTGACCTCTCCAAACCCCGAAATTGCTAACAGTGCTGTAAGGATTCCCATTTGTTGATTGGCTCATTTCGTGGACAAACCATAATTGGGGTTTATTGTAAGGGTAGCTTAGGTGTTGGTGTTCAAGTTCATGTCCTTTCAAGACCTCATCTTGATAAGCACCGAAGGTAAAATTCTAAGTGCTTACTTTCTTTGAAGAGATTTAGAAGCACATACACACTTTGCATTCTTACAATTGTGTGCATTCTCTTCATATGTCACATTACACACTAGCACTTTGATTGTTATATCTTGTTATGTGTTTATGGATCTGGTAATTAGTTTCCCGACATTGTTCGGAAACGTCTGTGCATGCACGAAAGTGTGCTTGGTTCAGCGTGATGATCGTCGATGGAGAATGCCTTGGCTTCTCCTTAGGATTCACCTTCAGTGGTGATTCGACGGTTAGATCGGTGGCCTCGACCACCGAATGAAACCACCGTTTGCATCCAGAAGTGTCTGGAGTAATTCTACGGTTACGATCGGTGGCCACGATCGCCGTTCGAAACCGCCATTCATACCTGATTAATTTAATCTCTCGGGTTTGATTCTATAGTTGAATCGGCGGTTTTGAAACTGCTAAATGAAACCGCCGTTGATGCTCTGTTCTTATCAGGCTCAATTCGGCGGTTGTGATCAGCGACCAGGCCACCGATCGAAACCGCCAATCGGTGCATTTTAGGGGTAAAATTGTCTTTTCACATGTCCTGTTCTTGATGTCTATAAATATCTCACTTCCTCATTCTCTGAGTCAGTTCTTTTACTCCTTAGAACCCTAAATTTAAAAGAAAGATTTTTGAGAAAAAATCCAATCAAGAACTCACATTTTACCACTCAAATCAAATCCTGTTTACATCAAATTTTATATTGCATCTTCTATGTCTATATAGAATGCATCCATGCATGGTTTTGGATCATCACATCTTACTATGTTCTTCACTAATTTCATCTATTTTAAGTGTTTTTCATAGTAAGACATCTATTTAATTACTTGTATGTTTTTAGATCATATGCTAAATACAAGTTAGAGATTATTTGTGACATAATTGATTGAGTGTTGTATTGTGATAGCTATCTAGGTTTTGCTTAATCTTGATTAGCTAAACTATTTGACATGTCATCTAGTTATTGATATCTAGGATTGCTTTAATTGATATATCATAATCCTAGATAAGCATATAGGGTTTACCGAGCTCTTGTTGCATTTTGAGTATTTTACATATTCACATAGGTAGCATTATCTCTTCATTGAGAATTAAGACTTGGGGCTAAGATTGCTTAGGCCTCAAGCAATTTGGACTAGAGCCACTTTTAAAGGCCCGCGTGGTAGAAGTGGGGGGTTATTGACCGGAGTGTTAGACGAGGTCTACATAGGTTGTAAACTCCATTTCAATTAGTGGATTTCAAGGTTCAAGTGTGGCGCACTAAACAGCCCGTGGTTTTTCCTAGTGGTTGGGTTTCCATGTATATATCAAGTGTTATTTAATTTCCGCACCATATTACACTTGCTATATTATATTGACTATTAGGGATATTTAATTTCTATATTAATTTCCGCACCATATTACAGTGGTTGGGTTTCCATGTATATATCAAGTGTTATTTAATTTCCGCACCATATTACACTTGCTATATTATATTGACTATTAGGGGTATTTTCGTAATCTTAACTATACACGAAAATTGGGTAAAATTAGTTAAAATCTATTCACGCCCACTCTAGATATATATTGTACACACCGAGTATTTGTTTCAATTGGTATCAGAGCGGGTTCCTAGATACACTTAAGTGATCCTAGCTCATTTTTGGTGTGTTTTACATTGTGTGATTTTTGATCACTCATACATTTTGCATACATTTCATTTCATTCATTATATACAATGAGTGGATACGGTGGCAACCATGAGGGTGCTTCAAGCACACGACCTCCTCTTCTCACCGGTGTGAATTATGCCTCATGAAAAGGCAAGATGGAAGCATACTTTTGCCAAATCCATGATAGGGCATGGATGGCTATTGAAGATGGGTATGTGCCTCCTAAGATGACTCCCACGGGTGGAGGAGAAGAAGTACTCAAGCCTAAGGCTCAATGGTCCACTGAAGAGTTTGACACTTCAAAATGGAATAGGAAGGCATGGCACGCTCTTCTATGTGCTGTCGATGAAAATCAGTACAAACTAATTTAGAACACTAGGATAGCCAAGGAGGCATGGGATATTCTAGAGGTTGTACACGAAGGAACCGATATCGTCAAGGATTCCAAGCTACAAGTCCTTCAAACGCAATTGATCGGTCATTTATTGTATATGTTTTTGATCCCCATTCCTCCAATCAATTGCTTGTTTCTTGAGTCTTTTTGGGTTTTAATTTGTGTGTTTGAGCATTTTTCAGGTTATTGGATCCAAATGAGGTGTTTGAAGTATTTCAGAGAAAAAAAGGTGATTTTGGGTGATTCAAGGGGCTTTTATGCAATTAGCCATCAACTGCCATAAAAACCGCTGTGAATTTCCACAGCGGAGCTCGGAGCGCTTGCAAAAACAGTGTAAACCGCTGCCAAAACCGCTCTGGCTTTCGCAGCGGTAGTCGCAGCGGTAGCCCGTCACAGTGCAGATCATCAATATTACGGGGCTCATATCTCTCAGCTCCGATAGAATTGTGTGTCCTACCACCTATGAATTTGAAGCCCTAGAAGTTTAGTTTCCAACCCAATTTACGACTTGTCAATCCGAAATTGCTAGAAGAAGTGATGCCCGTTTAAGTGACCAAAGGTCAAATCAGTCAGTCATAAAATCCGCGAATACTTTCGGGATTTGTTTCGCAAGTTGTTGGAACGGGAAATATTACCTTCTTTGACATGTGTGAGAGTCTTGGGAAGCAAGTAGACATCTAATCCTTATCTTCCTTCAATAAGTAATCAATTTGGATGGATTAGGAAAGAAATAGAATTCCAAATAGGCTTGTATTCTTAAAGGGAATAGATTTCCTTGTTGTTTAAGGTCATGGCTTTGCATCTACACCTATTTAATCCCCTTTGAGCCCTAATTTCGGGAGGCCAGCTGGAGAGCCAGCTAAGGCAGGTCCCAAGCCACCAAGGGGGCTGTCCCCCATCACCATCATCCATCTTTACACATCGAGGGTTTGCAAGACGAAGAAGACTCACCATGGAAGACGAGAAGAAGTCGTTAAAGGCCCCAATGGGTTTTATCTCC